>CM053587.1:90786767-90790066 GCA_028646515.1 Pseudochirops corinnae | reverse complement strand
AGGGAGGGAGGGAGGAAGGAAGGAAAGAAGAAAGGAAGGGAGGAAGGAAGGGAAGGAGGGAGGGAGGCAGGGAGGGAGGCAGGGAGGGAGGGAGGGAGGGAGGATTTATTAGGTGCACTCTCCAGGCCAGACACTATGCTAAACGCTCTACAAATATTATCTCATTTGATCCTCACAACCCCTATGGGGTAGATGCTATTATTTCCCCCATTTTACAGTTGAGGAAACTGAGACCAACAGGGGTTAAGTGACTTACCCAGGATCACATAGCTAGTAAGTTTCTGAGGCTAGATTTGCACTCAGGTTTTCCCTACTGTAGGACAAACATTCCATCTACTGTACCACCTTTTACTTAGTCACTTAAGTCTCCTGGGCCTCAATTTCCTCATCTGTAAAATGAGGGTGTTAGAAGAGATGATCTAATAGGCCCTTGTTATTCTAGATCTATGAATCCTTATGAATCCATTTAAATATTTGAGCAAAATTTTTAAATACTTGAGGAAACAGGATCTATCTCTTCCCTAGTCTAATATTTTTTTCTTTATTTGGAGTTACTTAGGTTTTAATACATTAATAAGCCCCCTCTCCCATTTTTTTAGAAATAGTGTTCAATGAGACAGTATAAGATTTTAAGATCCATCCCAAATACCTGAAAGCACCCTGAACTTGGCCACTACGAAAAATAAGTCACCTCAGTCCTAATTAGTTCAATAAATAATCCCCTGAAATGGTCACGTTATTCTAATTCACATTATGTATTTCCATTGAACTGGAACAAATTACCATACTTTACATCATTATAACTTTGAATAATGCAAATAGTAGTGATTATCAGGGTCCCTCCCGTTTCCCAGAAGACCCAAGTCACCCATCAGCCTTAACAATGAGACATTCGTTTCAATGCAATTGGAGAATTTCCTGAGCACACACCATTTATCAAGCACTGTGGCTTGATTTTACAAGAAGTACAAAAGAAACATAAAACAGCGTTCTCGTTTTCAAGGGATTTACTTTCTAGTCAGAGCAACAGGATGGGCAAAAAATGAGAGAATAATAATGCAAGTTGGAATAGAATTGAATCCCAAAAGGAATGGTACAGTTTCAGAGAAATGAATTGGAACAAACTATTTACAAAACCAAGCAAAGAAGTAATTCCCTATATTTTCCTGTATTTTCACTCTTCCATTTTTGCACCTTCTCTTTTCTTTTTTCTCCTCATCCCTCTCCTGTCTTCCATCCCCCCTTCTCTGCTCCTTCCCTCTTTTCTTCTTCCTTCTTTCTCTTTTTTCTCTCTTCCTCCTCTGTTTTTCCCATCCTCATCTCATTCTTCCTCTTCATCTCCACATCCTCTTCCTCCTCCTCATTCTTATCTTCTTTCTCCTTCTCTTTTCCCTCTGCCTCCTCCTCATTGCCACAGAAGTAACCTCAGGACCCTGACCACTTGCTTAAGGTCAGTTTATGACATCAGCCCTTACTATTCTTTCCAACTCTTTCCAGTCTTTCAGATATCCTTTCCACCCCCCAAGGAAAACATGATCTTACTCCCATGCTAGAAATACTTCGTTCTGCCATCTTTTGGCAATAATAATCCTGGCTATAACTTATTTATATTCCTTAATTCATAGCTCAGGTTTTTAAAAATAACATTTTTTATCACCATTGTGATAAAAAAATTAATTATTACATGAAAAGATTGGGATGATTTTTCTGAATTCTGAAAGTCTTATTTTGATATTGATTAAGACATACATCTGGTGCAAAGTTTAGGTATACAAAATATCGTTTATAGATTGATAAATGACCCAAAAAAGAATAGAGATATGTCTAAAAATGAAGCAGAAGCCTGGAAATATATCTGTTCTCCAGTTCAATATGCAGCACAGACTAAGTATGTCAAAAATCAATAACACAGTTTAGAAGATGCCTTAACAATTCCAAGCACATCTCTTAAAACTTAGGAATAACAAATAAGTTAATCAATGGACCTAGGAGAGAATTAGGTTGTCAGAGGTCTGTGAAAAACAACCACCACAAAATGTGGGCATTGATGTTCAAAATGAAAAACAAAACAAAACAAAAAACCCTCATGGATCCCAAAAAGGTCAGAAATATTTCTGTCCTCCTAACTACAGCTATCCCATTACATGGGACTCACTGATCAAGGGTAGGAAAACTAATGTTTTAAGATATCTGAGTAAGGCTAACTCCATACAATACTTCAGTTTATTCACAGCTAAACTACTGCATGGAATGTTGTCATTTTTTTCTCCACTAACACTAAACACTTAAACACCCCTCTGCCACGTTTCTTTTTTTTTTTTTAATGGACTTTTCTTGGCAAAGAAAAACAACAGAAACTCTACAAGGACATAGAGCTATAATGGATAAAATGGATAGTACCTTATGAAAAGTGTGTCCCTATTCTGTGTGTCCTTGTTTATATTAAGGAGAGGTAGTGCAGGATGGCAGAGAGATGCCAGCCTTGTAATCAAGAAGACAAGAAGACGTGGGTCTACATTCTGCTTATGAAACACATTAGCTGTGTGTGCGCAAACAGATCCTTTAACTGCTCAGTGTTTTAAACCATTATCTGAGTCCTTAAGTCAAAGATGAACTGCTGAACTACAACAGTGGAGAGAATTTCCACACCTGGAGATTTTTAAAATAATGAAATCTTAGTCCTTGAACCAAAATAAGAGAAAAAGATTCTTTTTGTATAATTATCTTTATTTCTTAATATACTCCTTCTCTTCCTTCTCTCAGAGAGTTATCTTTTATTTTTTTGGTTTTAAATAGTGTTTTTTTCCAATTACATGTAAAGATAATTTTAGCCTTCAGTTTTTAATGAAATTTTGAGTTCCAAATTTTCTCCCTCTCTTCCTCCCCTCCCTCCTTTTTAAAACATTAAACAATTAGATATAGCTTATATATCTGCAATCATGTAAAACATATTTCCATACTGGTCACATTGTGAAAGAAGAAAATAGAACAAAAGGGAAAAGATTGGGAAAAAAGAAAGCGAAAATAGCATTCTTCGATATTCATTCAAACTTGATCAGTTCTTCCTCTGGATATGGATAGCATTTATTATTATTATTGCTGTTATTGTTCAATTGTGTCTTAACTCTTCACAATCCCAATTATGGTTTTCTTAGCAGAGATAGTAGAGAGGTTTGTCATTTTCTTCTCCAACTCATTTTGTAGATGAGTAACTAAGGCAAACATGGTTAAGTGACTTGCCCAGGGTCACACAGCTATTAAGTCTACAAGGTGAAATTTTAACTCAGGAAGACGAGTCT
>CM053587.1:90754267-90781767 GCA_028646515.1 Pseudochirops corinnae | reverse complement strand
CCCATGTCTGTATTTATATCCCCTTCCAAAAACAAAACAAAACAAAACATAGTTTTGGCACTTTGTTCCATCCAAACCCCAAAGGAATTTAGGTGGGTAGGCTTGGTTAACTAGGCTCTGATGCTCTCATAAAACTCCCTGATCAGATGAAAGGATGAGGCTGTGTTATGGTTGTCCTTTGTTTTCAAAGGGGATCATGACATCAGGGAAATGTTGATATGATTTACAGTTGATTTTGATTTGAGGGAGGGAGGGCAAAGCAGAGTCATAAGGGTTATTAGCCTCCACCTAAGCTCCGTGTTCTGAGCTTTATAATGTTTATCTGCAAAGAGCAAAATTGCTGATTATTTCTGCTGCATTCTGTCCAGCACAAACCTTAATGCTCTCTTCACATGGAGTTGTGGCAAGTCAGATAAATACACTCCATTGCAGCTGTAGACTACCTAAGTCTAAAACAGGCCTAGGCCTTCATTAAAAAAAAAAAGATATTATAATTGAAGCAAAATGAATTGGGGGCTAGTTATAATTAAGGCTACATTGATGAAAACATTGTTAGACCCAACAACGCATGATTGAGGAAAGTAGAATATTCTCACCAGAGGGAGGGGGGAGAAAATTTGGAGCTCAAAAGCTTGTGGAACTGAATGTTGTAAACTAAAAGTAAATAAATGAATTAGTTAATTTTTTTAAAGAATATTCTCACCATAGAGATATAGAAAACTTTTTTATAAAATATAGCTATCATTATATAATAAATGATTTTTTTAAAGGACAAAATGATGAAGATCAATCAAAGGGTACAAAAATGAAATATGCAAACTTCCAAGAACTTATGAAGTTAAAGGTATAGGCTACCCTTGCTGTAAAATTCAGGAAATTCTAGAATTAAGATTAAGAATAGACAGGTTATCTCTTCAGACAATTTCCATTTAAAAAGATGATTTGATGAACACATCAAACTTTAAAAAAATAGGAATCATAGAATAAAAGTATTTTAGAGTTGTAAAGTATTTCAGTGGCCTCTAGTCCAACTCAACGCTAGAAGGAATTGCCATTATAACAATCAATAAGACATCATCCAGCCTCTCACGCATTCATTCATTCATTCATCTGATAAACATTTCTTAAGCATCTACTCTGTACCAATCACTTGGCTGAGTGCTGGGGATACAAAAAGAAACAAAAGACAGTCCCTACCCTCAAGGAGCTTACAATCTGTTGGGGGAGGCAGCATGCAAACAAATACATACAAAGGAAGCTATATACAGGGTAAATTGGAAATAATTAACCAAAGGAAGGCACTAGAATTAAGAGGGGTTGGGGAAGGCTTCCTATAGAGAGTAGGATTTTAGTTGAAACTTAAAGGAAGCCAGAGAGAGAGAGAGAAAGAGGGAGAGAGAGAGAGATCGGCAGTTGGAACAGAGGAGGGAGAGCTTCCCTGGCATGGGGAACAGCTAGAGAAAATGCCTGAAGCCAAGAGATGGAGAGATGGAGTGTCTTGCTTGTGGAACAGTGAGGAAGCCAGCGTCACTGGATCTGAGGATATGTGTTGGGGAGTAAGGTGTACGAAGACTGGAAAGGCAGGAGAGGGCTAGGTTAGGAGGGGCTCTAAATGTCAAGCAGCATTTTGTGTTTGATCCTGGAGGCAACAGGAAGCCACTGGAGTTTATTGAGTAGTGTGGTGATATAACTGGACTGTGATTTAGGAAACTCGTATTAGTGACTGAGTGAAATTGGATCAGAGTGGGGAGTGAGACAGGCAGAGCTCTACCTGCAGACTATAGAAATAGTCTAGGTGTGGGGTGATAGATGCCTGTTGTATCAGTGGTGGCAGCACCAAAGGAGAGAAGGGGGCAAAAATGAGATATGTTTTACCACTTCCAACTTGCTCCTGTTTCTGCCCCCTGAGATGAAGTTAATTAACAGCGTTTAAGTACCTGCTACATGCTGAGCTCTGTGCTAAGTGCTAGAAACAAAAAACAGAAGCAAAAGAGCTGGGGCAGTCGGGACAACCTGAGTTCAAATCCAGCCTCAGACACTTAACACTTACTAGGTGTGTGACCTTGGGCAAGTCACTTAACCCCAATTGCCCTGCCTTCCCTGATCCAAAAAGACAAAAAGAAAAAGTAAAAAGAAGCAAAAGAGCCCCTTCCTTTAAAGAGTATGTATTCCAGTGGGGGAGGCAACTTGTACATATATAAGACATATACAAAGCAGAAACAAGTTTAAGATTGGGGAGTGATTGAATCAATCAGTCCATCCTACTTAAAATAACTAAGAAGATAGGTTACAACTTGGGTTATCAGGTGAGAATATATCTATTGACTTGGTCAGTCAAAGGCAGGTTATTTGTGAAAAGTTCTTAATGAATTTGGGGCAGCTAGGTGGCACAGTAGATAGAGCTCCTGACCTGGAGTCAGGGAGACTCATCTTCCTAAGCTCGAATCTGGCCTCAGACACTTACTAGCTATGTGACCTTGGGCAAGTCACTTCACTCTGTTTGTCTCAGTTTCCTCATCTATAAAATGAGCTAGAGAAAGAAATGGCAAACTGCTCCAGTTTCTCTGCCAAGAAAACCCCAAATGGGGTCACAAAGAATTGGACATGACTGAAAGGACAACAACAACAAATGTTTCTAAGCGTTGGCCAGAATGAAATAAAGGCACACAGGAAATATATTAGAATTGGTTGAAGAGTCAGTTACATCAAATGGGACTTGGATAAAAACAACCATCTACACCATAATCAAGCATATAGATTAAGCCAACCTAGTGTGAAAGCTTTGCAGTCAAGCTCCTGGAACAGAAATCACTTTTGGTTAAGAGGGAGGAGATGAAGAGAACCTCTGTGTCCTCTCCTTTACCCTATATCAAAGCATGAGCTTCTCATAAACTTTGAAGAGTTGGAAGATTTTGGACTTCACGTGGACCTAGTAACAGTGTCTACAGAACAAGTGTCTGCACCAGGAGCCAAAGACAAACTAAGCTGAGCAGATGGCTTTAAAAAAAAAAAAAGACTACACCGTGCCTAAGGGAAGCTTTATAAGAACAAAGGGGAAATAAGGACTTCTTGGAACTGGAATCTATCTGTCTCCTACATGTGATCTGTAAACTTGAACACACCTGAACCCTCTGGCCTCTCTGTATATTTATAGAAGAATATGCCCTCTGGTTTGAGCAACAAAGTTGATACCAATTGTTTTTACTATACCATCTTGGTGAATACCAATTTCTAAAAGCTAAGTTTGGTTGACCAACTAATATTAAGCAATAATTAATCAGAGAGCACACTGAAGGGGTCACCCCCATATACCCCCAGTCCCTCAGGATTGTTCATAGAATCCTGAGGAGAGGAATAAGCAACCTCTGTCCCTGGATGTTTTATATTGGATGTCTTGTAGACATATTAAACTCAACATATCCAAACAAAAACTCATTATCTTCTCCCTAAAACCCATCAATCTCCTGAACTTCTCTATTTCAGTGTAGGACATCATCAATCTTCTGGTGGTCACCCGGGTTGGTAACCATGGTGTTGCTCTCAATTCCTCATTTTGACTTGTCCTACAAATCTAATCAATGGCACATCTTGACATTTCTATCTTCATGGCATTTCTGATATATGTCCCCTTGTCTCTGCTGTCACTGGGAGCAGAGACAATAAGTCCAGTGTCTGCTCTACACAAAGTAACCTTACCAGGGAAGGTATTGGGGACCAGCAAGGTTTCATGTAGAAGTAAGCTATCTCTTGACAGCTGATTCTTGAAGGAAACCAGGGATTCCAGTGGGTGGAGGTAAGAAGAGAATATTCCAGGCATAAGGGACAACCAGTTCAAAGGGACAGAGATGGAAGAAACAAATAGGCCATTATGGCTGGACAGTACTAGAATGTGAAAGTGAGTAATATGTGAGAAGATTAGAAAGATAGGAAAGGGTCAAGGGGTGAAGAGATATTATGTTAGTAATAGGAAGAAGGACAATATCACTGTATCTCATATTATACAGGGGAAGTAGGAAAGGCAAGAGGAAGCCAGGTTATGGAGGACTTTGAATGCCAAATAGAGAATTTTATATTTGATCTTAGAGGTTCTAGGAAGCTAGCAGAGTTTATTGTGGGCAAGGGTTAATACTGTCAAGAGTGCTTTATTAAAATCACTTTCACTGCTGTGTGGAGAGAATGAGTAATGTGAGGAGAGATTTGAGGCCCAGAACTCAATGATGAAGCTGTTACAATAATCCAGGAGATGGGTGAATAAGGGGCTTGAACTATGGAGATGCCTATATGAGCAGAGAAAGGGGCATATATCAGAAATGTTATGGAGATAGAAATGTCAAGATGTACCAATTGATTAGATTTGTAGGATGAGTCAAAATGAGGAATTGAGAGCAACACCATGGTTACAAACCTGGGTGACCACCAGAAAAGTGATGATGTTCCCCACTGAAATAGAGAAGTTCAAGAGATTGATGGGTTTTAGAGAAAAGGTAATGAGTTTTGTTTGGATATGTTGAGTTTAATATGTCTACAAGGCATCCAGTATAAAATGTACGACAGGCAATTTATGATGTGGGACTAGAGAGAGAAACTCAAACTAGATATATAGATCTGGGAATCATATGCATAGAGATGGTAATTTAACCCAAAGAAACTAACTATGTATCTCCTAAACTGTGGCACCCAGAATTGAACACAGAATTGAATCCAGATGCAGTGTGACTAAGACAGAATAAAGTAGGACTATCACTTACTCCTGGAAGTTATGCCTCTCTGCACAGCACAAGATTGCATTAGTTCCTATAGTTGACCCCTCAGACTACTAACTTATATTGAATTTGTGTATTACTAAAATCCTCAGATTTCTTTCAGGCTTAACCATGCCTACTTTAGCTTATCCTTATGAAACTGCATTTATCCCTATTGAACTCACCTTGTTAGATTTAGACCTAGCCTAGTCAAAATGTTTTTTGAACCCTTACTCTGTCATCCAGTGTATTAGCTATCCCTCTAATCTTTGTGGAAATGACAAATTCAGTAAGGATCCCGTCTATATCTTTATTTAAGTCATTGAGGAAAATTGTTAAATAGCACAAACCCCTGCAGCATTCCACTAGAGACCTACCAGATTGACAAACTGATTTTAAACCGTTTACAACAATTCTGAGTCTTGTTATTCAGCCAGTTCTGAATCCATATTATTTTATAATTGTCCAGTTCATACAGTTCCTCTTTTCAACAAGAAAGTATGAATT
This sequence comes from Pseudochirops corinnae, assembly GCA_028646515.1. Lineage (NCBI taxonomy): Eukaryota > Metazoa > Chordata > Mammalia > Diprotodontia > Pseudocheiridae > Pseudochirops > Pseudochirops corinnae. The sequence goes on along the minus strand of CM053587.1, from coordinate 90,776,518 downwards.
ATTTTATTAAAGATTTGTTTTTTTGAAAGATCTGTGATTTCAATGGAATACAGAACTCCAGTGAACAACCTATCTTTACCAATGCAGATCAGCCGTCTTCTCTGTAACTTTTTTGTTAGTCATTTTTTTCAGTCTTTGTGACCTCATTTTGGGTTTTCTTGGCAAAGATACTGGAGTGGCTTGTCATTTCCTTGTCCAGATCATTTTACAGATGAGGAAACTGAGGCAAACAGGATTAAGTGTCTTGCCCAGAGTCACACAGCTACTAAGTGTCTGAGGCCAGATTTGAACTCTGGAATGGGAATCTTCTTGATTTCAGACCCAGCACTCTATGTACTATGGTGCCACCTACCTGCCCTCTCTGCAACTTACAGCCTTAGAAACCTTTCTGGGGTACTGAGAGGTCAAGTGAACTGCCAGTATCTGTCACTTGAACTCAGGTCTTCTTGACTCTGAGATTGGCTTTCTATGCCTTGACTCCACTGCCTCCCAAATGCTATGCTCAGGTCTAGGCAAGCTGTCAGCAACATCCCCCTGATCTACAGCAGCCCTATCAAAAAATTTAAAAAAGGAAATAAGGTTAGCCCGACATAGCCTGTGCTTGATGGAGCAGTTCTTACTCTTTCTAATCTCTACCTCCCTTAGTATACATTCGTTAACAATCTCTTACTTCACCTGGCTTAGAATTTTCCCAGTAATCAAACAGGAGCTCTTCACATTTTTTTAAAAAATAGTGCAGTATCTGCTTGTCTTGGGTCCCGCTCCCATTTTCTATGACCTTTTAAATATCAGCGTCTCAGAAATCACATCTACTAATTCTTTCGGTATCATCTGGGGAGATGACTGGAATTTCATCGAGGACCTCAAAGTGTTCTCTCTTACTCTGTCTCTCTAATATCTTTAGGTATAACTTTAGAAATATGACCAAAAAATATAATAATCAATTCAGAGGCAAAGATGGACTGTGTAACATCTTAAAGAAAATTCTAACTTACAAAATGACAGGGAAGTTCATGTTACAAGAGGGTCATTGAATTGAACTCTTTGTAAGTCCCTTTAAATAAAACTCCTTTTATCTTCCAGTGTTTCTTTATATCATATTGACTCTACAAAGAGTCTGGAGGAGAGAGAAACTAAAGCTGAAAATGATAAGTGGTGAAAAATGAGATTTCATTTACAAAATTTCAATATGCAGGCAACTTTTCACAAGCACATCAGTTACATCAAGTGAGGCACACTAGTATTGTGCTCATTCAACTCATGCAACTGAGATCATTTCTGCTTATAAAGCTCTGCTTTATCTCCAGGCTTACCATTCTCCTCGTAGGCAGCCTACTGACCCCAAACTGTTATTTTATTTGAAAAAGTCAAGGAAATCTTTACTCCATTCCTATTCTGACCTTGATAATAGTGGAGAGGTGAATGATCCCTGCTTCTCAAAGTTTATGCCAGTGGAGAACCACTTATTCCAAGTCTTACCAAGCTTCGATAACTTCGAATATACAGCTGTGGCCCAGGGACTAGCCTAAGGCAGGTTGGGGAAATTCATTAGACGCCAGATGATTTTTTTTCAGCTACAGAAACTTATAGAACCTAGAGGTTTTGTGATCTGTGGATCTGTCAGTGGTGAAAGAACGTGCATCAGTGAAATCACGAATCTTTGAGACGTTAAGCTAAGTTGATTGAAACTGAGGAAATTCAAAAGAATAAGGATAATAATATTTGCCTAGCATTTGCATTGGAAGGGATCCCCCATAGTCACAACTCCATTATCTGTCCTAGTTGGGTACATTGAACCACAAGAGGGTAGAGGGGAGAATACAAAATATATCCTTAGCTGATAAGGAAAGAAAAATATCTACATTTTGCTCTTGGTCACTCCCCAATTTGACAGTGATGCATAAATAAGCTTAGAGAGACAGAAAGGGAACAGAATTAGCATTTATTAAGCATTGTGCTAAGCACTTTACAAATATTATCTCATTTGATACTCATAACAACCCTGATAGGGAGGTACTATTATTATCCCCATTTTACAAGTGAGGAAGCTGAGGCAAACAAAGGTTAAGTGACTTGCTCAGGGTCACACAGCTAACGAGGGCAAATTGGAACTCAAGTCTTCCTGAATTCAGGTCCACTAGCTAGAACGTCACAGGTGATGAGTTCAGAGGAATCTAATGGGAGCAAATACATTTCGGAAAGCTTGGGGTGGTCCTACTTTGCTATAGAGCTAAGTAAACCATTTACTCCTGGCATCCCAGTCAAATAAAAAGGAAAAAATGTTATAGAAGTATCCTTTAGAATACTGATAAGTCTGCATTCATCTAGCATCCAAAGGGGAAGCTTCTTTTTCTGGATAGGATTGGGAAAGGGGAACAAAGGCAATAATTTTGGAAAATTCCAAGATGTGAGCAAGGAAAGTTAGTGACTTCCTCAAAAAAATCTACCCTGGCCTAGCTCTTGGCATCCAGCACAAACATAGTCTTTCTCTGCACAAGGTTGAAAGGAATATAAGCATTCTTTGGGATAAGTCGAAGACTGAATACAGAACAGACGCACAAATGCCCTTCTGCACTTCTACGACATTTCTCCCTTTTTCTAAAAATGAGCATTTGCAGGTGGGCTCCACAATCTGGATAAAAATAGCTGGGCCGGGCTCCGTGCAACTGCTTTTTCTACAACTAAAGGTTATTTGAGAGTTTTTAATAGGCAAACATCCCAGGGATACAAACAACAGCTGTATTAGCCCCATTGATGAAGGGAGCCAGGTAAATGATCTTCAAACCAAAATAGCCCGAACAGCAGGGACATGATTGCGTATTTACACAAATGGCCCAAGCAGTCAGGAAATCTGGGCAAATAGGTCATTATAGCCATTTTCAAGTCATTATAAGCCATTAAATAAATTAGACATACTTTACAAGTAATAATGACACAATCCTGTGGCCAGAGCATCTCCAAAAACATTTATCCAATTCATCTCACTGACAAGCCTGGCTTCACAGTTTGCCAAGGTAGGCAAGTCCAGGTCATTCAGGGCTGAAAGCCACCTAGGTGTTTCACTTTAAGTGAGGAAGACTAAGAATCTCTAAGTTCAGATCCAAACTGAAGCCAAACAGATCCAACTGAAACCTCCTACACACACACACACACACACACACACACACACACACACACACACACACACACTTTTTTCTCCTAATTTCAACTTTGAAATCTCCAAATGATGGATGGAGTGGTGGATAGAGCATTGGGCCTAGAGTCAGGAAGATCTGAGTTCAAATCTGTCGTCAGACACTTACAAGCTGTATGACCCTAGACAAGTTACTCACCCCTGTTTTCCTCATCAGTAAAATGAACTAGAAAAGGAAATGTAAATCATTTTAGTATTTTTGCCAGGAAAACCCTAAATGGGGTCACAAAGAGTCAGATATGACTGAAACAAGTGAACAAGAAATGATGTCTAGGGGCAGCTAAGTGGTACAGTGAATAGAGCACTGGCCCTGGAGTCAGGAGGACTTGAGTTCAAATCCGACCTCAGACACTTGACCCTTGTTAGCTGTGTGACCTTGGGCAAGTCACTGAACCTTGGTGGGTCGTGCTAGTTCCTCCTCTGTAAAATACAGGTGTTATGCTGGTTGGCCTCTGAGTTCCCTTCCAGATCCGTAATTCTGAGTATACTCATCACAGAAGTGGTTGTGACCTTTCTCTTTTCTCCTTTTATTAACAACTTTTAGGCTACCCTGACCTCTAAGTTCACTAATCTCTTCCATGCCCATGACTTCCATCTATACTCTATTTCAACTCTCCACAGGAGCAATTAATTAATTAATTAATCTGAGCCCTCACCATTGTCCCAAACTGTTCACCACCCAGACTGTGACTTCTGAAATTACCTTCTCTAAACACTGCCTCTCTCTCTCTCTCTCTCTTCACTTTTCCCCACTGCCTAACTCCTAAACCTGTTCTTTGCACTCCCTGAAATTTTGTCCTCCTGGTCTCACCCTCTTTATCTCTAGCTCCTAACTTCCTTCATTCTTGTTTACATCCCACCTTCTACAAGAACTGTTTTCTGATCTCGCTTAATGCCAATGCTTTCAATCTATTGATTAACTCTAATTTATCCTGTATTTATCTTGTTGTGAGTTCCTTGAGAGCAAGAACTGGAGTTTTGGTTTGGTTTAGTTTGGTTTGGGTTTTTTTTTTTTTGCCTTTCTTTGTATCCTCAGTGCTTAGCACAGTGCCTGGAAGAGAGCAGGTGATTAATAAATGTTTGTGAACTTGACTGGAGACTTCCTAGAATCTCCAACTCTCCCTGTTTTTCTGTTTTCATCTTCCTTTCTTCCTTTCACAGTCTTGACCCTATAACTAGTCGACTTTCCTAAGTATTCTCATCCATCCTTGACTCTCTTCCTTCAATCATTCACAACCAATTAATCCTGCATCCTGGGCTACTCTTGTCCATAAGGATCCCTGAGCCACTGAAGGAAGTCAAGTAATTGTGCAGACAGCTCACCAAAATCTCTCACTGATTTGTGCCAAGTTTTTTATTCATCTCTGATTAACTCCTTATCTCTCCACCCACAGTGGTTGTTCTAAAACAGGGGTGGGGAACCTGAGGCCCTTGGGTCCTTGGGTGCTGCCTTTTGACTGAGTCCAAGTTTTACAGACAGATACATAGATTCAGGGGATTTGTTCTGTTAAGTTTGGATTCAGTCAAAGGCACTTGGGGACCTAGAGGGCCACATATAGTTTAGAATCAAAACCTTCTCCTTTGTCCTCAAGCCCCGAGTCACTCTATATCCCAGTGAAATTGGACCACGTCAAAAACTCTATGTGTCATCTCTCATATCTGGGTATCTGAACAAACTATTCCCGGTGAACAGAATGCACTTTCTCATCATCTCCAACTTTCAGAATACTTATCTTCCTTCAAGAGATGCCACACAGCACACTGAATAGATAGCGTCCAGAAGATCCAGGTTCAAGTCCTGTCTCTGATACATACATACTACCTGAGTGACCAAGGATAGAACACCTGACCACTTAATGTCCCAGATAATTTTCATAACTATAAATTCAATCAACAAGCATTTTTTAAAAATTTATTTATCTGTTAATTTATGGAATAAAACAAGCATTTCTATAACATAATGATTTACATAACATAATATGATTTACATAACATAAAAAGATGATTGCACACAAAACTGCAAATCCATTGTATACAACTTGCTATTCCTTTTAAATATGTAATAGTTATCATGTAAATTTTTCCTCCTTTTTTTTTTTCCTTGCCCCAGCCCTAGAGATTGCTACCATTAAACACAAATAGGCATATATGTAAATTTTGTAAATTTGGAAATTATTCTATACATATTTCTACTAGTTCTTGCTCTGATTGTAGGGGCAAAGAACTGAAAATTGCAGGGATACTCAGTGGACACTTATTAAGCACCTCTCTGTGCCCTGGGCTCTGCAAAGTGCTATAAATATGAAGACAAGAGTGAAGATGTCTTGTTGATCTGCATCAAGAAAAGGAGTCTCCATACCAGAAGTTTCTTAGGCCAAAAACTTCCTCCAAGGCTCCTTCTCTGGTACTCCTTCCTCCAGGAGGCCCTCATTGCTTTTTATCTTCAACTGAAGGCATTCTCCCCATCATCAGATCTCCAGAGAGCACTTTGTCTGAATCGGTCCTTTGTTCCCATCACTCCGTGTCCTGTCTTGCTTCACCTATAAACTCCAACTAGAGTAAAAGTAAGTTCCAAAAAATCAGGGCCCACAACATTTTTATCTTTATATCTCTATCTTATCATACCATGCCTGTCATAGTCTCTCAATGAAGGTTTTTTCATTGAACTTTGAAATTTTAAAACTATATACTCAGTCTTCAACCCCCTCTATCTCAATAGATAACCTCATCTTCTATTTTACTGGGGAAGGGGGGGGGTGGATTGAAGCCAATTTTGTCCTGAGCTAAAATTCTCTGTGTCTTCCTTCACTAGGCTTTTCCTCCTTCCCTCCATTCTCAGAGGATGTAGCCCTCTTCCTTATCAAGGTCATTGATTAGGTCATAACCAGAGAGTAGTTGAATTCTCTGCATCTTCACTAGGCTTCTCTTCCTTCCCTCTATTCTCAGAGGATGTAGCCCTCTTCCTTATCAAGGTCATTGCTTTTACTTCTGCTATTGCTCTCAACTCACCTCACCATCTGGCCTCTGGGACCTTGCCATACTGACCATTTCCTTTCCCAGTCTTTAATTCTCCTTTTCTGCTGGTTCCTTCCCCTCTTCCTTACAGATATGTTCCAGACCCTTCTCTCCTAACACAAATAAACAACCAATTTTTGCTAGACCCTGCTCCCACACCCCAGCTATTGTATTTTATCTCCCTTCCCAGCCCCTATTTGATTTCTAGAAGGCATGTTTAACATTCACTGCTTCCACAGCATTTCTCAACCCTCCGTTATCTGGCTTCAGTCCCTACTCCTCTACTGCAAATTCTCTATCTATGATCACTAATAACCTCTTAATTGCCAAGTCTAATGACCTTTTCTCAATCATCATCTCTCTGTTCCTTTCTATAGTATTTCACATCATTAGCCACCCCCTCCTCCTTTACATTCATTCCCTTGCTTCTCTAACACAGAAACTCTCTCCTGGCTCTACTCCTACCTGTAAGATGATGCCCCAATGTCTTTCACTCACTGATTCATTCTCACTCATCTCCCTTATCTTTTCTCTCTATATTCTCTCACTTGGTGAATTCAACTACTCTGTGGTTGTGACCTATATATCAAAGATTTCCAAATCTTTACATTCAATGAAATCTCCATCCTACTGAACATCTCCATCTGGATGATGTGCTAGCACCTCAAACCCAATATGTCCCAAACTCAACTTCTTGGCTACCAAAAACCTACTCTTCATCCCTACTATAGGATGGAAACATCACTTTTTCAGTCCCCCAGACTTAATGCCTTAAAATCATTTTTCCCTCTCCACTCACTCTCACCCTTGACAATCAGTTGTGAAGTGCTATGCATTCTACAGCCCAAACATCTATCATATCTCTCATCTCACATTCCCTAATATTGTCAATAGTCTAGTTCAAGTCATTACCTCTAAACCTGGACTATCATAGTATCTTTCAACCCATCTCCCTCCCTCCAGTACCTCCTCTTTAATACATCCTTCCCATGTCTGTCAAATCAATCTTAAGGCATATTAAAGGGCATATCAGGGGCAGCTAGATGTTACAGTAGATAAAGTTAGCGTGCAGTCAGGAAGACCTAAGTTCAAATCTGTACTCAGACACTTATTAGCTGTGTTGTCCTTGGGAAAGTCACTTAACCTCTAGTTACCATAGCTTTTTCATCTGCAAAATGGGGACAATAGCATTCTCAAGGCATCTATGAGGATCAAAAGATACAATTGTAAAGCACTTAGCATAGTGCCTGGCACATAAAAAGCACTCCATAAATGTTAGTTAACTAGTTAGGCAGGTAGGTAGGTAGATAGGTAATTAGGTAGTAGTAGTAGTAGTAGTAGTAGTAGTAGTAGTAGTAGTAGTAGTAGTAATAGTAGTAGTAGTAGTAACGTGGTCATGTTACTCTCCTGTTCAAAAACTGTTACTGACTCCCTATTGCCTTCAGGATCAAAAATAGAAACTCCTTGGCTTGAAAAAGGATAAGCTGGCTCACACTTATTTTCTCAAATTTATTTCACACTATTTGTCTTCAAAAACTTTTACAATCCAACCAAAACAGACTACTAACTAAGCTGTCCTTCGGTCTCTACATGTACTCTCCTACTCTCCTGCTTCCTTGAATTTGCGTGGGTTATTCATTCCCCCTAGAACACACCTGATCCCCCTGATCTCAGCCCAGTTTCTGTGTGCCGTTTTCTCCCATAAGCCTTCCCTCATTTCCCTCAAGGAAGAAAATCTTTTACTTTTCAAATGATCTTAAGATACTTTGCCTGGATCTCTCTTCTGCACTTAATCGTGTTTCACCTTACACCGTGCTCCCGTGCTTCTTTGTGTCCATGTTATGTTCCTCTATTTGATTGTAAGCTCCCTGAGGGCAGGGATTTCACTGTTTTTGATCATTATATTCTCATTGACACAGTGCCTTGAACATAATTGACACCTAACAAGTTTTTGTTGCATGAAACTGGATATTCAATTTGTTCAAGAAACATATAGCATTTTTCTTCCAAAAATCTTCAGTATTTCCCATTATTTTATTGTGTTCTTGTGGCTACTGAGAGGCTGCCAACAGGGGCATGCTGGAGTCAGCTTATAGTGGCTCCCTGGGCCCAATTGCTCAATTTTCAGTATGAACATTTACACCTCAAAAATCAACAAATGCTGCAAAGCAGTTCAATTTATTGCACTGTTAATTGTCTGGACTTAAAGTGAAGGAAAATATGCTAATAATGTAGATTAAATGGGAAAATTGTCTTATATACTATTTTTTTTTCTGAGAGCTAATTTTTAACATCTGCCAGCACATCCCTGCCTCCTAGTTGTAATCAGTTTCCTTTCCTGAGTTTATTGTCCCAAAAAAAAAAAAAAAAAATACTAGAACAAACTCCAGACAGCTAGACAGACTTGACTTCCAAGGCATCTAAGCATAGCCCTTTCTCATCTAGATAATCTACTTTCCCCATAAATTTGTGCTTGCCTAACTTAGGTAGTAATATTATTGTTGTTGTTCAGTCATGTCTGACTCTTTGTGACCCCATTTAGGATTTTCTTGGCAAAGATACTGGAGTGGTTTGCCATTTCCTTCTCTAGCCCATTTCACAGATGAAGTAACTGAGGCAAACAAGGTTAGGAGATTTATACAGGATCAACATCTAGTAAGTGTCTGAGGCCAAATTTGAACTCAGATCTCCCTGACTGCATTCCCAGAACTCTATCCACTGTGCCACCTAACTGGGAAAGGGAGGTGGAGTAACTCTGAAGCAAGGAGCATTTTGCTGCATGGTGATTAGGAAGCCTATAAACAAGTCTATAAGGTAGTTTGTAATGGTGGGGAGGAATGATAAACCAACCTTAAAAGTCAGAGCCAATCTGATGAGACAGGAGGAGGATTGGTAGAGATTAGAGCAAGGTTTGACTGGGTTTATACATTATATTATTCATTGTCTTGATACTAATTTGCTTGGAAGACTTTAGCTCCATGCTGGATTTTAACAAGGTTGGCCCTTGCCCTCTTTTGCCAGAGCTAAAACTTCTATAGCTGTGTAATATAGGGGCATGGAAGGGAAGGGTAACTTAGGTAGGGAGCCATAGATGGTGTTTTTTAGGTAAGAAGGGGAATGTTTGAGGACTTTATCTCTGTACAAGTGGATAGTACAGTATAAAGAATCACCAGGAATTGAGAGATGGAAACATAAAGGGAGGAGAGATGGGAGGTCCTCAAGGCAATTTTACCTTGGGTCCAGGTTGTAATTAATAAGCCCTTGGACCACCATGTTTCACAGAGTCATTCCCTGTCAATCTTTGGTCTGCATTGTAAACAAATATCTCTCCCTACTTCAGGAACCCAATCTAGAAATTCAATTTACAGAATTGATAAATTAGAGAACAAATCTAATTTACATGACTCAGGTATGGGATTTTTAGTACTCTAGTTGAAATTTCTCTATAGGATTATCTCTTACCTCCCCAAATGCCCCTGCCCAATTTAATGAGTGATGGCCAGCCTAATAGGATCAAGACATCACCAGAGCCTGTCTGCCACCTGCCCAAACAACACTGCTTCCCTGTCCATTCCTGGTCTAGGAATCATATCAGATGATCCAAAAAGGTGGTTTAGCACCACACTGTAGAACTCAAAAGGAAATCAGAGGGGCCCCTTCTTGCTGCTTCTGAATACTGCTTCTTTTGCCTCAAAGGACCCACTGCTTGCTTCTGGCCTCTTCACTATCAAATTGTTACTGATGCATACTGTGATGGATATACTGCTCCATCAAGATCAGACCAGCATCACAGATTATAGGACTGTAAGATAAAGGATTTAGAGCTGGAAGGAACCTCAGAAGTTCATAATGTCCAACCCCCTCCCTCATTTTACAATTAGAAAAATACAACTTAGGGGCGGCTAGGTGGCCCAATGAATAGAGCATAGGCCCTGGAGTCAGGAGGACCTGAGTTCAAATCCAGCCTCAGACACCTGACACACTTACTAGCCGTGTGACCTTGGGCAAGTCAATTAACCCCAAATGTCCTGCCTTCCCCCTTCCAAAAAGTAAAGTTAAAAAAAAGAAAAAGAAAAATACAACTTAGAAAACAGGGCACCTGAGAAGTTGAACAACTGCTGAGAGGCACACAGTTAAGTGTCTGAGGTGCATTTGAGCCTGTGTTCTTGATGCCAGGTCCAATCTACTATAACATGGTGCCTTTCTTGCCCGGATATGTCCTATACATACACACACATACATATATGTGCAAACATGTGCATATTCACAACCAATCACATGTATCCAGTCACAATGCATGAGTGTAGCAAGAAGCCAGGTCTACTAAGTTCCCATGTACCTGGTTGGCCACTAGCTCATTTTTCCATCAAGGGTTCCGTAGCAGGTCTCTGCTTCCATGCCATCTTTCCTTACACTGAGAATAGGCAGCAGCAACGGGTGGACCATACTGAGTCCTCATCCCACCAATCTCACCATCACAATTGGGGTGTTAAAGTAACTTTCCTCCAGAACACACTTCATGCCCCTGGTGAAGAAGAGCCTGTGGATACCCCACAAGCCTAATAGGACATAATTTTCTGCCCTTTACAATTATGGAATTATAGTATTTGGGGGTTTAAAGGAGCCTTAAAAATCTAGTCCTAAAGCCCAGAATCTCAGGAGCTTGGAGGGACATCAGAGACTGTCTAAACTCATCCATACCTGAACACTAATCCTGCTCTGATATTCCTAAAAGGTGGCCAACCATCCTCTCCTTGAATTCCTCCAGTGATGGGCTCTCATTCCCTTCTGAGGGAGCCCATTTCACTTTTCGCTGTAATCCAGATGTCCTTTACCATCCTGAAGCCTCACCATGCCCCAGCCCTTCATCCTGAAGCTTTGCTCCAGCCCTGGCAGTGCCCTCTGCCCCTGCTTCTCTGTATTTGTATTCCTGACACTTAGCCACAGAGCCTGGCAGATAGTAAGTGCTTAACAAAGGTTTGTCAACTTCTGGACCATTCTAGTCATTAGCAAGATTTTGCTTATCTCAGACCTAACTCTTCCTCTTAGAAGCCTCCACCTCCTCCTCCTAGTTCTATCTTCTAGAACTAAGCAGAACAAGTATAATCTCTCCTATACATAACACTCAAATATTTGGGGGAAACTATAGGGCACCCCCTAAGCCTTCCCTTCTCCTTCACATGATACTCACATGGCCTGACCTTAGGGCCCTGCACTGTCATTGTTACCTTCTTCTGGAGTTCTTTCTAAAACATGGCCCTTCAAATGCAATCTGACCCAGGCAGAGTTCTACAGAATTCCCACTTCCCTAGTCCTGGACTCAGCCTAAGAATGCACTGGAGGGTTTTTTGGCTTCCATATCATAGTAATGGCTCATATTGAATTTGTAGTGGATGACTCCTCCCCATGAATATTATAGAACAACTGAAGTCTTGTCATGCCTCACCCATCTTGAACTTGCAAAACTGATTTTTTTTATAAAATCCAATTATAAGGCTTCATATTTATCACTATTAAATTCCCCCTTATTAGATTTGTCTCAGTGTTCTAGCCTGTCAATCCCTCCTTGCTATGTGTCATAAGCAAAATTTGATAAGTCATCCGTCTGTGACTTTATCCTAATCATCGGTAAAAATGTTATATAAATAAACTATAAAATAGTTCAAGGTCAACTTCAGAACTTTGAGACACTCCACTAGGGATCACACCTCATTAATCATTGGCTAACGCGAAAAGGTTAATGACTTATTCTTTGGACATTCAACTAGGCCTTGACTCTCTCATCAAGTTTTCAGTAAAATTGCTTTTATCTCTACAACTTTTCTCTGTTTTAAGAAGTGATACTACTCCTTATCTTATGTTGTCCATTTTCCTTTCCTTGTTTGTTTGTTTGTTTTGGGGGAGGGGGGTTGGTAGCATCAACAGTTCCTTGATAAGGATTTGGCTTGAATGACCCAGTTGCCTGTACCACAGTATCTTCCTGTTTTTATTCTTTACTTTAATTTGGTCTTGTGTTTGACCTTTGCTCCAACAAATCAACTGTAGCATACTCAGACAGTTTTTTAGAATTAGTCCTACCTTGGTGACCAGCCATTCCCTCGTTATTAGAATATAAGCAGTTTAAAATCATGTGGCATTAGGGCTAAAAGGAACCTTAGAACTGATATATTCAAGGATCGGGCAGTCATTAAAATTTTACTAAGTGTCTGCTAATTTCCAGGCACTATGCTAAGCACTGGGGATGCAAAAAAAGGTGAAGTACCCTGCCTTTAGGGAGTTCATCTTCTAATGACGGAGACAAGTAAACAAACAGGTACAAACAAGTTGTGTACAAGATAAAAGATTTGGAAGGGACCCCAGAAATTCATCTACTCAAACCCGTCCTGGAACGGGAAGCCCCTTTACCATATCCCCAAAAGGGGGAACAAACTTGAACATCCATTGATGGAGATGTTCATTCTTCCATGAACCAGCCCATTCCATGCCGGCAGCTCCATTATTGCCATCCAAGCCCCTTGGGTTACAGATGAGGAAATTCTGCATCCCGGAGCAGTAATTAAAGTCACACAATTGGGGCAGAGTCAAAACTAAAGCTCAGCTCTTCAGCCTGTAGAGCATGTGCATTGGGTTAAATTTTCCAGTACTGGCCTTGAGCTTGTCCTGGGACTTTGTGACTGTGCAACAGCACCCCCTGGCTTTTTAGAACAGCTCTCCAGAATTAGAGGTGCCCAAGAACTTGGTAGAAAAAGGTCCTGAGAGGATCAAACTTTGAGGTCCTTAGCACCTTCATTAACCACCCCCTAGACACATTGATGAATTAACTGCAGAGGATAACAATGGTGCTTTTAAATTGTAATAAACTCAAGACCCATCACACACACACACACACACACACACACACACACACTTTACAGACATACACATATATACACACAGGCATATGCATACACAGAGATATATACATACATAAACGTAGACATAAACACATACACCTATATACACATACAAAAGTATATACATTTACACAGAGATACACACAGAGACATAAACATGTAGACATAGGTAAACATACATGTGCACAATGCAAAGATACACATGTACATACATGCACACAGATATACAAACACACATGCACAGATATTCACTGCACACACACCTACATATACAAGTACATGCAGACTTAGACCATGCACACATACAGACATACACAGACACACATGCGCACACACACACACACACACACACATCCTAAACCTATAGTCCAGCTGTCTCCTGGTTGGTTCATTCCTTGCTACCATCTCTGGGCAGGAGCTCAGCTCCCTTTCCAACCCCAGGTTATTCTTTTCTCTCTCTTTTTTTTTCCTTTTGTATTTTTCCACCTTGAACAGGAGAAACTGCCGCCAGCGCTGGCTCTCACTTTAATTCCCGATAGTGACTGTGAGGGTCAAACTGGCTGGAGGAGAGATAACAAAGACCCGCTTGGCGGAGCCAAATTATCTTGTGATACATTTTCATTTCCTGCTCTGGATCCCTGCTGTGTAGCAGCAGCAAGCAACCACATTTCAGAAAAGGAGAGAAGGCTGGTGTGGGGGGAAGGAAGCAAAGTGTGAAAGCTTGGAGCTTTTTTTTTTTTGCTGCTTCTTCTTTAGTGAAAGAGTGTAAAGTAATAGTGAAAAAAATATATTTTTATATTAGGCAGACACTGCACACCAGGCTCACATCTGCCAGCTGGTATCCAGATACCAGGGCAGATGGGGAGTGTCCGGCAGTGTCTAGCTTGGTGCTGGGCTTCTTTCTCCCAATGCCACAGAGGGCATCTATACAGACCCACCCCTGTCGTCTCTCCTTTCTTCTCCCCCAACCAGGAAATCAACTAAGCAGGGCAGTCTTCTCTGAAGCTAAGCTACTACTGATATTTTCATCAACAAAGACTACTTTTGGAGTGGGTGTGATGAGCAGTCCTACTCATCCTGGAGACAGAGAAAGGGAAGATTCCATTGGCTCTACGACTACTTTCCAGTTTCCTTGGGGAGCTAACCTTTAGTAGAAAGCTTTCACCAGGGCAGAGCAGTCTAGTGACCTGGGTGGCCTGATTAGGAGAAGACAGTGAAAGGCCTATCCATTTAAAAACACCACCCTGGCTAGCACATCTCATGTCCAAAATTCCCACCATTAATGACCATTTGGGAATAAGGTCTTGGAAGTTCCTGTTAAAAAGTTACTGTGCTGACTTGGAGTGAGCAACCCTTACTTTTTTTCATCTAGTAACATCTTAACATTGATGTATTTATCTGAACAGTGAGCCAAGATACTGGTAAGGCCCTGAGGGACTGCAATGTAGGCTGTCACTTAGTTTTGCATTGTTTTTCCAAAAAAAAAATTATTTTATTATGAATTTGATAAATATCCATAAACACAAACACAACCCATTTAGATGCAGAGATTGGTAAACGAGGACTGCATGCAAAATCATGACTCTCTCCTCACTCCAATTCCTCTTTCATTCATAAAGTGATTTTCCTAAAGCAGAGATCTAATTATGTCCCCTCCTCTTCCTTCCCCTCAATAAATCCCCATGGCCCTTGTTGCCTCCAGGAACAAATATAAAATGCTCTGTTTGCCATCCAAGGTCCTCTATAACCTAGCCCCCCTCCCACCTTTCCAGGCTTCTTATATCTTACTCCCCTACATGTACTCTTCAATCCAGTGACCCTGGTCTCCTAGCTAATCCAACAGGGCCCTCCATCTCTCAGCTCTGGACATTTTCTCTGGCCAAACAGAGACTTTCATATTTTATCCTGGAAGTAACAGAGCCGCTGGAGTATATTGAATGGAGTAGGAGGAAGTGGGAGGGTTGATCAGACCTGCATTTTAGAAAGACAATTAACAAACAGTTGGATAGCCAGAGTATTCATTAGTATGTTCATTTAGAACAGTCCAGGATTGGGGGATTTGGATCCCTACGTGAAAGTGAAGAAGAGAATGGCTGTGTTTCATTTAAGTAAATGGGATAGGACTTTCTAGGTCACAGACCTAGAGGTAGAGACCATATAGTTTAATACCCACATTTTACAGATAAAGAAACTGAGAATCAGGAAAGTTAAGTGTCTTGCCTAGAATCACATAGATGATATCAGAGTATGGATTTTTAAGTCAGATCATCTAATTATAGATTCAGTATTCTTTTTACTCCCCTATTCTGCCTCAAGCCCAGTGAAAATGTCCAGTGAGGAAGCACGCTGGCTTTGGAGTCAAGAGGACATGGATTCAAATTTCATTTCTGTCACTATCTGAATGACAATGGGTAAGTCACTTCACCTCCCCGCCTTGATTTCCTCATTTTTCAAATAAGGGTGTTAGACCAGATGGCCTGTGACGTCCCAGTAAGCTTTGAATCTTGGATTTTATTATTCCATGATCCTATAACCCATCTTCTCAACATGTATTCTCCCAGAGACATTGAGTAGCTTGGAATTCTGTGGTTTCTGAGGAATGGGTGAGCCAAAAAAAGATACATGGTAGGCTCTAGTGGACTATAGCATATTACTAATGATGGCCAATACTCATAAAGTGATGTTAGTGATATCTTTGAAAATAAGAGATATGCTTGGAAAAGGAGGTGGGCCAGTTATGTGGCACATACAGAATGAGTGCAGATGCAGAATGAAGAGGTTTACCACTGGTTTCCATGAAATGTAAAAAGATCAAGAGGAAGCCCTGCCCCATCCCCACGATTAGCATATTGAATGGATTCTTTGTGGAAGACCCATAAAAAACCATGGATAGGAATTGCACAAAATGAGAAAGCATGGTTGGGTTACAGTTCTGTTGAAGTATTAAGGGATCCAAAAAACCCTGACATTTGGGGGAAATCTGGAATATGGCTAAACCTTTTAAAGCAGTAATTGGAAGAAAAACAATAGGATTAAACTGTTGGGAACAGTGTGTTTGAGGGCAGGGGAGTGGGAGCAATGGAGCAAGCCAAATTCCAGAAAATGTGTTTGGTAAAAGAAAAAATGAGAATTTATTTGTGATTTTTTTTTTAGACCTAAAAGGTTCTGAATAAATGGTTTTCATTATAATACCAAGAATAAGTAAAAGGGGAAAAACAGAAAAAGAAAAAAAAAATGAGGCCAGCACTATGCTTTTCCTGTTAGCATAGAAAGAGGCTAAAATAAATGTGGATAATCACAGGCTTGTTGATGACCAGCATCTGAATAACTTGGACTCACAGTCTGGTTCACCAGAATGATACACATATGACACAGGAAGGCTCAGAATCCAGACGTCATCAACGGTAAATAATGTATTCAAGTATGCACAGGGACCTGCCATTGTGCTGTGTGGCCTCTGGGGAGAGTGAATCATCAAATCATCAAAAGAAATATGCCTCCCTCTCCCTCTCCCACTACCTCTTACCCTCCCCCAGCCCCCTCTTTGCCTCTCTCCATCCCTCTCACCCCTTGCCTTTTCTTTGAGCTCTTTTCTCATTTCCTTTTCATCTTATCTCCTCTCTCCTTTTCCCATTCTCTCTCTCACATTACCACCCCCTCTCCTCACTTGCCTCATTCTCCTCTCCTCTCTTCCCTCTCTCCCCCACTTTCTCTTCCCTTTCCCTCTGTTTTCTTTCCCTTTTTCTTTGGATTAGGTTCTCCAACACAGCTCAGATACCACAAGGCTGCTGGCAAGCATATGCAATGAGTCAAAGATACCTCAAAAATCCATAACTATGAGTCTTTTAAAAATATATGTCAAATTTGTTCTCTACTTCATTAGTTATATGAGCCTGAAAGCCTGTAAATCGAGATGTCTTATAGCCAAGGAGACTTATGTCACATGAATAGAGTTGTCAACAACCTGGGCAGAATGATTTCAGTTTTCCAGCATCCAGGAGCTTCTCCCCCATAGACCTGTCACAATTCAGCAGCCCTCTGTAAGAGCCTTCGATGATTCATGCCATTACTATTTATTGTCTCTTTGGGGCAACAGGGTACTTAAGAATAGGACAAGACAGGGAAATATTAGTGGAGAGGAGAGGAGAGGAGAAGTAAGTCTGGAGCAACGTAGGCCTGAATGGAAAATAAGGGGCAGATAAGGAGCAAGATGGAATAAACTTGAAGGATGGGTAGGAGCCAAATAGATGGAAAGAAAAAGGGTGTATTCCAGATAATGGGGTCATTCTGAACAAAGGCATAGAAAAAGGAAAACTCAAACATGGTCGATAAACATTGACTAGATCAGTTTCACTGAAGCAGAGGGATTATCTTTATTATTTTTATTTAATTTTTATTTTATTTATTTTTATTATATTATTTATTTTATTATATTTATTTTTTAATATTTATTTAATATTATTTTATTATTATTATTTTTTATTTGTTAAAAAGTCTGAACTTAACAAACACCAACTAAAATGACCATTTCTACCCTCAAAGCCAAATAGAGAAGGATGGTACTTAAAACTGCAAATCTCTATTACGCACAGTGTATTGTTCCTTTTAATTATGTAATAAATTCAACATGTGACTTTAAAAAGCATAAGAGTAGAGACCAAACTGAGAAACAGTGAGAGAGAGAGATGCTCCTTGTGTGGTACCTTGCATATAGTAGCTGCAGAACCGATGATTATTGAATGAATGAATGAATGAATAATGGTTTAATACATCTCAATTGCACATGGTTTGTTTCCCCCAAGTTTCCTTCACACTAATGTAAACTTTAGCTTTGTATTTGAAGAAACTATATGCCTTGTCCTACAGAGGACAGGGTGGGAAAATGGGTGCTTGTGAAGAAAAAAAGAAAAGGAAAGAGAGGCCTGATCCCAGGGGCTTAGCCTTAGATAAATAAATGTTTCATATTATTTTATTTTACTCTCGAATAGTGGCAACAAGAGAGTGAAACCAAGACCTGCCCAGTAAATGAGACAGGGTTGCAGAGAGCCCCACCTCATCCCCATATTGTCTCATATACTTACATAGAGGTTCTGCTTCTTGCACGTTAAGACTGGATACTACAAAGAACTGCAATCCACATTTACCACAGTGAATGTTTCTGACTTCAAAAGGCAGCAGCAAGCAGAACTAAAACCTTAACCTTGACACTCATGCCAAATGCAACCAAGAAGATATAAATCACGACAAACTCAATTTAAAAAAGATGTGTTTTTTTTTTTAAATTGTTGTTTTGTGGGGTTTTTTTCCATAAACCTTATTTATTCTGACATTCCTGCCATGGAGAAGACTTGGATTTTTATGCCTTAGGAAGACAATTTCATGTCTAGCTCAGAGTGGAGGGAGATATATTAGTCCAATTGATAATCTTCATGTATTAAGGATGAATCAGGGAAAATACCACTATGCCCACCGCTAGGTTAAATGAAGTTGTTTATTAGGTAAAGGATACCAAGACAGAGTACTATAGATGTCATGCAATCAAAGCCCAAAGCCCTCCCTACTCCTCACCCGCACTCTTCTCCCAAATCATATCCAAGGATTCCTGAAGACTGGGATATGTAGCAGCACAAATGCTGTTGGAACATTCCCCAAACATGAAACAGCTAAGCATAATTTGGGACTAGTTGAGGTAGTCCAAGGGTTGACTGTGAATGAAGGGTTTTTTAGGCAGTTTCATGTAACATAAATCAGTGCTACTCCTATATCCATTGAGCAACAGCCCAATGGGGATCAATCAAACATGGGGAAACTTTCAAGGCTGACCAATGGACACTAGGGAGCAGTGCATTCTCTACTCAGGGCTGGATGTGAGCTCTTTCAGTGTGGGAAGCTCCTTTGTATCCCAAATGCTTAGCACAGCACCTGGCATGAAGCAGACATTTAATAAATGTCCGTTGACCACAAACAGAAAAAGAAAGAAGTCAAAGACTACAAGGCTGGGACGAGTCACAAAAACAACCTTCAATCAGGAAACACAGTCTACTGAAAGTAAGAGGTATAAACCTTTAGTAGGTAAGTCCTCTCACCTGCATCAGGAGAATGGGGAGACGTTCTTATATAAACTGCCCTGCTCCGGTAATTCGGTTATGTCTGACTTGGCAGTGAAAAGAATTCAACCATGATCATTTGGGAAAGTATAGCATCTATATGGCCAAAATTTTCCTTACCAGACAAAACTGAGTCCCTGCTGCCATGCTCTCCTTACAGAGGTTAGTAAGACAAGTCTCAATTCTTTCCCTCACATTACTGATCATTATCCATTAACCTGAGTTTAGGACACATTGATGAGCTACCCTTGAAACACCTCGATCACTTTATAGGAAGCTGGAGCCCTTTCACAGATGAGAATTTTCTGTGTTTCCATTAGCAACTCATATTTTTAGGAACTTCTAATGGAGCCATTAAAAACTTCTTTGTGAGAAAAACAAGAAAATAATTCAACACCGAATGGCGCTAAGCACTTTGATGAACTTATTAATAATTTAGTCTTTTAAATAACTACTTTATTGTAACTGATCTAAAGAATCTGTCTAAGCTGTTTTCTCTACCAAGGAGACTGTGTTAAGTAATTTTTTTCTCAAAGAGAACTGTGGGGTTCTTTTAATAAAAGGCTTAAAATCTATAAAGGATAACTTTGAGCATATTTTGCCAGATGTCTCAGTATAAATCTTTGGAATAAAGATGTGAATTATATATCATTTGATCAACATTTACTTAGCTACCTCTGTGTACCACTCTCTGGGTTCTCAGGAGAAACAAGAAACAGAAGGGGTTTCTTACCCCTAGAGAACTTACCATCTTTCACCCCTTTTCAGCCAAACTCCTTCAAAAGTTGTCTATACTCACTGGCTCCACTTCTCTCATTCGCTCCTCAACTCTTTTTTTTTTAAATTTTGATTTCCAGCATCATCATTCAGCTAAAATTTCTCTCTTACTAATGCTTGCTTAATTTCCAGATCTGTTGGTCTTGTCACAATCTTTAAACTATCTACTACATTTCACAATGGTGACTACCCTCTTCTCTTGAATAGTCTCTTCTCTCTAGGTTTTCATAACAAAACTTTCTCGTGCTTTTCTTCCCACTTGACAGACAGCTCCCTGTGGGAGGTCCCTAAGGTTCTCTCCTAGGCCTTTTCCTTTTTTCCCTCTGTGCTGTCTATCTTGGTAACCTCATCAGCACCCATGAGTGTAACTACCATCTTTATGCAGATGACTCACAGATATAGATATCCAGATTCCCTCTCTTCCCTGTGCTTCAGATCCACATCACTAATTGCCTAGTGACCATTTCAAACTAGATTTCCTTAAATTCAACCTGTCTAAAATTGAACTCATTTCTTCTAGAACTCTTTTTAGAAAGATAGAAACCCAGTTATCACCCATTCATTGACCTAGTGGGGGAAAAAAAATCCTATCTTCTTCACAGCAGGAAGTCTGTCTGTTTCTCAAAGCCTTCAATGAAGTAGAAGCTTCTTCTCCAGAATGCTTTTTTTTTTAATGACTTGTTTATTTACTTTTAGTTTACAAGATTCAGTTCCACAATCACTTGAGTTTCAGATTTTCTTCCTTCCCTTCTCCCCCTCCATGGGGGCATGTAATCATATACAGGATCTGCAAATACTTTCAAATTGTACAATAGTCTGGTTGTATAGAAGGGTTATAACCCATGAGTGATAACTGGGAAAAAAAAAAAGCAAAACCAGACATGAAAGAGAACAATAGCATGTTTTGCTTCAGTCTCCATTTAAACTATAGTCTTTCTATATCTTTCTCTGAGTTTAGGTATCTCCTTCCATGTTGAGGCTTGTAGAGTTGTCTTTAGCTGTGTGTTGTTGAGGATAGTCCAGTTTATCAAGGTCAGTCATCATATGTACAATGTGTCTGTGATTGTGTACAAGTTTTTCTCCAGAATGCTTTCTATTACACCAGGCAACAAGCTATTTGGAATATTTAAAAGAGCTGCCCCAAGCTCATTAGCAGCCTCAGGTTTAATTCTCATTTATTAGTCATAAGGGAAAGACAGTGAGGTGGTTCAGTAGATAAAGTGGTAAGCCTAGAGACAGGAAGATTCATCTTCCTGAGTTCAAATCTGGCCATAGACAATTCCTAGTTGTGTGACCCTGGGCAAGTCACTTAACCCTGTTTGTCCCAGTTTCCTCATCTGTAATAACTGAAAAAGGAAATTAAGAAATACTTCAGGGGGTGGAGCCAAGATGGCAGCGTAGCAGCAGCAACATATCGCAGCTCTCACATAGCCACCCCAAAATACCCATAAAATATGACTCTCAACTAATCCTAGAACTCCAAAACGCACACAAATATACTTTCCACTAAAGTCAGCTCGGCTGCGAGGAACCATATCAGCACTGCTAACTGAAACCAGCCTGGCCTGAAGCCCTAGCTGAGCCCCGGGAGCGGCTGGACAGGAGGAGCGGAGGAGCCTCGGATTAGTGGCAGCTGCGAGCAGCATTCAGAACTAGGTCAGTGAGCTTGCGAAATCAGGGGAGAAAAGCAGTCCGGCTGAAAGGCCTCCAGGGCTGGAAAGCGAAAGGCAGAGGTTTTGCACCCGCCTCTGCACTGCAGCTTCTGAGCTCTAGGCCTGCAGACAGCAGGGGGGCTAAGCGATCATTCAGAGGCCGAGTGTTCTCGCATTGAGCGGCCTGGATCCAGATCGCAGTCTTGAGCTTTGGTCGTCTGGGGTTTCTTTATCCAGTGCGCTGGAAGTAAGTAGGAAAGGGACCCAGCACCTTCCTGAGAACTACGGCAGCCGGGAGGACCCCAGCGATTTGAGACAGAGCTTTCCCTTCTGGAAGCAGAGCCCCACAGAGATTTAAAAAAAAAACCACGGACTGACCAACCATGAGTAAGAATAAGCATAAGAAGCAAAGTAAGAACAGCAACCAAATCCTAGATTCCTTCTTTGGGGAAAAAAAAGATCATGCCAAAGAGAGGGAGGAGGAGAGTGCAGCCAGAGCACCCCATCAGGGGCTTCCAATAAACATGAAGAATGTCTTAAAGCTAGAGATGAGCTGAAGAAGGATTTTGAAAACCAAATAAGGGAAGTGGAAGAAAAATTGGGAAGAGAAATAA
>CM053587.1:90666414-90753767 GCA_028646515.1 Pseudochirops corinnae | reverse complement strand
GGCTTTTTGGGCCTCTTTTGCCATTTGAGTTGACCTATTTTTAAGGTGTTATTTTCTTCAGTCAGGTTGTTGACTCTCTTTTCATGATTTTCTTGCATCATTCTCATTTCTCTCCCCAATTTTTCCTCCACTTCTCTTATTTGGTTTTCAAAATCCTTCTTAAGCTGATCTATGGCTTTTAGGCAGCCTTCATGTTGCTTGGAAGCTTTTGGTGTGGGAGTTCTGACTGTGTTGTCTTCCTCCCGTTCCATACTTTGATCCTTTTTGTCCCCCAAAAAGTATTCTAGAGTTTGGTTGCTGTTCTTACTTTGCTTCCTTTGCCTGCTCATGTTGCCAGCGAAAGTACTTGATTTTTTAACTCTGTGGAACTCTGCTTGGGGGTGGGGGTGGGGGGGAATGGTGGGAGGGAGCTCTGTCCCAAATCGCTGGGGTTTTTGTAGCTACTGGAGTTTTTGAGAGGCTGCTGCAGCCCCCACCAGCTTTTGCTCACTGAAAACACACCCCAGGACCACCATCCAAGACCACGATCAGGATCCAGGCTGCTGAACGCAAAAGCACTTAGCCTCTGAACAATTGCTTGGCTCCCCTACAGTCTGCAGGCCGGGAGCTCAGAAGCAGCCACGTGCAGGCGACTGCAGGGCCCACACTTCTGCTGCTTCCTTGCCCTAGAGGCAGTTTGGCCAGACCACTTTTCTCCCCCAAGTTTAGCTGAGATCCTCTGATCTTTCACTTAGTCCTTGTTTCTTATGGCTTGATAATTCTGGAAACTGCCACAGCTGCTGCTGATCCACTCTCCTGAAGGCTCCAGCTGTGGCCCCTCCTGGCTGCCCCCAGGGCCACGCCTTGGTTTCAGGCTGGACTGGTTTCAGCTCCCAGCATACCATGCTGAGCCCTTCGTGCCAAGCTGCCTTCAGCAGGAGATGTGTTTTTCTGTATTTTTATGTGAGTTTTGGAGCCCTAAAATTTGTTTAGAGTCATATTTTATGGGTATTTGAGGTGGCCACATGCAAGCTGCAAAACCTTGCTGTTTCTACACCACTGTCTTCTCCTTCCACGTTAACTTCTGAATGTGGCCTTCTCTGCCACTACTCTTCTAATTAAGATATTTTAAAAAGAATTAAGCACAGCTAACAGACATGACTATCTCTGACAGCATGCGCATTACTCATAGTCTTCCTAAGTCTTCACCAAAAGGAAGAAGGTATATTTTCCCTTCCCTGGGTTTAAAATTGATGATTATAAGGGGCAGCAAGGTGGCACAGTGAATGGAGCACCAACCCTGGGACCAGGAGGACCTGAGTCCAAATCCTACCGCAGACACTTAACACTTACTAGCTGTGTGACCTTGGGCAAGTCACTCAACCCCAATTGCCCTGCCTTCCCCCCTTCACAAAGACCAAAATAAAAATGGTCATTATAGCTATAGTGTTTAATCTGATTTTATTCTTCTTTCCATTTGAATTAACATACTCATTGTATACATTGTTTTCCTAATTATACTTAGGTCCCTTCCAGAAGCCAATTAAGTGTTTGCTCTTTAAAGCTAAGGGGAAATGAGGAAGATGAAGGAGGAGAACAGCAATGCTACCAAGCAGGGGCTGTTTTTGTCCTGTCCCTTAGAAAGGATGTATCCTCCAAAGAATGTATCACATAAAAATTCCTCATTCATTCATTCATTCAACAAACCTACTTACTGCCTGGCACTCGGGATATCAAGATAAAAATGAAACATCGATTGCCTCAAGGAGTTTATATCAAATTGAAGGAAAATTTTACATTCTATGCCTTTGATGTCATGCACAGTGACCCAGCACATCATCGGCCGGATGTGAACCAGGCTGATCTGAGAATAGAACCAAGTGTGGGAGTAAGCAGCTCATGGCATGGCTGATAGGAATCGTCAGGAACACCCTCGCCTCCTGCAAGTCATTTTCCATCCCCCCTTCCTTTTCTCCTCTTTTTCTGACTTACCCTCTCTTGTGCCTTTGTCTGTGTTACAAGATTACCGACATATTAACAAATGTTTACTGAGCACCTTCGTTGTGCCTAGCAGGCTAGTGGCATTACTTGATCTCCCTGGGCATTGTTCAGCCCTGCCTTTCACAGGGTTCCTATGTGAGACTTGCTCATGATGTGAGCTCCAGACTGGACAAGGAGGGAGGGAGCAGGGAGAAGGACTGGCTGATTCCAGCCCTCTGCATCATTCCACGGAGTTCAGCATCACAGCAGCATCACATAGCAACCAGAACAAGGAAAGAGAGAATTACTCTGCAACACTGAGTTACAGAGCCCAGCCTATAAAATAGCCTCATGCACCGCTTTTTATTTCCTTTCCTCTCTTTTTTAAATAGGTCATAACATTTACTTTTTCTGGCAAAGGATATCCTTGTGGAGATTAGGCTTAAAGAAGATGGGGTGGAAGAGAGAGTCTCCTTTCTCCCTTACATACATACAAAGATACATTTTTTTTTTCCTTTCATGAACCAGACTTTCCCATTGACCCCCTGATGGAATTTTTATTGTTCACGATGACTTCTATTCAATCTCATAGCCTTTGGTTCACAAGATTAAAAGTTGAAAGGATCCTTTGGGATCATTCAGTCTAACTCCTTCATTTTACAAGTGGAAAAAAAAAACCTAAGACCTAGGAGAGTTAAGTAATTTCCCTGAGGCCTGATAGTGGAGGAGATGGTATTTGAACTCTGTCTTCTGACTATAAACCCTAAGCTCCTCCCATCACACCGGAATCAGCCCCTCCATCTATAAGGAGGCTGAAGAGAGTGACTGAGAGGATTCTTAAATTTCAGCATCACAGTTTACGAAAGAAAATAAGCACTAGACTTAGCATGGAAAGAACTAAGTGAATGCAAATCTAACCTCAGATTTACTAGTTATGTGATCCTGGACAAGTCACTTACACTCTATCTGCCTTGGTTTCCTCATCTATAAGATGGGCATAATAATATCATCTACCAACCAGGTAGTTGTGAGGATCAGATGAAATAATATTTGTAAAGCAAAATACCAGCACATTGATCCTTAATAAATGCTTATTTCCTTCCTTCCTTTTCAAAACACCTAGTTTCCAACATCCTAATTGTGTGACAATAAACAAACCATTTAACCCTCTCGGTTTCAATTTTCTCATCTCAGGAATGAGGGCAGTGATGACTCTCCTGCCATGTTGCAGTAGAAAAATCACTAGTGGTTGCTGTTGTGGTCATCCTTATTGTTTGTCCGTCATTCTCCAAGAGGACCATGACATCCTGGGGCGATGCCATGACATGCAATGAACTGGATTTAAGTGAGGAAGGGCTGTGCAGAGTCACCAGCCTCACTTTCTCCTCCAGAGCCATCTAGGTCCAATAGCAAAATATGGATCAAGACAACTGGAAATGTCCCCAGATGCAATGGGAGGCCTTGGCCTTTAAAAAGGCTTAAAAGCTAAGGTCTTTCCCAAATCTCAGTTTGACTAAAGCAGCATCCATTTAGTGATTAAGGCTAGAAAAGAAATGAGGCAGCAAATGGCCTCTTTCACCTAGTCCAAAAAATAATCAATCTGGTCACTTGACTTGGAGTAAGAAAACCAGGATTCAAATCCAAGATTTGTTATTTGCTTTCTGTACGACCTTGGGCAGGTCATCCAACCTTTCTGAACCTCTGTTGAGGGATTCATCCTAGATCATTTCTAGGGTGCCTTCAGCCTTAAAGCCAATAGTTCAGTGAAAAAAGATCATGTGTGTCATAGCTACTTGAGACTAGTAAAGCTATTTATAGGTGTCATTGCCATTAAAGTCAGTCTGATTCAGGGCCCTTTGCATTTATAATGTAGGTGAGCCTGACAGATGAGTAATTAAGGATCAGTGGGGGGAAATGAACGCGATTAACCCAGGAGAAAAGGAAGAGGGAAGGGTATTTGTTGTTGTTCAGTCATTCTGACTCTTCCTGACCCCTTCTGGGGTTTTCTTGGGAAAGATACGGGAGGTGTTTGCCATTTCCTTCTCCAGCTCATTTTACAGATGAGGAAACTGTGGCAAACGGGGTCAAGTGATTTGCCCAAGGCAGGGTCACACAACTAGGAAGTGGCTGAGGCCAGATTTGAACTCAGAAGCATGTCTTCCTGGCTCCAACCTCAGCACTCTATCCACTGCTCCACCCAACCACCCTTTTTGAGATAATGCAAAAGGCCTAAAAACTTCAGGAAATTGAGTTCTAGCGCCTTCTCTACCACAATTTAGTTGTCCAGTCTTTGGCATATCCATGCTCTCTGGACTTTCTCATCTGTCAAAAGTAGAGAGCGACATAAATAATCCCCAGAGTCCTAATTAGCATCAATTTTCCATGATTTTCTAGAAGTAACGGTGGTCTGTTTTCAGAGCCTTCTATTAATCAAATCCTTTGAGGTACTCAAATTATACTAATATGGGGCTGACTCTGAGTCAATGTGAAGAATACAGTTCAGAAGAAAAACATCTATTTTTTGAGTATTTCTCAAATACTTGTAAGTTGGGGAATCCACAAATGGTGAAAACAGTCACCCTGGTGCTCGTGCTTAGAGGAGTTTCCTAATGAGTCATTTTAAGAGATATTCACTGAGGGATGGGAGATTGAAGCCAACTCTGGTAATAAAAGTCCCCAAAGCCAAATGGCAGAAAGGAAAGGGGAGTCGTAATGTTTCAAGGAAGCTGGTCAGTCATTTGAGAGTAACATTTACTGGATTCTACATCATCAGAACTCACAATTTAAAATGAGAAGTTACTTTAGAAGTCATTAGCCAAACCCTTCATTTGATAGATGGGGAGACTAGCGGCCAGAGAACCTGTCACCAGGTAGTTCAGGCCCTCGGGCTCCAACTCTACTGCTCTATCCATTGCCTTATTTTGCTTACATTTGATAAATTCCTCCAAGTGTGGATTTTTTTTTTTACTCTTGCAGGTGGCTTCAAAACAAATCTTTCACTGATAACTGAGTTCATTAAGTTCTGCTAAACAAATTAACCCTAGTTGTGTCTAACATTCCTAGAAAGATGAGCCATGGCACATCAGGCAGGTGCTGATAAGTCTCATTTATCTTTAGCTCTCAGAGCAGCCCCAGAGACACAGGAAACATTGCAGCCCAAATGTTAGGCCACAAAATTCCTCCATTATCAGACTCAACAAATCAAATCCTGTTACAATGAATTCTGAGGCCCTGTTTAAATGTGCCAAAACTTTCTTATATCAAGTGGAGTTTACAGTAAATGATCTCTCAGAGGAGGCTTTTTTTTTTTCTGGTGTGACAGATAATCCTGGTCTTAATGGAATTTGTTCTAGTCACATGGCCTCCAAACCTCAATCAGATTTTTTTATTTAATTTTTTTAAATTTTGAATTGAAGAAATAAAACAAGCATTTCCCTAACATAGTAGAATAGAGAAAGATAATTACATATGAAATTACAAATCTATAATGGACAACTTGCTATTCCTTTTAAATATATAACAGTTATTATGTAACTTTCTTTTTTTTCCCTTTTTTCTTCCCTCCGCCAACTCTAGAGAGGGCTACTATTAGACACAAATATAAGTGTGGGTGTATATGTGTGTATATGTATGTGTGTGTGTGTGTGTATACATATATATATATGTAAAACATATATACACAATATAGATGTACATGTGTATGCATACACACACATATGCTTCTATTTCTCAGTTCTTTCTCTGGATGCAGAGGACATCTTCCTTTGTATGTCTTTTGTAGTTAATTTGGGCACTTATAATAGTAAAAAATCATATTTCACTCTTACCAACCCCCGCCCCCAGCAACTTTCACCCCTACTTAAATCCAGTCACGAGGTCTTGTTGACGTTTCTCTTACAATCATCTCTAACCTTTGATTCTTCCTCCCCATACCCACTGTTGCTACCCTGCTCCAAGCCCGTGGTACCTCAAGACTAGAACTTCCCTCTCACTAGTCTCTAGCACTGCATGTCTACTGCCTGCAAACCATCACTCATATCCTCCATCAAATTTGAACACAGATCTTCCAGTTGATCCAGGATCTCACACATGTGGGCACCCTTTCCAATCATTCTTCCCCTTCTTGAGTTTCTTGTCTTTGGTCCTCATATAAATCTTTGTTATTATAATAACAGTAGTTTACAGCTACATAGCAATTTAAGATTAATAAGCGCTTTACATGTATTACCCCACTTTGGCCTTGTATTAATGCTATGAAGTAGATGTGCAACAGAGGATTTCCTCCTATGTTGGAAGTATTCTTTTGACCCTTTTCCCATAGTAGTACCCTATTCCAACTGGGCTCTCTATCTGCCCTTTGGTCCTTGTTGTCACTACCTGATTGATCCATCTGTTTTGCTAATCGCACATACCCTAATTATGTTCTTTACTCTACTTCTTGCATGCTTCATATCATTTGTGATGGTCACTGTCCAGCTTATTACCATTATTCCTATTGCCCTTAGAAGACGACCTGAAGTTGTGATGTTTTGGAGACTGTGGTGTTCTACAATTCCTGTTCCATAGTCATATAATGCCACACATGATGTTGTTCCTTTGGGTTGCTGATGCTTTGCTGATTGCATCAAGTCCTGGCCTATTATTGATCCTATTCAAGAGATGCACAGGATGATCTAAGCTGATGGTGCCAAACTCCAGTAGAGACAAGGACCCCTGATCGGTACATGAGAGTTCCTGAAGGCTTCATATTGACCTAGAAAACCATATGTTAACATTATCTATGTTCTATTGCATTTTAGTTTATTTTGATAAAATATTTCCCAACTACATTTTAATTTGGTTTCCAGCAGGCCTTGGGTTCAATACCTCTGGTTTAAGCAATGCTTACAGAAAAAGCCAAGTGGAGAAAAATATATATTGGCCCATTATGACATATGATTAGACAGTCAAACCTTTGAATTGTTATCTGTCTCTCTCTCTCTCTTTTTTTTTTTTTTTTTGCTTTTTGGAGGGCAATTGGGATTAAGTGACTTGCCCAAAGTAACATGGCTAGTAAGTGTGTCTGAGGCCAGATTTGAACCCAGGTCCTCCTGACCCCAGGACCAGTGCTCTATTCACTGCACCACCTAGCCACCCCAAATTGGTATATCTTGACAAATATCTTAGACAAACACTTTAAAAAGACAACATGCTGGGCCCAGGATGGATTAAAAGGAAGATAATAGACTAGATTTATAGAACTGTGCATCACTTTCAATACTCACAAGATAGGTTTTTATACAAAAGGCTAATCTTCCTAAAATGCTAATTTTACTTTTCCTTGCACATATCTTCTAGTGGTTTTGCATTACAACTAGCTACTCTAAACTACAGCCTGGGATCCAGTATTCTCCATAATTTGGTACTACTCTGTCAAGTTAGGTAGCACAGTGGGCAGAATTTTAGGCCTGAAATCAAAAGATCTGGGTTAAAATCCAGTTTTGGACATTTTCTAGCTGTCTGAGAGGTAGGCAAGTCAATTAATCTATTTACCACAATCTTCTCATCTGTA
Organism: Pseudochirops corinnae; assembly: GCA_028646515.1. Lineage (NCBI taxonomy): Eukaryota > Metazoa > Chordata > Mammalia > Diprotodontia > Pseudocheiridae > Pseudochirops > Pseudochirops corinnae. The sequence goes on along the minus strand of CM053587.1, from coordinate 90,746,257 downwards.
AAATGGGGATAATAACACCACCTGCCTTGCACAGTTGTTTTAAAGATCAAATGAGATAATAATTGTAAAGTTTTTAACACAGTACTTGGCACGTAGAAAGTGCTATATAAATGTTAACTATTTTAATTATACACTGCTAGGAGATTGATACTTGAAAACATAAACATGAAGCGGTTTGTAAGACTGCTAATGAGGTGTTTTGTATTTCACTTCAACTCTATACTATCTCCTTCAAAGTTCACGTCTTTTTGCATGTCAGACCAAGGATTAAGCTTCTTCCCGTGTTGGTGGCATCCTCCTGAATGTAGAAATTGCCCTTGCTTTCAATCAGCTTCATCCGATGGACCCAAAAAGCCTAAACTTCTAAAACTCACAAAGTCACTTCTAAGCCTAGACACATCCATCTCAAGACTGAGATTCAGTTGCCTTTTCAGGGCAGCAAAGGTAAAGAAGAAAGGGCAGGCAGACAAGGGTCCAGGCACAAGACCACCTAACCGAGTGTATCTATTTTAGTGGTCACCATGCAACCAGCATGAAAGAGAAGCACTGCCCATCTACCCATTCTTGCACAGGAAGTCTCAGAATCACATTATACCACCTGGTGGGTCAAAGGAAGGTGTCGCCTCTCTTTTTCAGCTAACATGTGACCCTACTGTCACAAGATGGGGGAAAATCCAAGGACCACAAAGGGTTTATCGTGTAACACCAAATCACCAATCCTCCTCAGGGCTGAGTCATACACCAGTAGTCAGCTGGAAACAGAAAGGGTCAGTTTTTCATATGCCCAGAGAGAGCCCCAGTCAACTGTATATTTTATGTAGTCTTATAAGTGTAGAATCATTTCTCCCAACAGAAAGTAAGCTCTTTAAGAACAAGAGTGGTTCCATTTTTGTCTTTTGAATGCCCAGCACTTGTTTGGTTTCTCTAGGTTCACAGAATCAAAGAATCTCACAGTTGGAAGAGACTTCAGAGATTAAGTAATTCCTTGAATGGGGATCCCTCCCATACTACCTACCTCCAACAAGTGCCTAAGTACTTAAAGCCCTCCAGTGATAGGAGGAAAAGTATGACATTTGAAAGCAAGCAAACTATTCCACATTTGACAATCAGGCCTAAACAACAAAATTTCTCTTAAATCAAGCCAAAATGTTTCTCCCTGCAACATCTACCCATTGCTGCTATTTGTTTTTCCTTCTGGAGCCAAATAAACAAGTCCAATCCCTCTTCCGTATATAGTCCTTCAAATATTTGAAGACAGCAATCATGTTGCCACTAGGCTCAATATCAACGTCCACAGTTCTTTTCTGACATGGATCTAAGGTCCCTCATTTTCCAGGTTGTTCTCTTCTGAACAAGCTCTAGTTTGCCAAGGTCCTGCCTCCAGGACAGCATGCAGAACTGAACTCAGTTCTCTGGATGTGGTCTTACCAAGAAAGAGCACAGTGGGACTCTCACCTTCTCCTCTAGGACATGATGTTTCTCTCAGTTCACTTAGCATCATGCTCCTTTTTTTGGTTACCATGTCACATCATTGACTTCTACTGAGTTTGCAATCCACTATACCACCCAGGTCTTTTTTGTTTTTTCACATTAAGTACTGTCTATCCAGATCTTCCCCATCATGAACTTTTGCAATTTCATTGCTTACCTTGGTTCTCATCAGGATTTTCTTCTCTTCTATTATAGCATCTACCCCCATAACATCAACCTGTGTGTTCATGGTCTGCCTTCCCCCAATTGTGAGTGTCCCAATTTTATTCTGACCTGGACTGGAGGACCCTTCACTGCCCCAGATAGGCTTCTTGCCTCTCAGTCTGAATATGCCCTTTTCCAATCCTCCTGGGGGAAGTTTCCCATTAATCTCCATCATTGCAACTCCAGCCTTTTTCTCCTGATATATTTTGTTTCTGAAGATTCCTCCTCTGGCACCCGAGAAGGGCCCTGAGCTCATCCTAGGCCCCAGTCTATAGTCAGGGCAGGAGTTCCCAACTGCCCCCTTGTGTAACATCCCTTTATTGGTCACCATGTTTTTGATGTAAGAAATGCTCCTGTCTGATAGAAGTGGTCTTCATCATAAACTTTTACTTTTAAGAAGGCAGGATTTATAGTTCTCATTCTTTTGAGTTTCAAAACAAAATATTTAAAAGAAATTTTGGAAATAATTGTAAAATTAAAATTGGAGTCAGTAATGCAAATGTTAGCAATGACCAGAAGGCAAGAACAGGGCGACCTGCACTAAATATACACAGAATTGTGATCTAGTTTGTACCTTCAGGGCCTCAAACATTTCCCCTCAAATATCTTAGAATCTAAGATACATTGCTCACTCCTTTGGGGTATGGTAAAGGTTACTATTAAAATGCCCATGTACAGATAAGAAAATAATGTTTTGCATACATTGCCTCACTACCTGAACATCTGACTAGCTACCGAAAGGGGGACTTAACCTTTTCATGCCCAGAATTCACATGTTTATATATTTCTTTTTTTTAATTAATACACCAACACATCAAAATCAGATAGGAAGTACATTTTATTCTGGTTCAGGGCCCTGCTTGGGAATACTGCGGATATGAGACCCACAGGCTGAATATTTGACATCTCTGATCCAGTCTAGCCCTCTCATTTTGCAGATAAAGAAAGCAAAACCTAAAGATAAAGTGACTTGTATGGGATCACATAGCTAAGGGCCAGAGTCAGGGCCTGGAACCAGGTCATCTGACTCCAAGTCCAGTATTCTTTCTATAGCATTTCAGTGATGAAAACCAGAGCAGATAATCTTCATCTGTGAGCTCCTCAGGGTGGTCCTTCATTCCATTCACTTTATATCATGTGGATCAACAAAATAGATAACATCCTTCCCTCACCTGACCTTGAGCTGAAGATTTTTTACCTTCAATCCTACTCTACCTCCAAATCCCAGGAGGGGAAGAAGGAAGGAGAAGAGATGAAGGAAGAAAAGAAGAGGGTGTCCGGTGGGTCCCAAGGAGGGTGTATTATAGTGGCAGAGCCCTTGGGATAGTGGGACAAGGTGAAGAGAGACTATAGGAGTGCATGAAAAGTCACAGTATGCCTTGAATGGGGATCCCTCCCATACTACCTACCTCCAACAAATGCCTAAGTACTTGAAGCCCTCCAGTGATGGGAGGAAAAGTATGACATTTGAAAGCAAGCAAACTATTCCACATTTGACAATCAGGCCTAAACAACAAAATTTCTCTTAAATCAAGCCAAAATGTTTCTCCCTGCAACATCTACCCATTGGTTCATGGGTTCATGGGCCAGGTTAGGAAGCCTGCCCTCAAAGATGGAGATGGAGAGGCCTGGAGAACAAGTCGTCCCTTTCTCCTGGTTAAAGCTATGTCTTATTAAACCCAGGCCACCAGGATCAGCAGCCATAAGGGCGCACTCTGGCCAAGATGGAATCTTAAGATCTCTCCACATCCAAGTGAGCTCCTCTCCCTTTCTCTTCCTGAGCACCACAGTTATAATCCTCATGGAGTCAAACTTCAGTCACACTTAATACTTACAAGCCGTGTGACCTTGGGCACTTAACCCGATTGCCCTGCCCTCCCCCCTCCAAAAGGTAAGAAAATAAAATAAAACTTCAGTCACATCATAATTTTGCCCAGGGTCAATTCTATGCAACAATATAGTCCTTTATAGAAATACAAACTTTCTGTTTAATCATTTACATATGTTTCAATTAAAAAACATAACATGAAATTGTGGTGGGTTTAAAAAATTATTAACAGAAGTCTGGCCCGGGCTGAATTTGTTAAATGTGGTATTTACCATCAAATCCTAATCCAAACAGACTGGCCCTGGATTAAGACTGAGAGGAAATTATAGCATACATCTATAGACTCTGACTGTCCCACTTTCAACAAGGGTAAAATGATATGAATAGGTCTCTTCAACTCTGAACATACCTGCATCTCCCATGTGTGGTCTTCATAGGCCTTTGAGTATCTCCTGGTTGGCCACAGTACATTTGTCCAAGGAAGTCAATTCATTCTGAACCCACAAATTTAAATTCTGTAAAAATTTAGAAAAATTGGTTTATATTTATCTGTGAAATATCCACACAAAAGGGGCCTCACTAGGCAAATTACTGGTACAAACAAGTTTTTGTGTCCTGTTTTTGTTTCTTTTTTTTGGAAGGCAAGAAACAATCCAGAAGCAGGCAAATCATAGGATCACTAGTTAAGAGCCAAAAGGGAATCTGAAAAGTCGTCATGTAGTTGAAGTCTCTTTATTTTACAAATGGGAAGAGTAAGGGAAGAGAGATTCAAGTGACTTGTCCAAGGTCACAAAGGTAGAGTGCAGCAGAGATTCAATTTCCATACCAGTCCCTCTGACTTTAAATTGATTTAAGTATCTAAGAAAGCAAACTTATCTTGAGTTAATTCTTAAGATCATATTATCATAGCCTAGAGATGGAAAAGAACTGAGGGACCACCTAGTCCAGCCCCTTATTTTACAGGTGAAGAAACCAAGGCCCTGGGAAGTTAGGACTTACCCAAGAGCACTCAGATAGTTAGTGACTAAGGTGGAACTCAAATACAGGTCTTCCAGATTCCAAGTCCACTACCTCAACCACTCTTTTGTAACTGATAAATAGAAGGATATATAGAATAATGTGTGTATGCATGTGTATATGTGAATGTGCATATATACATACATATATTTCTATGTAAACAAACATATATACATACACATATACTATATATATTTGCATACACACACATTTATTTGTGTCTAATGGTAGCCATCTCTAGGGCAGGGGAGCAGGAGAAGGGAGGGAAAGAAAGGGAAAAAAGAAATTTCCATGATAACTTTGTTGTATAACTAAAAGGAATAGCAAGTTGTACATAATGAATTTGCAGTTTCATGTGCAATCATCTTTTTTTTTATTACACTGTTCTGGAAATGCTTGTTTTATTCCATAAATTAAAAAAGAAATATCAATGTCTTTCCTAAAATGTGACCTACAAATGAAATAGAGTATACAAATGGGGTATGGAATTAGCTATATAATGTATTGTTAGAATAATCACGGTTCATTTCATTTAAAATATTCCAAAACAGAAATTTTACACTAAGTCAGATCGTTCTCTAACTTCCCTGTCCCAATGAGTCTTAGTGAAGTTTGACCATGCCACCTTTCCTTTCTGTTCCATGTGTAATACACAAAAGACGCTTATTGTGAGAAATTTGCTTTGGGTTCTGCTATATTTTTTTTTTTAAGTCAGCAATTCACCCTGTGCAGCAGCAAAGAAAATATTTGATTCTGTTGTATTCGTAATTGGAGACACTTTTTTCTACTCCTAGTTGAAGAACCATACAACCCTGAAGCTAGAGGGTTTTAAAATAGAATTCATTTCTCTTCCTTTCAAAGACACGTAGGGCAAAATGCTGGGAATAATTAGAACTAACTTCAGCATAATTATCATAGCTAATCATAGGTTATTACATATAAAAAATAATTATTTTCTAAATGCAAATACTTGGGTTTTTAAATGTTTTAAATTATAATCTCTTATACATAGGAAATACATGAGTGAAAGGGCACATGTAATACAAAAGAAAGAGAGCTAAAAGTCAACTTTCATCTTTTCCTCCATGTGAAATGTTAATTCTGACTCAGCAACGCCCATGAGTGCAGTGAGAGGCAGAGGTTTGATCAGGTCATTGTGATGAACTAGTAGATAACAGACCAGAAGCCAGAAAGGGATGGAGTTAAAGAGGAGGCAGATTAGAGTCACTATGAAAAGTGGAAACAATTTATGATTCCTCACCTTGGCCCTTATCCCAACACGCCAACTCCTTCACCATACTAACCTTCAGTGACACAGTAGACACCCCATCTCTCCCACTTGCATACACTGGTCTCCATTATTCAGGAAGTGTCAGGCATGACCAAGTGACAGCCCTGAAGCTCTGGTTAACTCCACCAGGGACAAAAGCATCCAAAAGGCACCATTCCCCACAGTGCTGTGCAGGAAAGAATATAGTTTGCCCACAATTCTTATTTGGGTAAAAAGCGCAAGTAGAGGAAAGCTAGTTGGCCCAGTCATATATTATTTCTGGTATCTTCAACATGGTTTTCATTTTTTACTGACTCAGACACATGATATTTTCCTGACTTCTCACTTTCTTCACCTTTTGATGATGGATGGCATCTGTCGGAAAGGAGATAGCCTTGAAAAGCCTTGATACTTCTGAGCTTTATAAGATATTACTCAGGATTATAGATTAAAAGCTAGAAAATCTCTTAGAGAGCATTGAGTTCAACACTCACATTTTAAAGATGAGGAAACTGAGGCCCATAGATGTGAAGTGACTTGTCTAACGTCATACAGCTAAGAAATATCAGGGGCAGGATTCAAATCTTGGTCTCCCTGAGATGAAGTCCATATCCACTATGCCATTCTACTTTCCATTTCATTTTTCTGTCACCCCCATTTCTCATCTGTAAAATGAAACACCAGAAGGAGAAGGGTAGCCAAATGCTTCCAGCATGCCAACAGTACAAAGTGTAGGTTCCCATACAACCATTAAAGACTTCTTTTCCTGGGCCAGCCTAGACTGTCCTGCTTCAAGTTGACTTTGAATTAGAACTCTCAGCCCACTGGCATTGCCATTCGGTGCACTGCATTCTAGCGGCTCCAGCCTTGCTTTATCTCCCATGTACTAATTATCCACTTGGTCCTCTCCCTCAGTGTTCCTCCTAGCACACAGTAGGATCTGGTTCCTGTCTCTCAACTGCTTAATCAGTATATGGTTGTACTCCTAACTTGCCCTGCACTAACCAGACCACTGCTCCCAAGACTGGTAATTGCACTAACTATTTAACTGGATCAGTTTTTCTGGGTTCAGCTGGGAAGGACTTTGTTGCCCTCTGTTGGTCCCCATGAATAGTTTCTCTCCCAGAGTCTAAGTTTAACCTTACAATTGCCATAGTTCTAATAAATAGCGCTACCTCTACTGCAGAGTTGTTAGATTGGACAAATAAACAAATATATAATGAGTGAGCTTTGTAATTTTAAAAGCTCTAGATAACTGCAAGCTGTCATCAATAATTATATTGGAGAAGCAATGCTTCTTTGTCATCTTTTTGAGGTGATGGGGTTCTATAGCTATTTTGTAATCCTTGGTTTCCCCTTGGTAGTTGAGAAGTTAACTAGGAATTATGGGGTGCTATGGGTGGAATAACATATTTTTCACTATCCTTCAACAAACATTTCAACATAACATTTATTGTCTGTCGTACCCTTGCACCTTTTTTTTAACCAGTATATTGTCTACAAGTATATCTGCCTCTCCGGATCCTCTCCAGAGCTCTCCATCCAGCTATAATTAAATGTGCCATTAATATTGTTGTAAGTTTTATTTTATTATAAGAGTAAATTCTACACACATCCATATGGTGTCACCTTGGAATCAATATTACTATTTTGTTGCAGTCAGCTCCTAGGTAAGTGCTTTGCCTTTAAACTCACTAAGCCCTGGTTAAGTTAAATAGGCACTCTTCATATACTTGGGCTTCAGTCACTTGCTCAGAAAACTTAGTAGTTTGCTTACAGCTTATAAAAAGCTAAAAGGCACATTTCCTCCAAAGGGGCTCTCTAGTCTTTCTGAGACTCAATGGTTCTTTTGTCACCTCTATTGCCCAATTTAACAACCTCCTACCCAACCAGAAATAAAAACTTTCAGCATAGGAACTGCTTCATTTTGGGAGAAATGGAGGGGGAGGTTTTTGCATTCTAGTACAAGAGCTTTGCACACAGTAGGAACCTAATAAATGTTTGTTTAGTGATTCATCTCATATGCTTTTCCTGGCAAGAGACTATATGGTTATCCATTCCCCTTCTTTCCCCCGAACTATATTTAATCATTATATTTAAAGAAAACTCTTTACTCTTAACTCTTCTCAATATGATTTTCTCCTTGGGGGAATCAACAATGTTGTTGTAACCTGGCATCATAAAAAATATATTTATGTATATTGCTCCAAGCCAGTCCACTCTCCCTCTATGATATCTCCTGGAAGGCTTCTGCTGCTTTTTTTTTTTTTTTTTTTTACTTTTCCTCTTTAGTTCTTCAGGGGATAGCATCTTGGTTGCTTTTATTAAAATGGTGGGGGGTTTTTTTCATCATTTCCTTGCTTGGACATAAGCCAACCACTACAAGGAAACTTTCAAAACTACAAAGAACCTAACCAGCTGGCAAAGTTTATTCCACAAGGATCTGAAAATGATCCCCCACCTACTTCAGAGCACCTGAAGACACTACTTCTTTTCTTTCTAAGATCTCATCCAGGCCACTTCTGGTTTTAATTTGAATGTAGAAGGAATTTCCCTTTGAGTTCGGAAAAAGAGGAAGTTCCAGGCCTCCCCACCCACCTCCCAGTTCTTGATTAAATATGTGAGACCCTGACTTCTCCTACTTCCACATTTCAGAAGAGCAAGATCAAAGATACAAAATTTGCCATTGCAAAGAAAGATTAGATCAAGGAATTTGAAAGATACCTTCTCTCCTGAGTTATCTATCAATGGCTCCTCTGACTTATGCATTATTTTTCAATTGGACACAATTTTATGAATTGAAATAGATGTTTTGATCTTAGAAAGAATCTTCTGTTTTGTACTAAGAATTGATTAATAAGGTTTCAGTAGCCAGCTCTTTATCTTCCATCTTGTCCTCATGGTAGGTCTAGAGCATTGAGGAGGTCCATTTTTGTTGTTGTTCAGTCATTTTAGTCATGTCCAATTCTTTGTGACCCCTTTTGGGGTTTTCTTGGCTAGATTCTGAGTTGATTAGTTTCTACCTACATACTTTCTTCCTCGAAAAAGCCTACTGGGAAACAAAATATCTCCATCTGCTGGGGCTTGGTCATCATAATTTTCCAAATGATGATATTCCTCCAAAGGAATCAATATTAGGCCCAAAGACTCTCTGACCAGCTTCTCAGGCAGGGTTCACCTGCCCCTATCTGGCCCTCAAATCTACTACCCACATATCTGAAGCAGAATTGGTTTTGAGGAGTCACACATAGACATATATTCTTCTCAGTCTCTCTCAAGATGGAATCAGCTCTGAGGAGCTACACTTGAATTGCTTTCCTGATTCCCCCAGCTGCAAGTGACTCCCTTCCCAACACCTAACCTCTATTTATATTATATACATTTTAAATCTTTCTATCTCTTTCTCTCTCTCTGTCATCTATCTATCTATCTATCTATCTATCACCTATCCATCTATCTGTCTATCATCTATCCATCTATCTATCATCTATTTATCTCTCACTACCTTTCTTTCTGTTTACATGTTGTCTCTCCTAAAAGAGTCCAACTCCACATGGCTAGGTATAGTTTCATATTTGTCTGTGTATCCACAACTAGCCCAGTGCCTTGCATATAGGAGGTATTTAATAAATACTTACTGATTGATTAGCTATCCCTGCTCCCTCATACTTGTTCCCTAATATTCTCCACCTACTCAGTACATATTCAGAAAGTGATCCAAGCCCTCCTGTCTATCTGGCTTTCCTAGTCTGTCTGTGTCCCTCTCCATCCTTCTGGTGGAAGTTGCCTTGTATTGTCTTCCCTATCATGTGAATGTGCCTTGTCAAATTAGTTCCTCATGGGTGGAAATTATTGGGGTATAAAAAGAAGGAGCATATTAGAAGTAACTCAATGGACTAAAAGTCAAGAACACCCAAAATCAGTTCCTGCTTTTGATGTTTATTAGCTATGTGACTATGGGTGACTCATTTAATTGCCAAGTCAGCTTCCTTACTAATAAGATGGGGATAAGCATACGTGTAGTCCTCACAAGGCTATGGTAAGGCTAAAATAAGATAGCACAAACAGTTTTGCTGGCATTAAATAAACTTGTTGGATGGCCAAATAAATGAATTATGTTCTTGTGTAGTCTGGGGATGAGGAGATGTGGAAAGAGACATCTTTTTAAATGGAATGTTGACAAAACAAAATATCATTGCAACATCATTAAGATGCCCTTCTATTTTCATTGGTTGTCTTACAAGTAGAAGGAGATCATCCTGGATTGCAACTAGAAAATTATGTAGGCATTTTTAACTATTTCAAGCTATTAGCTACCACAAAGTTTCATTTTTAGGCCAATATTTTCCTGATGACTTTGTATGGCTGTATGTCAGGAAGCACTACAGTCTCAAAAGGATAATAATTACAGGTGAGCCACAGGGCAATGCCAAGACACATGTAGGGATGAGCAGCTATAGGCTGTGACCAGTGACTTGACTGTGAGAGGTGGCACAAATGACATTATCAAGAACATGTAGTTCTGATAAAGGACATGCACTGGTCAGTTAGAAAAAATGAGTGATATGATGGACAGCTTGAATATGTTAGTGCCCTTGAGATGCAAAAAGAACTAAGTCCTTCATCATGTTGGATGCATCTACTGTGGAGGATTTTGTGGATAGACATTGGCAAGAATCATGGAGGATGGGATGTTTCAGAGGATCTCTTATCAGAGATCCTGGGTCCACAGTCCTCCACCTGGGTCCATCTGTGTAGCTTAATATCTAGGTAAATCCCAGAAACAATGGTGAGAAGTTGAGCAATCTGGAAGAATGTAACTTGGAAAGGATCTCTGAGTAAATCAAGACCCTAAGTTACTCCACCCAATAATTGAGTTAGCTCTTCATACTATGAAAAGATATAGTGTTATGTCTAATTCATTGCATATGCTATTGTCTCCATGTTACAATCATAACTATAAATCCAGATGTGTAATGAGAATATTTCTCAGTACTCCACTGGGTAGAAATTCCACTTCATCCTCTAGCCAAAATATACTATGAGCAAATGGAACACATACCCTGTGCATTAGAGCACTGTCTGACAACATCACACCCTAACCTCCCTGGTCAATGGGTTTATCAACACTTCTGCTAATCCCTCTAGTATTAGAAATTCTCTTTGACTTTCCCCCTCTTCAGGATATTGGCAAACAGAGCCCTCCTTGGGTACCAATTGGGAGGTTAATTTTGTTTAACTGTGTGATTGATGGGTCTCCTGCCTGCAATCTTATGTGTTTTGGTGACCATCTCTACCCAGCACACAGAGTGCTGCTCTTGTGAAATGGTGTGGGACTGATTTCATTCTAACAGAGGTTTGGTTTAGTTCCAAGAAGTTAGACCGATGTTTGCCAAGCCAGTCACTCTATAGCAAACGTAACTGTCAGCACTTCTATTGATAATGATGTCCCACAGCCCTAGTACATTTCCCTCAGTCTTCCACTAGCTCAGTTCATCCCCTCTGTTTCTTCTGCCTCTTTCTGCAGGGCTCCTTAATCTGCATTCTGTCACTTTAAAAACATTTTGACTTTTTTTTTTAATATAATTATCTTCTTTTGTAACGTTATGTATTTTATTTCATGCATTTAAAAACATTGTTCTGAGAAGATTTTACCAGAGTGTTGTAGGTGTCCATTACACACACACACACATACACACACACACACACACACACAAACACACACACACAGTCAATAATCCTTGATTTAGGGCATCAGTCATGGCTGATGAACGAGGAGGAATGCAGAAGAGAAAACTCAAGAACCAATAGTAGCGATCATAACACCACTTTGAACTAGAAATAGTCTATTGATGGAAAAGGAAACACTATAAAAAGGTCTGTGAAAACATGTCAGGCAGTAAGGAAAACCCCATGGAAATCCTGGTGGAGTTTCCTGTGTTAGAATATCAAGCCAGAGGAGATATTCCCCAGGAGAGTTATAAGAATGGGCTAGATTCTCATCTGCCAGCACTGGTATGGTTTGGCCTTCCTAGAAACATGAGAATAGAATAGATCAGTCACAAAAACAGTTTCAGCAAATGATAAGATTCATGAAAATAATTAAGTTACAAAATTTTTGAATGGCAAACAAGATAGCATTTGTTGTTGTTTAGTTGATTTTCAGTAGAGTCTGATTCTTTGTGACCCCATTTGGGGTTTTCTTGGCAAAGATACTAGAGTGGTTTGCCATTTCCTTCTCCAGCTCATTTTGCAGATGAGGAAACTGAGGCAAACAGGGTTCAATGACTTGACCAGGATCACACAGATGGTAAATGTTTGTGGCCAGATTTGAACTCAGGTCTTCCTTAACTGAGGCTAGACCCAGCTCTATCCCTTCTAACCACTGTGCCACCTAATTGTTCCTGGTAGTATAGTAAATAGCAATGAAGTGACTCAATGGATGCAACATTTAACTTGAAGTCAAGATGGTCTGAGTTTGAATTCTACCTCAGATACTTCTTGGCTCTATGACCTTGGGCAAGTCACCTTTCTAAGCCTCAGTTTCCTCATTTGTAAATGAGGAAGTTAAACTTCATGGTCTCTTCTAGCACTAAATCTTTGACCCTTTGGTGCTGGTGGAAGGACCCTTGATATATATACCTAGATGTTAGTTCTCATAAGGACTTAGCCATGTGACTATAGGCCAATTATTTCGCCTCTCTGGGCTTCAACTCTCTTGTCTATAAGATGGGGATCATAGATATGTAACATAGTGGAGTTTTTACAAGGAGGAATGTTTACCTTAAAAGATTATCACAAAAGTGCAAACATACCCCCCTCTCTCCACCCCAACATGGAGGAGTGATCTTCCTTCCCACTTGTACCACCTCGGATCCTGAGGAAAAGAAAGGCTTAGGTTCATGGCCTAGCTCTGTTCCCACAGAGCACAGTCCCAGTTACATGCCCCAAACCTCCTGGGTCTCAAGTCCCAGATGCCATGACTGTCAGGACTTCTTTGCTGCAAGCCCAGCTGGCTTCACCAGCCTACCTGCAATCCTGGCTCCTAGGTCACCATCATTGGACCTCCCAATCCAGAAGAATCACCCCCAACACCTAAAATCGACGACTAATTGCACAGAACAGAAACGAATACCCCATTTCTCGGAGCAGGGGTCAAAGAAGGGGAGAAGGGGAAGGAGAGGCCTTCCCTTCCCACTGGTTCAGTACACAAAGGCCCATGCTGGGCACCTGGGCGCAGAAGATAGGAGTCACTGAGAAGAGCGATGCCAAAAAGATGGTGGAAAGAGAATAATCCGCTTGTTCTCACTAGTTTTAAAGAGGCAGGCAGCCTATCAAAGGCGGCTACAACACTCACACAGCCAGGGGCACAGAGGGTGCCATGTTAGGCATACTGGGCATGTGCCAAGCTGGGTCCCATTTGGTCTTTGTATTGTCTACCTTAAAGGGTTATTGTGTAGAAAGAATTGTAAATTGTCGAGTCTCATTTAAAGCTTCTTTTTTTTCTATCAGGAGCTGTGATTTTATTGATTTAAGGAGCTCCCCAATGAAGAGACTCTCTCTCCCAATGCAGGCTAACACCTGCTTTGCAACCATCTATAATCTTAGGGAATTGTCTAGAGCACAATAGCATCAACAATAACATTTCTATAGCACTTGCTATCTGCAAGGCATAATGCTAAGTGTGTTACAATTACTATCTCATTCAATCCTCATTGCAGCCCTGGGAGGTAGGGGTTATTACCATCCACATTTTACAGATGGGCAAACTGAGGCAAACAGGTTAAGTGACCTGCCCAGGGTCACTTAGCCAGGATGTGTCAGATATGGGACTTGAACCTACCTTCCTGATTCAGAGGCCACTATCCACTATGCACTGCTGTTGCATTTAAAGGTTAGTCACTCTTATTCTCCGTATTCTGGTCCTACTATCACAGCCTACACTCAGCTTTAGCTGTCCCGTTAGTTGTATGACTTAGGACATATTACATCTTAGGGCAGACGGAGAGGCAGCGCTCCTGCCTGAATGGACCTAGAAGAGCATCCCCATGTGAACATTTCAGGCTTCCAATGTGTAAGGATTCAACCAACCAATCAGTAAACACTTATTAAGCATCTACTGTGAACTGGGCACAATATTAAGTACTGGATTGACAGGTTCCTTCACTTTGATGAGAGGGACTTGTAGGAGATTTTTTTTTCTTTCTGCAAATAGAGGAAGTAGATGTGGACATAGCACACTGCTAGGGCACAACGTTAATGGCATATATCATGAACAAATGGAGAATTAGGATGATTATTAAAGTAGATTTCTCTGAAATTGTTTCTAGTTTCTTTATTTCTATTTTCTATGAAATTTTCTATATTTTCTAAAAATTTCTATAAAATATTTCTATTTTCTCTAGCTCTTTTTTTTTGTCTCTTTCAGTCCAGACCTATAATTTCATTGATACATGGAACTCCCAGGGAAGAAATTCCCTCAAATGGGAAATAAGCTGCTCTTCTAACTAGCTCTAGAATTTCCTGAGCTATTGAGGAGTGGAGCAATTCATTTGAGGTCCCTCTATGAGAAGTGGCTCTTGCAGCCTGGTCTTCCTGACTATTACACTGTCTTATATTCACTGTGCTATATTGATTCTGATCTGGATGTGGTTCCAAATTAACTGAGGTTTAAATTAGTAATAAGAATAGTTTTTTTATGACCAGACTATATGACCTCTGGGCCTTCCCTATCTTATAACTTCCCACTCACCCTCCACCCACATTCATCCAAGGATTCTGTCATTTCAAACAGTGTTTCAAAAATTCTTCTGATACAATAAAGGGTTGTGTTGCTGGAAAGCACCCCAGGAGTACCACATGAATGTCCCTAAGAAAGGAAAGGTCTTGTGTAGGTCTCTTTTTCCAAATTCTCAGAGGTGGAGAGGAAATGAGAGGGAGTGATTGTGTAATCAAACACCAAGGACCATCTTCTTCAGGAGGATGCTTTTGCATATTTCATTTCTGGTTCTGTTTTTCAGCTTTCCCCAGAGGAACAAAAGACAGTGGGAATTTTGGCTTCAATTCCTATCATCAATTAAGGGTATAAGTAATTATATGCTAGTCACTTATTTCTTTATTTTTTTAATTTTAATTTATATATCTTCTTTCCATAACATTTTCATTTACAAATATATCCCTCCCACTCTCTATCCAGTGAGTAACAAAAAGAATAGAGAAAAAAAGGAGGGGGAGGGGACAGCAATTCAGCAAATCTATGTCTGACAGTATATATAGCATTCCACATCCGTACCTCTTTGTCTCAGCAAAGAAAAGAGGGAGGTACATTCTTTTATTGACCACAAATGTGGTTATTATAATTATTCAAAGTTCAGGTTAATTTCTTGTTCTCTGAATTTACTTTGTTTTGTCACTTTGTATATTGTTTTCTTTTTTTTTTCCTTCACCCTATATCAGTTAATATAAGTTTCCATGATCCTCTGAATTCTTCATAGTCACCTTTGGACATTCAGGATATTGGATATTCAGTCAGGATATTCCATTATATTCAGAGACTATGTTGTGTTTTTTGTTTTTTTTTTAAGTCAGTCTCCAATTGATGGGAATCTACTTTGTTTCTAGTCCTTTACCATGACAAAAGTGCTACTAAGAACATCTTGGCGTAGAGGAAACTTTTTTTTAACCTCTTTGTATCTCTGGGTCAAAGGATTTGGATACCTTAATTATTTTCTTAGCATAATTTGAAGTAACTTTTGAGAATGATCCAACTGATTCACGGTCCTATTAATGTGCCTATCTTTCCATAGCCCATCCAATATTGCCTCTTTTCATTTTTTCCATCTTTTCCAATTTACTGTATATGAGATAAAACCTCAAAATTTGGTTTGATTTGCATTTTTTGTATTATTAATGATGGGGCAAACTTTAATATGGTTATTAATGAGCAATTCTTATTTTTAAATGTTTTGTTCATATCCTTTGATAACATCTATTGGGCAATGTGCTGGGCATTGACTATTTTTTAAAGCTGGTTTGGGATTTTTAAATAAGTATTTTAAATACTACTTGGTTTATATCTTAATCATGAAAAGATGTTTGAGGGATTTCAGTTTTAGAATAAGCTTTACCTTGATTTCCACAATTAATTTTACTAAGCAGTATGACATGAAAAAGTTTTAGACGAAAGAAATTGCAACAAATTTACACTATTAGATTAGAATTTGCTCCAGGATTTTATGACCTCTAGACTGCATTCTATTAATAATTGATGGAACTATGCAAAGCCCTCAGATTCATGAAATACGTTGGGAGAGCCAAAACTAGGAATTTAGATCAATGTCTGCTAAGTAAAGTGTGAGTATGTCAACATATCTTGGAATCTCAAGACAAACTAAGGTGAGAAAGGTCTTTCTTTTTAGCAGAATTGATGAAGGAGGCCTTTAGAGGAACAGCTTGTGTGAAGGTTTCTTGGTCCATGTGTAGCATACTACCCAGCACTCGGTAGGTATTTAACACGTTTGCCCTTGATTGGTTTTGCCTCATTTCCCTGAATTGTGTTTGCTCACATGAGGAAGGTCCATCAAAACTCGATCCATCCCCCTTCAAAACAGACCTCATCTAAATTCCTTACAACCTCAAAATGAACCATGGGAGAATTTAGATTTCATTTGTGTTTGTTTGTTTGTTTGTTTGTTTTGGGGGGGGAACAATGGCTTTAGAGATATGTTTGAGATACAGGAGCTTATTTTTACATAACATCTTAGGTTGTGTAAGGTGCTTTACACCCTTTATTTCACTTAATTCTCATAATAACCCCCTGACATGAGTACTACAAGTATCAGATGATAAAACTGAGGCTCACAGATGTCAAGTGAATTAACTGTTATCAGAAACTAGTGTCAGGGAAAGCTAAGTCATACAGAGGATAGAACAGTAGCCCTGGAGTCAGGAGGACCTGAGTTCAAATTTGATCACTGACACTTACTAGCTGTGTGACCTTGTATAAATCACTTAACCTATATGGAAGGAAGGAAAAAAAAGAAAGGAAGGAAGGAAGGAAAGAAGAAAGGAAGGAAGGAAGGAAGGAAGGAAGGAAGGAAGGAAAGAAGGAAGGAAATAAGGAAGGAAGGAAGGAAGGAAGGAAGGAAGGAAGGAAAGAAGGAAGGAAATAAGGAAGGAAATAAGGAAGGAAGGAAGGAAGGAAGGAAGGAAGGAAGGAAGGAAGGAAAGGAGGGAAGGAGGGAGAGAGACAGAGATAGAGAGAGAGAGAGAGACAGAGAGAGAGAGAAAGTATTAACAGAAATGGGACCTGAACTCAAATCTTTCTAGACTCCAAGTCTAGCATCACAAGACTCTGAAAAAAAGGAAAAGATTCATCAAGAAGTTTGGACTTGATCTAAGATTTAAAGATAAGTGCAGCTTTCCTAGCTGAGAGTATAAAGAAGGGCATTTCAACTGAGGAAGACTCATCAGCACAGGTATATGTGGAAACTGTGAGGAAACCAACGTGACTGAAATAGATTGGATTGTTAGAAGGTAATGAGAAGGAAAATCAAATGGATTATTTAGGGGCTGATTATTTTTGAAAGGCCGTGAAAGCCAGGTAGGGACATTTAGATTTAGTGCAGTGAACAGTAAGGAACCATTGTAAGTCTCTGAGAAGTGGGGTATTTGATGAAGGTATAGGAAAGGTTGGGGTGGCTATAGTATACACTGGAACAAAGGATGCTGACTGGGAGGTTGTTTGCTAGTGATCCAGGCTAGAGGTGATGAAATAGCAATAGAATGGAGAGAGAAGGAATCTATTGGACTTTTGCTGGGGAGTCATCATTCCTTTAGAGCAGGCACGTGATTTAGTGAGGTCTGTGGGAACTGGGAATGATGAATGACCTGAGAGTCAAATCCCTTGGTCTTCCTTGTTGACATTAGTTAATTCTTCTCCTCCTCCTCCTCTTCCTCTTCCTCCTCCTCTTCCTCCTTCTCCTCCTCCTTCACCTCCCTTTTCTTTTTCATCTTTCTTCTCTTTCTTCTTCTTTTTCTTCTCCTTCTATCTTCTTTTACCTTCTTCTCTTTCTTTTTTCTTCTTCTTCCTCTTCTTCTTCTTCCATCTTCTCCTCCATTCTTTTTCTTCTTCTCTTTCTTCTTCTTCTTCCTTTTCTGTCTTCTTCTTCTCTTTTTCTGACTTCCTCTTCTTCTCTTCCTCTTCCTTCTTCTCCTCCTCCTCCCTTTTCTCCTCCTTTCCTTCTTTTTCCTCTTCTTCTTCCTCTACTTCCTTCTCTTCCTCCTTCTGGAAAACTAAGTTCTTCTGGAATCTTGATTTGACTAATCCATACAAAGGAAAGCTAGATGTGACTCAGCCTTTGGGGAAATGTGAGTCTAGCCTACTTGAGGTTATTTCTTCCCAACCGATATGACTGTCTGTCTGTCTGTCTGTCTCTCTCTCTCTCTCTCTCTCCCCCCCCCCTCTTTTTCATTCTCTCCCTCTTTCTCTCTTTCTTTTTCCTTATAAAGATTCATTGAAATAATGAATCAAACATTGGGAACAAAAGTGTGATTGTCTGTTCTTCCTGTGGGCAGTAATCTGCCTCTGTTTTCCATAGAAGTACAAATCACATTTCTTTTTACACAGAGGTCAATACCAGAGATATCGCAAGCCATACAGCTCTTGGGGACATTCTGACATATTTCCCATCAAATTTTCCCCTTGCTTGTTGAAATATTCTTGTCTCTGGGCTTGTATCCCATGTTGAGGCTGAGGGGAAATGAACACATGAAAAATTATTAATGATTGCTTCATGGGTTAGCCACAATCTCTTGAAAAAGTTCACATCTAGCTCTCTAGAGGCTCTGAGGTAAGGAATGGTTTGAATTAGTGCTGGAATGGAGTGGGTGAGAGGCAAGTGATAGCTAGTCCTTGATCTGAAGCTTCTGGGTGGGATTCAAACCCCATCTGTCTCTAAAACAACCCACTGAAGTCAAGAAACACACATGTGACTCATCGTGGGGCTGATGACCTCTTTTTCTGTAAAGTTTAATTCCAAGAGCTATAGTCCCTCCTTATCATCTTCCTTTCTCATATGCCTCAATCAACAAGTTGCTTAATGGGAGTAATGGAGATGCATGTTAGGAGGAGTTCCAAGACAGGGAGGAAGGGAATGGGTGAACTGCAAGACATATTCTGTGGAACTATAGTCTAAAAGTGACTAAACTATTCATACCTTTTGACCTGGCAATGCCACTACTAAACATATACCACAGCACCAAGACAAAGAACAGGACCTATATGTACAAAAATACCTACAGCAACATTTTTTTTGGTGTAGAAACAAAGTGGGAGCTCACCAACTGAAGAATGGCTGAAAAATTATGATACATGAATGTAATAGAATATGATTGTACCATGAGAAATAGCAAATATAAAAAAATTGTTAGAAATCTGGGAAGACTTTTATGAACTGATACAGAGTGATGGAGGCAGAACCAGAGAAACAGTTTAAACAATGAGTACAATAATGTAAAGGAAAGCAAATCTGAAAGACTTCAGAACTCTGATCAATACAGTGATTCAGAAGACTTATGATGAAGCATGCTTCCCATTTTGGGCAAAGACATAATGTTGAATAAGATATCCATTTTCAGAAAGGACCAAGGAGGTGATTTATGGTGAGTGTCTATATTTATTTGTTATAAGGGAGAACTTCTATTAGAGGAGCAGTTTGTAGGTAGTGATAATGAAGCAAAAAAAGAAAAGAAAGGAAAGTACATGATGAAATGTTAGCCAGATACATAGAAGACAGATTATAGGAGAAAGTCTAGAAGGGGGCTCAGAGAAGCATGAAATTTTTGTTACTCTCATACAAAATTTAATATTCTTTAAAAAAAACTAAATTCTACATAATTTTATGGCTTCCTATACAATTTTTGTTACTCTTCATATATTCAAATATTAATATTCATTAAGATTTATAATTCAAATTTTTTTAAACAAAAGCAAACCATGTCCTGCAGCAATCACAGATTGGTTTTTATTTTCTTATAGCTCTATCCTAACTCTATGAATGAAATCAGACACTCAAGCTACATTCTTTGCTTTGCCTAACCATCAGCCTGGAAAAGCGTACACTAGACATCATTTAAGCCACTTCTGGACTCAGTTAAAAGCTTGACAAGAGCTTCAGTTTTCTTCTCTTGCACCCAGTCTTGACAGAGAACTGCTTACAGTAGGAGGTTTTGGTTCAGTTCAGAGTTTACCTCAGCTGACCACTGGTCTGACCAGAATCAGGATTTTCTATCCAAACATTGGACTTAATGCACCAATGGAAGAAGAGCAATGGTTTAGTATCTTTTTATTTGGTTTTCAGACACTGAGTTTATAGACACAAGAGGTTCCATTTAAATATAGAGCAAGACTGATTCACCAGTGTTGGGTTAACCTAAATGTTTAGTTAAGTAAGTGGGACCCATACAGCTGCATCTCACTCACTTACCAAATGTCCAAACCTCTGCACCAAGAAGCATATCTGAGGTCCCAGAAAACTTCTGAATACATGTTTACTTAAAGACAAGCAACCACATCTCTTCTCAGGAATCAATTAATGACAAAAGCAAAAACCACTCATGGACAAAGAATCAAACATAATTTAATTTTCCCCAGTTTGCTAAGTAAATACATTTGTGAAGAACTATGGAATACTCTATAGTCCACAGCATTGAAGCTGAAGGTCATCTGAAGGGCAATAGAGAGGGGTATGTAAGACTTTGGGAGAATTGACAAGTCACTTAACCTCTGTTTGCCTTACCTTCTCCATCTGCAGTATGGGCATCTCCCTCCCAGGGTTGTTTTGAGAAACAAATGAGAAAATATCTGTAAAGTGTTTAACACAGTGCCAGGCACATACTAGGGACTACATAGACGCTAGTTATCATCACCATCATCATCATCTTCATTAGTATGTTGCAGCATGTTACAAATGCAGAAATGCACAGTTGCAAAGGATGCTATCAGATCAATGAGCCACCAAGAAAAAAAAAAATGGGCTGATCACAATGGGAAAGTAAAGGGTCACTGAGAACAGTCCATATGCTCCAGTCATATCCATGTAAGGCAGCGGTTCTCAATCTGTGGGTCGCGACTCCTTTGGGGGTCAAACGACCCTTTCACTGGGGTCGCCTAAGACCATCAGAAAACACATATTTCCGGTGGTCTTAGGAACCTTGCAAGACACCATTCCTCTTTCTGTTCCCAGGCAGGTCTGCCCACATGCGGATACATCCACATAGGAGTATTAAAGGGTGGCGGCATTAGGAAGGTTGAGAATCTCTGATGTAAAGGGGACTCCAGGAAGGTCCTTCATGCACTAGATGGGTCCCCTGTGTTGAATTTATAGGGATATGTGGATGAGACCTACATGTGGTGGGCCAGCTTGGATTGGTTTCAGTCAGAGGTCAGAGGAAATATCTACATCCATAAGAACAGGTTCAGAGTTGTGGAGCAGGATTTTGGACAGTTGATAGGTTAAAACTTGCTGAAGAATGAATGGTTCAGAGGAAACTGTTGATTTTCCTAGAAGATGAACTAAGGTATGTTCTGCATTTGGTGGGTGAGCTTATTTTTCATACACATATATGATGGAGGATAATGACCTCCTCTTTATACTAAGGTCAAGTTTGTTTTCAAGTTCAGAAAGATATATGGATGTGTGTGTGTGTGTGTGTTGTTAGGCATTTCAAAATTATATAAACCTAAGTACTGATCTAGAGTTTATTGTGATTCTATAATAGATAAAGAAAAATATTTAGATAAAATTAGGGATTGAGAACTCTTTGGAAAGATAAAATGAACCAGAAGAGTTTTCTTATTTTATTTTACCTTTCTGTCTTAGAGCCTGGAGAAAAGTACTCATCTGGTATATGAATACTGTCCACTATGGCTCAAGCAATCATCCTAAACCAAAATATGTCTGAGGTATACCCCTCTCCTATATGATTTTCTCCTTTTGTTAGAATGTAAGCTCTTTAAGGAAAGGGGGGCAGCAGGGAGAAAGTATTTGCATACTAGCACTGCATGAAGTACTTTACAATTATTATCTCATTTAAATTTCACAAAAACCCTGTGATATAGATGCCATTATTATCCCCATTTCACAGTTGAGGAAACTGAGGCAGACAGAGGTCAAGTGACCTGCCAGGTAGTAAATATCTCAATCCAAATAGGAACTTAGGTCTTCCTGACTGCGGGTGCAGAAATCTATTACCACTTAGCTGCCTGTTTAAGGACTGTCATGCTTTTGTATTTCTATCCTTGGCCATGTAGCAAAGTACTGAGCACACAGTAAGAAAGTAAGTACTTTTTCAATCCATCCATCCATTCATTTGCTATACCTACCTAAACAGCTATCACCTACAGATTGTGATCCTAGCCTAGAGGATATATGGGTGCTGTTGGGCATTGTGACCAATGGTAACTCTTCGGCAGTAATAATTAAAAACATAAACAAATCACTGCTAGTTGGGTGACCCTGGGTGTCCTATTTGTGAAATAAGGATAATAATTCCCACTGTCTTCCTCCCAGGGATTAGTGTTGAGACCAAATGAAATAATGGATGAGCTGCGCTTTGTAAACTATAAAGCCTATATAAATATGGGGCTGTTGTTAATGTTATTATTATGCCTGTGAAAAAGTTGTATTGTCCTCACTTTCCATTTAATAACTTTCATTTATTCCTTTTTTAACCAAAGAATTCCTCTGCATATTCCACAACCTTGTTAATTTTCTCTTATAGCAAAGAAAAATATGAGCAAAACCCAATGAACAAGAGATGACCTCTGATTATATAGGCAACATTCCTCACCTGTATATACCACTTCTCTACAAAGAAAAAGCAGATCTGTTCTTTCCTCTTTTCTCTGGGATGAAGATGGGTCAATGCAACACATCTTTGGTCAACAGAAATGTTTCATTGTTTTTGTTTACATTATTAGAGTCATATAATAAGAGAGCTGTATTCTCTTCACTCTTTACAATTCAAGGGCCTGAGGCTACATGAGGTTATATGACTTTCCAATCTCGTGTTATGGCAGCATCAGAGCTGAGAATTCTTCAGAAAATATGCTTAGCTGTCACAACGACACATTTACTAGTTTTAAAGAAGAAAGGGTTTTAAAGTGAGTTTCTTAATCCAATCTATTTCTATGCTTTTCAGCTATGACAGAAGTATGGTACACAGCACTAAGCGTGGGTTTTAAAATGCCTTTGGGCTGCTATTTTTGAGGCGAATATACGAGTGCATGCAGCGCATAACAGTTTTTCACTTATTTCATCCCGTGACTGCTGCCTATATTTTGTATGTGCTGGCTTGGGTGAGGGTGGGGGTAGGGGACCAGCTGGGTGAGGGTGGCAGGAGAGGCAGCAGGGACCAGGATGGGCATTGTTCTCAATCCTGCTGATTCTGAGTTTCTGAGGGAAGCTCTGATGCTTTTGTCTCCGGCCTCGGCACTGTTCTTGAGTGTTCATTGTTTTCAAAGCCCCTCATCACTCATTCTTTGACTCTACTGTTTCTGGACTAAGATGCAGGCTCTTTCTCTTTGTTGTTATTTTGAACAAGCAGCCAGGTCATACTCATGCGGCCATCTAGTCATTCAGTTTCTCTCAGAAAGCCCTTCTGCAATCTTAAATGAAAATCTTAAGGCTTGTGGGATCTGCTTTGGCAGAATAGAAATTAAAAATGAAACTAAACAAGATAAACCAAAGCCAAACTCTATAACCAGCACCGCTCTGAGTCCACAGGATACAAGGCCAAGCCATTCTGTTAGAAGGGCTTATTAAGGTAGACAGGAAATCTCTCTGGGAGCTATAGAGATTTAGAAGTGAAATGTGGAAGTTTGGAACCTGAAGCCTGCAAATCATGACGATTTGGTTCAAAGTGGAAATAATACGGAGAAAATGAGAAATTACAACAGGAGCAACCAGAGAAGTCAGACCTGGAAGGAGTCTTAGAGCATAAATAGTCACGGAATCCATCTTTGAGGCCCTCTATTCCAAATGGAGCCTGTGTGATGATGTAATTTTCCCAAGGTAACAGCAGCAGAAAGCAATAGAACCGGGCTTCAAATTCAATCCTTATACTTTCTTCTCATCTATGTTGTCCCTACAGGGGGAAGGATAACTTGAGTTACATTGGTATCCAAAAAGTTGGATATGCAAAAAGTTAATGAAATTTTATGAAATAATGAAATAAAAAATTAACTTAGTGTAACCTAACAAAGCTATAATTTTTTTTAATGGGAAGAGCATATATTCAAAGAGTTCAGGAAAAAGATAGAAAGAAATCCAAGTACTAAAATTCTACAAGGGAAGTTAGGCCAGGATAGATGGGGATCTCTCAAGAATTAAACTTTGAAGACACTGAGAGAAACAATTTTGACGAGAAGGAGAAGCACAAACTGCCTAAAGAGATCAGTTTGAATGAACAATTGTAGCACATGGAGGTGTCCACAATAAAAGGCTTGAGATTCTCTGTAGGTCATTTTTGATGAGCCCCCACTAATGTACCTACCTTTTCTAATCAGCCAGAGGATGCCTTTACTAATCAGCAGGGCCACTGGCATAGGGTCATAGACTTAGAGGTAGGAGGACTTGAGAGACCTTCAAGTCCAACATCCTCATTTTATAGATCAAGAGAAGGAATGACTTGCCAAGAGTCACATAGCTCCTAAGTGCCTGGGTCGGGATTTGAACTCAGAGATTCCTGACTTCAAACACGGTGATCCATCCACAACTACACCTGAGCCAAAGTCTCTTGTTGATATCAGTCATTGTATTGCTTCTGCTATTCCTGTCATCTCTATTCCTCATGATCAGTATGTACTAGCAATTGCTTAACAATGGGTTGTCAAAAATTAAAATGTGCGTACAATACACTTTTAATTTTATCTGCATTGTTAGCGTTTTCTCCATTACTTTCTAGACACTCAAAACAATAAATTAAACCCTAATTTATAGTATTTCTTGGTTTCCAAGTTATAACTGCTCACAATGAAAATTACAATTGACTCTTCCCCCCCAGGCAATCAGGGTTAAGTGACTTGCTTAAGGTCACACAGCTAGTGTGTGAAGCCACATTTGAACCCAGGTCCTCCTGACTCCAGGGCCAGTGCTCTATCCACTGGGCCACCTAGCCACCCCAACAATTGAGCCTTGCAAGTCAGTATGAGCTGGCTCTAGCACATCCTTGATCATGATCATATGAACACGCATTTAGAACTAGAAGGAACCCTAGAACTTTGCTACTGGCCACATATCCTTATGAAACCCAAGAATGAAGCTAGGCAGGAATTAGACAAATGAAGGAATCAGATTAGAAAAGAAAAATGGTGATCACAAAGAGCCAGTAGGGCTTCTTCAAGAATAGGACATCCCAGATGCAAATCAACCTTTTCTGACAGAATCATTAAACAGTAGAACAGATAGAATTTAGTTTTAATCTGATCATTTGATAAAGCATACAATGAAATTCTTATAGGAAAGATGAAGAAGTATGTGCTAGGTGGTGATACAGTTCCATAGAGTCAGAACTGGTTGGATGACAGTCATCAAACTGATGTCAGCTTGGAAGGAGGTCTTTGGTGACATGTCTGAGAGGTTGGTCCTTTGGTTCTGTGCTATTTTATAGTTTCATTAATGACTTGAATTGATGGCATGCTAATCAAATTTGCAGATGGCATATACCTAGAAGGGTTAGCAATACACACTGCATGACAAAATCAGGATCCACAGAATATTGACAGTCTAGAAAATGTTTAGGGAACCTGCCACAGGTTCCCCATTCCTGGTCTAGAACATCAGGTCAAATCTAATGAGAAGAAACTCAAAAGGGGTATAAAATCTTACTGTGTTCAAAAAAATCATCTTCACAAAAGCAAAGGGATCAAGGCATGACTGGATAGCAGTTCATTTGAAAAAGTCTTGGGCTTTTGTTATATTACAAGCTTGACATAAGTCAACAGTGTAATATGGTGGTAAAAAAAAACCTAATTCAATCTTGAATAAAGCTAAGAAATGCATAGTTTCATGGAATTGGAATCCATGAGCTCTCTCTGTTCTTTGCCCTGGTTAGACTACATCTGGATGTTGTGTTTAGTTCTGTCACTACAGGTTAGGATGATGATGATGATGATGATGATGATGATGATGATCTAATAAGCTAGAAAGAGAGTATCCAGGGAAGAATGACCAGAAAGGTGACAGACTTTAAGTTAATGGCTTAGAAGGATTAGCAGAGGTCTTGGACATTTTTAGCCTAGAGAAGATTCAGGGAGTATGTGGTGGCTGTTTTTAAGTATTTGAAATATTGTCCTGTGGCAGAGGGATTAGATTTGTTCTCCGTGACTCCAGAAGGCAGAACCAGGCACGGTAGATGGAATTTGATGTTGACTGCTGGTTATTAGGGGGAAGTGTCCTAACAATTGGAGCTATCAAAACTTGAAATGGATTCTGGGATTCTTACTAGAGGTCTTCAAGCAAAGGTTACATTGTCACTTCTCGAATATATTATAGAATGAATTTTCATTCGGGGGCTGGACAAACTCTTGTCATTGGGCCTTTCCACTGATTGTCTCTCATACCAAGAATGCTCTTCCTCCATGCCCCTGCCTCAAAGAATCCCTCTCTTCCATCAAAATGAAGTTTAAGCACAAATTTATACATGTGGCCTTTCTTATTCCTTCAACTGCTTGTTCCCACTCTCAGATTCACTTTGCATTTATTCGTGTTTATTCTGCATATGCTTATATATGCCCTTGTAATGTCTCTATTTAGAACATAAGTTCCTTGAGAACAGGAGCTATTTCATTCATCGTTTTTGTATCCCCAGCACCTCCCATAGTGTCTTGCTATTAGTGGGTGCTTAATAAGTGTTTCTTGATTGATTGTTTGATTGGTTAGACTAAATGACCTCTGGAATCCCTTCTAACCAAGAGATTTTGTGACAATACAGTTCATCTCAGTATTAAGCTTGGGATACAAAGATTAATTTACATTTACCAAAACCTGGAATCTTTTATTTGCAGGACTATGACAAATGAGAAATGAAAAGCCCTTTAAAATAACAACTTTACATTGAGCTATTTGGTTTAAGCAGATAGTAATTTGTGGAGAGTTTTGTTGGTTATTGACCACACTGGGCACAAGGCGCAGCACTCTGAAAAATTCTGTTCCAGGAACACATTGGAATACTTAGGAAAATTAAGTTTGGGCTTATCTATATGAATATAATGAGGTCATGAGTTACAGGAGACCGGTTTCTCCATTTTTTTCTATCATTGATTCTTTATCCCATCAGTAGACATGGAAAGCTTTTGTGTGCAAGGCACATGAGTATGGTCCAGACCTTTGATTTCCTAGGTGTAGAGAACACTTGGTAAGGAAGTCCCCTTTACCAGTGCTGATCAGTAATAATTATGCAGCTTAATAGTCTTGGAGGGTGGCATTTAGGCAAGATTATAGCCAATGTATATCAAAGTGAGGACTGGAACTCAAGTCTTCATGATTCTGAGGTTGGCTCTACCCATTCTTCCATGATGCTTCTCCTGGGCTGACAGAAGTGACTAGAGTAGACAACACATCACACTGTAAGATTGTTCTAGGAGAAGAGTTAGACAACATTTCATGCAAATGAACTTGGATTTTACCTCTTTTCCTTCTACATGTTACCAGGAATGGAGCTCTCAGGGTGGGTATGGTTCATGTTTGGTTCCCTGACTTCTGAATACCAAGGGGTGAGTGAAAGGGACTGAGGCTAGGAATGAGTCACATAGGTTTTTATCCTCTGTGAGAGTAAAATGGCAGGAAATAGGGCTGTTTAGTGGCAGTAACTGGCTCCTGTGGCAAAGAAAATTCAGAAAGAAAGGAGATTGGCCTTGGCACCACAGTTTTCTTTTCTGGCTCCTCCTTCACCCATTAAGAACCCACAAAATTCTTACCAGGTTATCGACCTTATGCTACACTGTCTTCTCATTGACCTTTTTTCTGATAAATTATAAAGATCAGGTAAATAATGTCAAAAACAGTCAGTTCCCACATTAACTGCCCCCCCATACACACACATACACACACACACACACACACACACACACACACACTCCCAGAATTCAGTAAGGCATTAAGTCATAAGACACATTACATGGCCATACATTCACATGAATGGGACAACTGGGCATGAAGTCAGGAAGGCTTGAGTTTAAATCTGGCCTCAGACACTTACTAGCTGTGTGACCCTGGGTAAGTCGCTTAACCCTGTTTGCCTCAGTTTCCTCATCTGTAAAATGAGCTAGAGATGGAAATGGAAAACCACTCCAGTATCATTGCCAAGAAAAGCCCAAAAGGGATCACA
Source organism: Pseudochirops corinnae (assembly GCA_028646515.1). Classification (NCBI taxonomy): domain Eukaryota; kingdom Metazoa; phylum Chordata; class Mammalia; order Diprotodontia; family Pseudocheiridae; genus Pseudochirops; species Pseudochirops corinnae. The sequence continues at coordinate 90,718,058 of CM053587.1, read as the reverse complement.
AAGAATTGGATATGACTGAAACAACTGAACGACATTCACATAAATAGCAATATCAGGAAAGGGGAGGGGTGGACAGGCAGAATGGAAAGAAACCAATTACAGTCATCACTATTCTTCCATTTAGACCACATGAAGTTGGAAACTAAAGGTATTATTGCTAATTTTCTTCCAGACATGTGGTACATAAATTGTTGCTTTTGTTCCTACTTATAATTTTCAACTTGGTACTATTTTGCAGCAATTGCAATTTTAGGCTATGCCTGGAATATAAAATTGCTTGTGTCTATTAATTTCCAGGGGGAACAAGTTTGTAGTTATGTGCTTTTAGGGATTTGTGTGTAGCAAGGCCAAAATCTATGAAATCTATAGGTGACTGGTAAATGGAGAAGGGAAGATTTTTATGCCAAACTATTTGATTTATCTGATACCCTAAAATAGTTAAGTGTCCTGTGAAGTTACAACAAAGAACAAGATTCTGCCTAGTAACCAGCAGATTGTTGAATTTTTCCTTAACGGACACAGAATTCATCACTGGAGTATCAAATGTTGCTGCTTTGGGGAATTATAATCAACCTACTCCCTTTTCCAGTTCACAGAGTAAGGAAGTCACCACAATCTAATTTCTTCAGAAAGAAGGGATTGTTTTTTGCTACCTCAACTGTCAACCCTAATCAGACCACAGTTCTTAAATCTGGACAAAGTGTGCTTTGCATGAAGGCAAATTAGCCTTCCCTTGTCTAGTAAACCTGCCTGTACTTCTGTGTGCTAGACAAGGTGGCCACTGTTGTGGCGTTCCTGAGAAAATAAGATTACTCTGATCCCTCAAATTTATGGGATAGACCTAACAGGAAGTACAATGATCATGGAGAGTGTAATTTGTTAAAAGTACATGTTAAAAAAGGATTTCTTCAAGACACCTACAGAAGCTTTTGACTGTGTTTTCTCTTCCATTAGACTTTAAGCTCCGTGAGGATAGGGCTTATTTTTGCCTTTTCTTTGTGTTCTCAGCCCTTAGAACTGTGCCTGGTAATTAACAACAAATTCTGGTTCAATGATTAATTGATGTTACTTTGGTTAGAAAAAATGTTAGTGTCATGAGGTCTAAGTGGAATCTAAACATTAGTATCTGAATGTTTGCGCGATCATCATAATAACTCATATTTGTATAAAGATTTAAGTTTTGCATAGCACTTTCTTCACAGTAATCATGTGATGTTGGGAGTATGTTGTCATCCCCACTTTATATCTGGGGAAACTGAGGACTTGAGAAATGAAGTAACTTAAACTAAGCTATACAGCTAGTAAATAGCAGATCCAGGATTTGAACTTGGGTCTGCTCATTCCTAATCTTCTTCATACCTTTCACCATCCTGTGTCTCTCCCTGCTTGGACCCTCTCCATCTGCCCTAGGAACACCCTTCTCTTTTCCTCTCACATATAAAAGAACTGATTATTTTCAAAAGAATAGTGTGAAGCTGATTGGTCTCTCATGACATAAGGATCATAAATCACTCTGAAGGATATAGTTTACATTAAATAACATATTTTCAGATGAGTTCAAATCTTAAAGTTCAGAGGGAAAAACCCACAAAAGATTTTAATATGAAAAAAACATCAGTTACTTTTTTTGAACTGGGAAACTGATCTGTGTATTTGTGAACATGAAACAATTGGCCTTGGACCCAGGTTAGATTTCCCTGGGAAAGTCTTTTTTAGATGATGTAACCTAAAGTATTGATTTAGATCTGGAATGCAGGAAAGGAAAGAATCTTGCCTCTGATATTTAACTACCAACATAATCTGAAGCAACTCACTTCACCCTCCCTAGGCCCCAGATTTTTTCATTTATAGAATGAGAGTAATGGGTCAGATGCCTTTTGAGGTCCCTTTTACCTCCAGATCTTCTCTCTGGCTATTTATTTATCTGTTTTAATTGGCAATAACAGTGCATGCTTCCATGCTTATAATATTTTATATGGTTCATTCTGTTTAGGTTCCCTTGGCCTCCAAAATCTGAGTTATGATCCCAGGGTGCCTTTGGGAGAGCTTCTTTAACATGTGTGTGTGTGTGTGTGTGTGTGTGTGTGTGTGTGTGTGTGTGTGTGTGAGATCCCCCTTGGATATAAATTAAGTAAAATCAAACTAAACTCCCCCAGAGATTTAGCAAAGAATGGCTAAAAAGTAAATGATGAATAGAAAGTGGGAAATGTTATGTAAATGCCTAATAAGAATGTAATTGAATTTTCAAGTGTGGGTGGGTGAGGAAAAGAGGTAGTACATGTAGCTGCACAGGAATAATGTTAAATGAGTTGTTTTCTTTGCTTACATGTTTACAGTTCTTCTTACACCATGAAAAGAGTCCTGGAAAAACATTTTGTTGCTCTCTCGCCCTATTGTGGTGGAACCTTTTTGCCTTGGTTATAGAATTTCATGAGTGGACACTTTCTTCCCTAAGTACCAATTACAGACTCATTATGACTCCGATGACCTGGAGCCCCAGATGAACAAGGATTGAGTTTCACATTGTTGGCTTCCTCCTCAAGGAACTAGAGTTAGTTGCTGTCTCTGAATCAACATGCTTGAGGACACAGGAGGTTCCAGTGACCCATGAGAGTTTATGTCTGTACTGTTGCTAATATTTAGTAATTGTGTGTGCAAATAACACGGCACTTCTGATTGATATTGATTGCCAATTTCCAATTACCGATATTGGTTGCTATTGATTTATATTGAGTACCAATGTCTGATTTATATTGATTCCTAATTTTTTCTTTTGTGATTTTCAATTCTTCTTTGAACCATTCTTCAGTTTCTCATTTTTCCATATTTTTTAGGGAATATATAAGATTTTGCCTTGCACCAGGCCCTAATAATGTGTGCATAAAATGGATATTGTTCTCCATCCTAGAAGAGAAGAATAAATGGTTGGAGGCACTCATCTCTACTCTTCAAACTATCATGGAGAATGAAATGCTTCATGAAAGAAAGAGGGAATAAAAAAAGACAAAGAAACTGAAGAGGCAGAAGGGAATCCTAATCTGTGTCAGGAAATTGGAACGTGGATGAATATGGCACAGTAGAAGGGAAAAAAAGAATCAATGGAGCTAAGATATGAAGCTCTTCCTATAGAGTGGGGATCCAAGACTCCATATGAGGAGAAACCAACTCTTTATGCTCCAAGAAATGATATTGTGGATATACAGATCGCATCAGAGCAAAGACTGTTCCTTCCTTTAGAGCCGTGGTTCTCAACCTGTGGGTTGTGACCCCTTTGGGAGTCAAACGACCCTTTCACAGGGGTCACAGGGGTCACCTAAGAACATCGGAAAACACATATTTCCAATGGTCTTAGGAACCAAGACACAGCTCCTCTATCCGTCTCCAGGCAGGTCCTCCGCCCACATGCAGATACACACCCACATACGAGTCTTAAAGGGTTGCAGCATTAGGAAGGCTGAGAACCACTGCTTTAGAGGAAGAAGAGAATGGTTGGGGTTGGTTGTTCCCTGTTGTCTGGTCCCTAGGTGACTATTTGTTCATCTGAAATAAGACGGAAGTCAGCTGTCTTCCTGGGCTATTTACATAACAAAGACATAGCGAAAAGCCTCCTGATATTTTTCAAACCAGAAGACCACTACCCACTACTGGGAACCCATGTGTATACAAATAGTATTGCCTCTGTCCTTATGTCATAACTAAAGATCATGAAGTGCTGGATATTGAGGGCACAAGTAGAATTTACTATTGTACACGGAAAGCAGGAGATTCAGAAAAGAAAGGCAGATTAGAGAAGTGAATAGCTGAGTAAAAAAAGGGCATTTGAAAACAAGGTTTGGATTTCTTGACTATCACTGAAAATATAGGTATGATGGACTGTTGTCCAGGCACGGACTAATCGGCGTTGTAAAATACATATTTGCCTGGAGTTTTGTGAATCTCATCAGGAAGGTTTTAAACTTAAAAGGAGCAAGAGGGAATAAAAAACAGCCCACACATATCTGACAAGCCTGAGTGCCACCTGGTAGCTGGTACATCAGAGGAAGAATAGCAAAAAGTAAATAAGCACACACACACACACACACACACACGCACACACAAACCAACCAACAAAAATACACCAAGAACCCAGAATAGTGTTTCAAAGGAAACAACATCCCAAAGGAAAGCCAGAAATAAAAACCATGTCTTCAGGTGTCTATATCCTAATGTACAAAACATAGGCAATAAATAAGGCGGATTAGATATTCATAAGGGAAAAAATGAAAGGGGGAATGGAATTAACATCAGATATGAGGGCTATATACTCCTGGAAGGAAATCCAGGAACCTGAAGGAGGAAGCATGATAGAAGTCTTATGGGTTAGGGTCAACAGAGGGAAAAACAGCAGTCTTGTTGTTGTGGGAGTGTATGACATTACAAGAAGCTAGTTTAAGGAAATTGATCACAAGCTTAACATGAAGGCATCATCAGAAGTATTAAAATATGCAAACTGGCTGCATGCAGCTCATAACAGTCTTGAGCAGGACCAGAACCAGATTAAAATGTGATTGGGGAATATTTAACAAAATTAATTAATTAATAAAAATACATATAAATATGTATTGTTTTCTACATAATTATGTAATCCATAGGGATCCTTATTTACAGTTCAATGATCCTTATTTCTATCTGAGTTTGATACTCTTGATTTAGAGCTTATAGAAGACTTTAATTAGCTAGATGTCGATTGAAACTCTGTTAAAGGCAGATCAATGGATCCAATTTTTTTCCAAGTTTGTTCATTGATTTTGATTTTTCATTGTGAACTCTGTTTTCCAATATATATTGATTACTAGTTTCTTTTTTTAATTAATTTTATTTCCCCTTTGAACCATGTTGGAGTTTCTCATTATTCCATACTTTTGCGGGAGTATATAAGATTTTGTCTTACACCAGGCACTATTGACCTTACTTTTCTTCATGTTGTAATATTTGCCAGGAGAGTCTTTATTCTTTAAGGCTTTATTCATCCTTCCTCCTATTTTTATGATTCTATTGCTTTACCTCATTTTGTGTTGGACTTTTATTGAGGTTTCATCTCATGATATTTTGGTGTTTTAGTTATAGTCTCAGCATCAGTATTTTTGGTGTGCTTTGCCATTCATTTTTTACTCCCTCTCCCTTTACTGGTGAGTAGACTAGCAAAAACAAGACTACTTTAGCCTTTCTGAGTTGGGCAAGGTTTGGTAGCGTTGGTCCCTATCCTGAGTAATCTTGGGGGAGACAGTACTAATCCCAGCTGGGTTTAAGTTGCCCTTTTTTTTCAAACTAAATAAAGCTACCCACAATTGTCCTCTTCTTGATTCTTCTCTCTGCTCTCCTCCTTTTCTTCTTGTGGGTGGGCAGAATTAACATCTGCTGTTTCTCGCACAGGAGAGAGAGACAGACAGACTGACAAAGACAGAGACAGAGACAGAGGCAGACAGAGAGAGAGAAAGATAGACAGACTGAGAGACAGAGAGAAGAGAGAGAGAGATGGGGAGGGGGTCCACTTTAGCAGTATTGAGGGATCTCAAACAAGCTCTAGACACAAGCCTGTAAGTTCTATTGTGCTCACTGACATAGGTGTTTAGAAGGTATGAGCTCACCTTGGATGATGTTGGTGGATGAAAATGAGAAGACAAAATTGTTCAACTCTTTGTTTTTGCCTTTTTTTCCACAGGGAATGATATTTAGCCTAGGAAGGATATAATAAAAAATGTGAATAGTGAATTAAAACCTGAGAAGGGAGGAGATAGTAAAACAGTATCCAACTGTCTGCGATAAACTCTAGCCAGCAGACCCAAAAAACTGCATACTAGGACCCTGAAATTACTGACAAATATGATTGTCCTGCCTATATTGGTAATCTGTTAAAGACTGTGGAGGGTAGGAGAAAAGCCACAAGCCTAGAGAAAGACAAAGATTGCTACAGTCTTCAAAAAAGGAAAGAAGACTTTGTAAACTATAGGTTGGTGAGTTGGACTTGGATACTGGGAATAATTCTAGAATGTATTATTAAAGGGATGGTTTGAGCATATTTAGAAAGAGAAATGGTGATCCCCAAGAGCCAGCATGGCTTCATCAAGAATGGGTCATAAGAGACTAACTTCATTTAATTTTTTTGGCAGGATATTCATACTGGTAGATCTAAAATATATTTAAGTTAAGTGAAGCATTTGGCAGTCTCTCCTGCTATCCTTGTGGGAAAGGCAGAGAGAATGTTGGCTGGATTACAACACAATTAGGTGAATTTGACCCAGGAATTGGTTAATGGCAGCTTGGAGGGAGGGCTCAGGTAGATTACCCTTGGGATCTGGCCTTATCATTATGTATCCAATATTTTTTAACAATGACTTGGATGAAAACATAGAAGGCATGTGTCCCAAATTATCAGATGACCCCAAACAGGAAGAGATAACTAATTGGTTCTGAGTTTTAAAAAAGATTGATGGTCTAGAATGATGTAGTAGGAGTAAATACCAAACTACGTTTACTTGGGCGAAAAAAAATCAACTTTTGAGTCCTGGATGGGAAAGCATGACCATCTAATAAATACTCTTGGGGCTGGCACAAAGAAGTATTGGACGTGTTCTACTTGGTCCTAGACACAGGAGCAATGGGTAGAAGTTTCAAAGAAGGAAATTTTAGCTTAATGTCTCACATAGTTACAGAATTCTATAACCTAGAAATTGAAAGGGATCTCAGAGATCATCTTTGACCTGTATCTGGCCTAGAATCCACCTACTACAATGCTGAGAAGTCACTCAACTTCTGTTTAAAAACCAAGAGAAAAAAAGAGAGAGAGAGAGAGAGAGAGAGAGAGAGAGAGAGAGGCTCGCCACCTCTTAAGATACAGCTGGGTCTCTAATTCATGGGAATAGCAAATCCCCCAAAGTAGTACCATCATTCAAATTCACACTGCATATTTACATGGTGCTGGAACCAATGACCATATTTTACATAATTATACCTTTGAATAGTATGAATTTGATTACATGCTGGACGTTTCAGGGGATTCATTATTTGCACTAATCAGAATCTGTCTGTTGCCCATTCCATGTTTAGATAACTCTAATTATTAGGAAGCTTTTCCTTAAGTCAAGAGGCAGATTGGTCTTTCCAAAGCTAGTTCTGCCCTCTGGGGACAATCAGAATAAGTCTACTTATTGCCATTTTCCCAAGATAGCTCTTCAAATGCTTAAAGACTGCCATCATGTGCTCACTAAATCTTACCCAGGTTACCCATTGATCAACCCTCTTACGGCACGTCCCCAGGCCCTTCACCATCTCAGGTGTTATTGACTCCAAGTCTGAGCTCTCTCTTCTATACCACCTAACAAAGCAACACATTGGAAAGTGAACACTGTGTAATTGGAATGACCAGAAGATATGCAAAGCTCTTTTGCTTAGCTTTTTTGTATACTTCTTAAAACATGGTCCTCAGAGCTGAGCCCGGTGCAGTGAATGTATGGTGACTAGGGCAGACACCAGCAGCACTCTCCCTCATTCTGGGCACCATGCCTCTCCTACTGCACCCTAGAATAATGTTAACTCTTTTGGATGCTATGTCACACTGTTGACGTAATGATCTTGCAGTCCACTAAAGCCCCAAGGTTTTTTCCCTCATTGGAGCTGTTATTCAGGCACATGAAGAAGCTAAAAAATCAGTTAGTTAGGACTGAAAAAGTCAATCAATTGGAATACTGATTAGAACTGTCCCAAAGTGGAATCAGCTATAATGAGAATGATTGGATTTTGCCTCTCTAGGCAGAACAGAAGGAATTCTTTAGGTACAGGTGGAATTATGCGGACTCTGAGGACCCTTCAGACTATGAGATTCTGTGAAGCATTTTTCACCTGATAAAAGTGGGCATCTGCTTAAACGCTTATTTCATTCACAAATCTTATTTAAGTGCTTACTGCATGCAAAGCATTGTCCAAATGTTGCAGTGACTATTTATAAAAGATGCTGGGAATCTGTAAATAAAGCAATCATCATCACCTGGTGTTGTGGAAAGAGCACTGGCTTGAGAAATGGAGGAACAGAGTTCCAATACTGACACTATTGCTACCTGTGTAACCTTAGGCAAATGGGCAGCTGCTTGGCATAGTAGATAGAGCAGAGCTCCAGGCCTGGAGTCAGGAAGAACTGAGTTCAAATGTGGCCTCAGACACTTAGTAGCTGTGTGACCCTGGGCAAGTCACTTAGCCCTGTTTGACTCAGTTTCCTCATCTGTAAAATGAAAAAAGATGGAATGGCAAACCACTTCAGTATCTTTGCCAGGAAAACTTCAAATTGGGTGAGGGGCATGCAGAGTCTGAAATGACTGACCAACAACAATCTTGGACAAATCACTTTGCTTCCCTAACCCTGTTTTCTCGTGTTAAAAAATGAAGAGGATTTTTGGTCATCTCTAATATCTTTTCCAGCTCCAAATTTTGATTGTGTCTCTATGTTGAAGTTAATAAACTGTTCCTACCATTTCCTTTCATATAAGCAAAACAACTACCATGAAATAATAGATATTCTTGATTCATGACTATTTATCAGTTTCTGGTAGTTCTCAGCTTCCCTGGCAGGTGATCCCCTAGCCTCGCCTCTGCTAGAGTAGAAGCAGAGCAGTTGTTAGTAGACAATGACAAAACGTTCTTTACCTTTGAGAAGGAAGAGGCAATTAGGTGGCACGGTGAATGAATGGCCAAGCCTGGAATCAGGAAGATCTGAGTTCAAATCTGGCTTCATCAACTTTCTAGCTGTGTGACCCTGATCTAGTCACTTGACTTCACACTGGTCTGCCTTAGTTTTCTCATCTATAAAATGGGGATAATGTGAACCTACCTCCTAAGGGTTGTTGTGAGGATCAAATGAAATAATATTATTGATTAATTATTTGAACAATTATTAAGTATTAATAACAAATAATGAATAATCATTGCTAAACACAAATATATTCTATTAATTATTATTGACTGTAATTCTTTCTATCTTATTAATTATTGATAATTAATAATTATTAATGATTTCTTAATAAATAATATTCTTTCTTCACTTAGTGCTTAACGTATAGTAGGCCTTTAATAAATACTTCTTTCCTTCTTCTTTTCCTCAAAGGTAATGTTGGGAAAACAAGTCAAGAATTTATCATATAACCTCCTTTCTGGAGAATGAGATTTTCAAAACTGAACTAAAGTCTAGTATCTCTATTGTATCTTGCCTTTCTGATAATTTCATGATTTTATTAGGAAAACACCATTCTCTCTCTGACCTGGTTATTTATATAAACCTACAATGATATCACTTCTATTGATAAAAGTTCATTTGACTAGCATTACCCATGGATTTCAATTTTCTTTGCTATCCCTGTCGTCCATTAACATGGAAAATCACAAGATTTCTTGTATAATTATTCTGAGATATTGATTTCATTTGAATGCAGTTTTGTGGTGCAGAAGGAATAATTTCTAGACTTCGGACCTACCACTTGTTTTTGACAAAATGTATAGATGGGAATCACATGGTATAAGGTCTCTGAGCATGAGTTACATAGTCTGTAGACTGAGTTGCAAAAGCAGTTAGTGTTGGTTTCCCCATGTGTCTGTATTCTACCACCGCTGCCCACAGGGCTTTTGTCATGGGTTTTACTTGTGCTAAGACTCAAGAGTTGTTGGGGATTCAGATCTAGACCAAATGTTGCCTTTATTTAAAAATGTCTTAGGTAATATCCACACTACTGTTCCTAATTCCCAGGAGGGAGTTCAAGTATAATCGATGCACACTTTCCATCTGAACAGTGACAGATTGCTTTTGACACTGCCAATGAAATATTGGCTGGCTTGAAATGATATTCCTTACTGGTCTCAGCCACCATGATTTTTTTTCCTTAGCTCCTAGATCACAGACAGACACTGTATGATTAGCACCTGTAATGGATTATGCATATTTGCATGAAGGAATGGAGCTGGGGTTCAGCCACTGTCATCAAAACTTCCCAGGCTCATTTTCCTGACAGCAGTAGAGTGGGAGTGGGAGGAGGAAGAGGAGGCTGTCCCATCACAGGAAAACTAATCATGTTACATAGCCCAGGAAGGTAGTTTTAAAGGTACAAGGAGTCCTTTTCAGCAGCAACCAACTCACTAGATCTAACAAAGGGCAAGAAAACATGATAAAGATGGCTGATTTCTGAAAGGTCACCATATAGCTCAGTCCAATTAACCCACTCTGGTCACTTTCTGGGGCTCTTCAAAAACATAATAGCCATTGTATTTTAGCTAGGATGAGAGTTCAACAATCTGATTTATGCCACTATGTCATCATTGCTTAAATATTTATTGGAAGGGTATTCTATTTTCTGAAACATTTCACAAAGTAAAGTGAAATAAGCAGAACTGGGAAAACAACACACAACAACGTAAAGGGAAAGAAGAATAAAGCAACCTCAGAAATAGTAGTGAGCATTTATATGGTGATTTTAGGTTTATAAAATGCTTCATAAACATCAACTCATTTTAACCTCAGAACAACCATGAGTAGTTACTATTATTATCTCCATTTTATAGTCTTGTGAGTTGTGATTTTAAAAAAATGATCACAATATGATTATCTCACATGTAACTTATGTGTCCTTCTCAGGGTCACACAGCCAGAGGCGTCTGAAGCAAGATTTGAACTCGGGCTTCCTGACTCCAACCTAGAGCTCTATCCACTGTGCCAGCTACTTGTGGAACAAGGCAACAGATTGGAAAGTGAACATTGTGTAATGAGAATGATCAAGTTTGATCCAGAAGAAGAGATTTGAAAATGCACCTCTCTCCCTTCTTTGCAAGAATGGGGGACAGCGGATGTAGAATGTTGCAAATACTATCAAACTTGGGTTATGTGTTGTTTACTCTTGCTGAACTATCTTTCTCCCTCCTTTCCTGTAAAGGGTTGGCTTTATGGACCAGGGAAAGAGAGGGACATCTTGGGAAATTAAGGTGACTTAGAAAATATAGATGTAGAATAAATGTAGATGTAGATGTAGATGTAGATGTAGATGTAGATGTAGATGTAGATGTAGATGTAGATGTAGATATGGATGTGGATATGGATATGGATATGGACATGGACATGGATATAGATATGGACATGGATATGGATATGGACATGGATATAGATATAGATATACATATAGATATACATATAGATCAGTACATTTTAAAAAGAGATATTTCACTGGTGTGGGTGTGTGAGAGAAAGATAGAATTTCCAGAGCTATTGTCCAGGAATACTTGGCAGGTGGAGATGACAGGAGGGGGTCTTTTAATTCTTCTATAGTAATCCATGTTACAGAGGCTAGGGCAAGAATTGAAGGAAATGTCTCAGATCACAACTGCTCTTCAATATTGGAATTAACTGGAGCATGGGTGATGTGAAGAATGAGAGATTGGGCAATGGCGGAAAGGACAGCAATGGGGAGCTGTCTGTCTATTGGGTTCTGGTCATGAAGCAGCCCTGATCTACTTAAGGATAGGACCTTCCCTGGGAATTGTGTGACTGAGGACTCTGCCCCAGCCAGCTGGTTGCATGAGACACCCTGGGAAGTCACACAAAAAGATGAACAGCTTCCTCCAGGTTGAAGATACAGCCAAAGCCTGTTGCTTGCCTTCAAGAAATCCACGACTTTGGAAGTAATTTTTAGAAAAATAAATATAACAATCAGGAGTCAATCAAAGCTTATAAATATTTACCCACTCTGATGGCTTTCCTCTTTTTCAGTATGTATTTAGAATGCTGGAGCTCTTGGAACATTGAGCCTTAGAAAGGGTTTCAGTCTTTGGGCAAACAACGTACTTTGATGGTTACTTAGGAAATCCCTTAAGACAAGGAGGTGGGATGTTACTGCAATATCCTAGATGAGAAATTATAGCTGAAAAGAATTTATTTTCTATGAAAATAACAAAAATTCACATTTTTATAGTACGTTAAGGTTTGCAAAACACTCATTTCACCATCTCCTTGCAAGAGATTTTGTACAAGTATTGACCCCATTTTTTTCCAACCAAGAAATTTGCCTGTTGTTCCATAGACAGTGAATGACCAAGTCAAGATTCAAACTCAGCTCACAGGTTCCTAGATTTAGGACTGAAAGGGACCTCAGAAGTCATCTCACAGCCTCTGCTTCCTCTTCTCTCATTGACCTCTCAACTCATTACAATCTGGCTTTCAACCTCATTGTTGAACTGAAACTGTTCTCTCCAAAGTTTCCAAAGATCTCTTGACTGACAAACTGGATGGATGTAGCAGTCTCTTAGTCCTCATCTAGAGGACCATCATCCAGACCTTTCTACAGCATTGAACACTATTGACTATCTTCTGCTCCTGGACACTTTGGCCCTTTGGGATTTTCAGCATGTGTTTTCATCCTATTTGTTTGGCCATTCTTCTTAGTCTCCTTTGCTGGGCCATCATTGGTATTTCACAGCCTAAATCATAAGTAAACCCCAAGACTTGACCCTTCTCCTCTGTCTCTATACCTTTTTTCTTGGTGATCTCCTAAGTTCTCATCACTATGCAGATGACTCCCAGATCTGTACATCAAGTCTACTTTCATCCTGAGCTTCAGTCTCATGCCATGAAGTGCCTAGTGGATATCTCAAGCCAGATGTACTGGAGTCATCTTAAACCCAACATATCCAACTCGGAATTTATCATCTACCAACCTCCACGCCTTCAATTCTTTAAAGTTTCTCCATTTCTCTCAAGGAAACAGCACCTCTCCATGTTCTCAACCTTAGGGGCATACCTCATCCCTGACTCTCCCTCACCCCAGATTGTAATATTTGTTGCATCTGTTCATTCCTTTCTTCTCATGTGAACACAAGTTTAATTCAGGCCCTCACTACCTCTCTCCTGAACTATTTCAATAGCTTTCTATTTGTTCTTCCTGTCTCACATCTCACCTTTATTTAATCCATCCTTTTCACACAGCTGCTAAAACAATTTCTCTAAAACACAGATGTGACCATGTCACTTCCCTGCTCAATAAATTCCAATGGCTCCCTATTTCTTTTATTTCTTTCTATGTACTCCTCTCTTTCATACTTAAAGATGCTGGGTAATCATCTAAACCTGGGGAGTAGAACCCAAAAGAAATCCCCACCCATGAATGAAAGAAAAATATCTTTTTTAATACCTAAAGAGAGGAGTAGGGAGTGTCTCTCAGAATTTAGAGTGCTCCAATTATATATGCTTTTCAGCTTACACAATTGTACTAAAATGGAAAATTAATAGCCAAGCAGATAAAGCTTAACCCCCCCTTCAACTTGTTTTATAGAAAAGCAAAACTTAGACCTGTAACAGAAGGAGCCTTAAGCTAGAGTACAAAATGGCTATGCTTTAGATGTCTAATATTGTTAGAACATCAGTTTAATTTTTTTTTTTCATTTTTATCCACAAAGGCTTGGCTCCTGGCTCCAACCTACCTACTTGCCAACTTTAAAATACATGATTTCCCTTCATTTATTTTATGGTCCATCCAAACCATTCTTCTTCCTATTTCTTACACAGAATATTTCCCAATCCCATGCCTTTACACAAGGTATACTCTACAAATGGAGAAGACTCCCTCCTTAACCCCAATTTCTTAGAGTCCCCAGTTTCCTTCGGAGCTCAATTCAAATTCTATCAACCACATGAGGCCCTTGTGATCCCCACTGCCTTACCATCTGCTTTCCTGATCCCCCCACTTCCACTTCAAAATGTACCTGATATATAAATCATGTATAAATTATATATCATATATACTATATATTTTATGTATGTATATATATATATATATATGGATACACATAAATATTGGCTTTCCCAATAATTTAAACTCATTGAGAGCAGGAACTATCTCATTTCTTTACTCATTATGCCCATCACACAAGTAGTGCTTAATAGTTAATTGATCAAGCCCAACCCTTTCATTTTGCAGATGAAGAAATTGAAGCCCAGAAATGTCAATCCACTTGTCCAAAATCACTCAAGCAGTAAATGGCAGTCAGTAAATAGATTCAAAACTAGATTCTCTGACTCCAAATTTAGCTCTTTTTCACTACACATACTAACAAGTTGACTGAGAATACGTGTAAAGTACAATTACCATTGGACAGAACACTCAGAACCATCCAAAGGATCCCTTGCTTTCTCTTTCATATCTTTGAAAATGTTGCCTGCAAGACCAGTCTTTCCAAAGGACAACGAGTACTATCTGAAATATGAGGTAATGTTTCACTCTGTGTCTACTCCAGGGGTGGAGAACCTGTGACTTCGAGGCCACATGTGGCCCTGTAGATCCTCAAGTATGGCTCTTTGAATTCAAACTTCACAGAAAAAGGGGAGTTTGGATTTCATCACATGTGGACTCAAGGCCACAGGTTCCCTAGCCCTACACCAAGAACTGGAATTATCGATTGGATATCAACTTATCAACCAGGAGCAAGTTTCTGAAGTCCAGGGAGGACATCAGTCCCAATCATTCTGAAACAAGAGAAATTCATAAGAAATAATGAGCTCAAACTCTGCCTTTGGGGGCTTCATTTTTCTAACTTGGTCTTTGGAACCTGGGCTTCTAAATTGATCACAGGGTTTAGAACAAGAGAATATCCATGGAGTTGTGAGGCTAAAGGGCACTTGATTTCAAATCTGAGAATACATTCAATTTCACCTCTGTTACTCACTACTGTGTGACCTTGATCAAGTCACTTCTCATCTCTGAGACTTAGTTGCTTGATCCATAAAATAAAGGAATTGGGCAAGATGACCTTAAAGATTTCTCCCAATTTCAAAGCCATGATCTTATGAGCTAATGGACAGAGCTAAAGAATGTAAGTAAGGCAGAGTTACACAAAGTCACACAAAGTCATCACCCTCACTCTCTCTTCCACAGTTGTCAAAGTCCAGTGGCAGGACAAAAGCCAAGAGGACTGGCAGTGGCCCAGGATATAGTGGATGATCTTGGCTCCTTCAATGTTTGACCAGGCCCTAAGAGCTCCCCAGCACCTGCTTCAGCTGCCTTCATGGTCATTGGAACAAATTGTTCTCATTTTACCCATTCCACTGGGGGAAGTCTTCACATGCTTGGAGTAGACATCCCTCCCAACTAATCAATGGGATTGAAGCCTCAGTTACTCTCAATTGAATTTAGCCCATCTGCTGAAACAGTTTACCAGGGTGTGACTACTGTATGCCATACAGCTTCTTGGAGCCACAGGTGGGAGTTGGGTGAAAGGTAGGCACTAAAAGTGGGTGAGCAGCCCTGGAAAGGGCTCAGCAGCCCTCACACAAGAGGTCCTGGTCCTCCTGAATACCCCATGTGTCCCAGGAAGTTAGCAGTCTTTATAAAGAGTGCTAAGAAAAGAGCCAGTTTTATTGACTGGTGAGAGTCAATTGTTAAATATTCTCTGTGAGTATTCGCACTTCTGAAATCAGCCAAGCCTTATAAATTAGGGCTTGATTTATTGTTTGGTTGATTTTGGAGGTTGGGAGTTGGGCCAATCATGCCCTGAAGATAAAAATGTTTGTTACATTATTATTTTAAAATGTAAAAACCATTCTTAGCTCCTCCTACAAAAATGAAAATGATGGAAAATGTTAATACCATGATGTATATTAAACTTAAAAGTATATGCTGCTCATATATATTTATACACACACATATATATGTATGTATGTGTGTGTGTAGGTTTTTTCTTCTAGAAAGTTTGTCGTTAAACGTTTACCAGCACATCCCTGACTCTAAGGACACCAGCCTCCCTTCCACTGTCTTGAAGACAAGATACAATTAGTAAGAGTCAGTGTCCTTAGACTGATCTTATTATCACATACACCTGCATCTCATATTGCTGCTGCAGAGGTGATTGAGAAAAAGATGTCCAGGTGGGACCACAAACCTTTAGGGGTTTGTTCCTAGTGTCTTTACTTGTGTGTTTTTGTGCTCATTTGTGTTTTGTTTGTCTCTCTCCAGGGACTGAGGTGGTAGAGGGGAGAGTGTTCCTGGTTTCAGAAGTTGTTTTTTCCCTTTGGCTTTTGCTACATCTTAGTAAATATCCCTTTGTAAAAGCTTTGTTGTTGTTCACTCATGTCCTACTCTTCATAGCGCCATTTGGGATTTTCTTGGCAGAGATACTGGAGTGGTTTGCCATTTTCTTCTCCAGCTCATTTTACAGATGAAGAAATTGGGGTAAACAGGACTCAGTAACTTGCCCAGGGTCACACAGCTAGTAAGGGTCTGAGGTCAAATTTGAGCTCAGGAAGAGGCGTCTTCCTGACTCCAGGTTTACCCTCTATTCATTGTACCACCTAGCTACCCCAATGATATTAATCAGTCAGTTGATAGGAGAGATCAACTGGTCAAAATGATATTGAGATAGAAATCACCGGTAGGAGGTCGAAGGTACAGAAGTCTGTTGTTATTGTGGAAATATTAACTGATAATAATATCAAGAGAAATATATCAGAGTGGGACTCGTGAGTGATAATACCAGAGAAACAACCTCCAACAACTTGGGGTTACCCTTGAATTATTCTAAGAGCAGTCTCAGAATTCCTTTGGGGATGCAATCTACTAGTCAAGACTATGGGTTAAAATAGTTCCAGTATAAATGTTACATATGAGATCATTACCCTAAATATTTTTCCATATTGAGAATTTTTTCCCCTCAACATTAACTGCAAGTCTTTTCTGTTGTCAAACCTGCATCTGATCTTTTCGATTGTTATTGTTCCAAAGAAACACATACTTAACATTTAACAGTATCAAAGGAAGGATAAGCCATTGAAGGCTGGGTCCATCTACCTGGAGAAGTACAAAAAAGAAGTAGAGAACCATTACCTGGTGAACTATAACTGAGTGAATTGGAGGTAAAGAAAGAAGAGTATCACTGAAGGAGATAGTTCAGAAAAGCCTTCTTACAAAAGAGAATTCTTAAACTGCTCCTAGAGCGAAGGGTAGGCTTTGGGTTGACCAAGGACAATTGGACAGGCATTTTAGGAGGACAAGAGGAGGGATAAGGACAGTAGGGGTGAAAGTAGAAAAATGGGAATAAGCAATGTATTCACAGAGGAGAGCAGAAAGGCCAGCCCTGCTGCAGTAGAAGGGAATATGGAGAAATGCTCATTATAGAAAAACTTGTTTTGAAGAGGTTGTTGGCTAGTCATTCCCTTCGAGCCATCCAAAGAGAGTCAAACAAAAGAAAATATGCTTAAATTGTGGAAGATTCATGTAGATAAAAGGGAATTCTTAATGGCAAATGTATTCAAACACTGGGAGAGATTGAGAGAAAATTATGCAATTACCACCTCCACAAATCTTTAAAAATAGAATAGACAACCACCATTCTTTGTATGGTTTAGGCCAGAAGTTGGCGACTTTTCAAACACAGTATGCCAAGGTCACTATTGACTTCTGACATGCGGACAAGGGGGCAGCGGAGGAGTGAAAAAGACATGTGTGTTAATCATACTCTGTAAGGCTATAGAGGAGGCATTGGAAATGGTGCATGAGCCCCCATTGCCCTGTGATTTTCAGGACTGACAGCCTCTCAAAACGATCCTCTGGGGCAACTGAAGCTAGCTTATGGGCTCTCTTTGTTAACATGACCTAGGATACTGACCTCTGTTTCAGACTTTCAATTACCAGATATTTTTTTCAGGTCCTTGCTGGCTCTCTTTAATTTTAATATCTCTACCATAGGACACACTTGACATTTACGATTTTTTGAACCAATGGAGCACTGGGCTTAGAGTCAGGAAGTTTTTTGCTGTTGTTCAGTTTTCAGTGGTATCCATGCTTTTGTTACAATAACCCAGTGAAATAAATGGTTCAAATTGTATTCCTGTCTTACAGGGAGGCACTGGAGAGTCTGAGAGTGTGTGACTTGTCTTCAATGACAATAGCAAGCGTTGGAATCGATATTCTATTTCTCTTTAGGTCATGACTATTATTGTCTTCTCATTTCCTTTCATTTAAATTTACCCATAGAGTGTCATTGCAGCTCTCTATATAGGGTCCTAGATAACCTCTGTTTGCCTCAGTTTCCTTAACTGAAAAACAGAGATGATAATCATAGCACTTGCCTCACAAGTTTGTTGTGAGGCTCAGATTAATCAATAAGATGTTAGTTGCTGCTATGGATCTTTAAAAATGGGGACACTATAATTTGTCCACCAGACAGGTCTAGAAGGGGTGGCTAGAAATCTTAGCCTATTATCAGCAGTTGTAGAGGATGGAAAAAGAGCAAATTCAATTTAAAAAGACAAATAAAAATCCTTTTTAATGTAGGTCCCTTTTTTGGAATGTTCATCAAGATCCATTTTGAGTTCCCTTCCCATTGTAAAAAGCTGAGTCTGTATCCTTATCACCACCATTCAGAGAGCTGCTCTTGAATCTGTCTCTGAAAAAAAGCTTTGAATAAGAGTTGTAAAAAAAGAGACAAATTTGGGCTGGTTCTAAGAAAAAAAAACTTCCTCTAGAGCAGTGGTTCTCAACCTTCCTAATGCCGTGACCCTTTAATACAGTTCCTCATGTTGTGGTGACCCCCAACCATAAAATTATTTTGGTTGCTACTTCATAACTGTAATTTTGCTACTGTTATGAATCGTAATGTAAATTTATCTGATATGCAGGATGTATTTTCATTGTTACAAATTGAACATAACTCACAAGTTGAGAACCCCTGCTTTAGAGCATGGATGGGGAACCTAGGCCTCACTGGCACATGTGGCCCTCTAGGTGTGGCCAGGCTTCACTTGAGGACCTATGGGGCCACATGTGACCTGGAAACCCCAGGTTCCCCACCCCTTCTCTAGAGCTGTTCAAAGGTAAAATGGGCCGTTTCACCCTTTCCTCCAGTCAGACTGGCCTTCTTCCTGTTCCCCACACATGATACACCATCTCCTCTCTAAGAACTGTTTGTCCCTCGTACTTGCAATGCCTTTTCCCTCTCCTCCATGCCTGTGGTTTCCTCCAAGACTCAGATGGAGCCCCACTTTCTGCAGTGAGATTTTTGCTGCCCCCCCTTCCAGTTTCTCATGTCTCTCTTTCCTTCTCTATCTTGTATCTATTTTGTATGTGTTTTGCATCCATCTATCTATGTACATGTTGTCTCCTCTATAATAATGTAATCTCCCTGAGGGCAGAGACTGCTGACTTTCTCAGTCTTTATATTCCTGGTGCCTGGCACAGAATCTCTTCTGTGGGGAGTGCTTAATAATTGCTAGTTGATTGACAGATGTTGTCATCTCCCTGGGATTTCAGCCTTCTCTCTCTTGCTTACTGAACCATGTTACCCTAAGATTCCCTTTTCTCCAAAATTTAAAAAAAAAAAAAATTGTGTTCAGAACTGATTGAAATTTGGAACTCTTTGGTGCTATTATCCCCAGTCCCAATGGGAACAAAAGTCTTTTATACATTTTTCAAAGTCACTGGCTAATTGTAGACAGCCCCCATCAGTAAACAATAAAGCATTGCTGTAAGCAGGAGACAGAAAATTATGCTGAGGTTGGAGGGTCCTTTGCAGGCGGATGTGTGCAGAGTTAAGGCCAGAGGAAAAGAGAAAGAACGCAGCCGAGCCCCTTTCAACATGCCCTTTGTGATCATGAACTGGTCCTATAAACCCTTCTGGCTACTACCTTTGCTGTGTTCTCCTAGGGATTTAATACAGACAGAAATTTAATTATAAGCAGTGGCCCACCCAACCAGTTCCAATGGGTTCCTTAAAAGCCCTGGAAAAGAGGGAGCTGCCCCAACCCCAAATGGGGAACAATTGCTCTCTTCGAGCCCTAGCTGATGAGGGCCATGAGTGTGACAAATTCCTCCAAAGTAATGTTGCCACATTTCCCCAAGCCAACATCAAATAAACCAGAATCGAAAGAAAAAACAACAAGATATGTAATTCTGTCTTACAAAAGGCTCACAGATCAGTGCAGATCAGGCTGATATTCAATGCAGGCGACCACATGATTTGAATACTGAATTATGCAAAAACAATAGTAGCATAGATATTTGAGAAGGAAGGAGACCTTTCAGCACATGGAATTGGTTTTTCTACTGGCCAAGGGAAGGCTGTGTGTGTGTGTGTGTGTGTGTGTGTGTGTGTGTGTGTGTGTGTGTACCCAGCAGCATGCAAGTGTTTATTATCAATTATGCAGGCATTGTCCCTGATTTATACATTTATATATCTATGTATCTGGGCTGTTAATCAGCAAGCAGAGGATATGGAAAGGATCAGACTCCAGTGGTTTTAGAGTGGAGGAAGAAAGACATGGGTTTTTTCAAATCAGGGATCTTTGGGGTCTAGAGAAAGGTGGGAAGATGAGCCCCTGAGGTATGTGGGGTTCATTAGCACATGGCTGCTGCTACTGGGAATTTCCTTCTCCTGTCAGGTTCATTAGCACATGGCTGCTGCTACTGGGAATTTCCTTCTCCTGTCAGTCACAGTGTGCTCTTCCTTGACCCAAAGTTTGTCACCTTTCTTGTTTTCCCTATACTGCCTCCCCTGCCTCACAACCTAGAGCTCTAACCAGGAGTCCTCTTTGTTTGTACATGGGGCAAATTTAGTTGTGCAGAACAGGGTGGCAATACAAAGGGTATATAGCTGGACTACAAAGGGGGTATATTTCAGTTGCACTGGGAGAAGGATGCGTAGTCCATCTCCTATGGAGTTTAGGGGATAGACTGGCACTGTGGCCGCAAGACCCGGGTCACAGGATCATAGAATCTGAAAGTCAGAAAGGACCCCAGTGGCCATTTAGTCCAATCCATCCATTACAGCAATTTCCACTCTGGCATACCCAACACATGATTGTCCAGCCTCTGCCTAAAGACCTCCAAGGAGGGTAGGGAGCCCACCATCTTGTGGTGCTTCCCATTCCACTCTTGGATAGCTCTCCATCTTGTCTAGATTTACCTCCATATACCTTCACCCGTTATTTCTGGCTTTACCATTGGGGCCAAATAGACCAAGTCTGATTCCTCCTCCATATGACTCATGAAACACTTGCAAGATAGTTGTCATGTCCTTTTGAGTCTTCTCTTTTTCAAATTAACCATGTCTAGCTCCTTCAACCAGTTTTCCCATGGCATGGACTTAGGACCTAGTTGCCCTGCAGCTCTTCAGCTTATCAGTGTCCTTTTAAACATGAACTGAGGCCTCCAGAACTGAACACAACACTCCCCATGACGTTAGAGGACCTTGTAGTAAGGTGTAGAGACAATAGCTACCTTAGGGAGGAAGTACTTCTCTGTCCCTTCACTTCCCCCACCCACAGGAAATAAACTAGAGCATAGTCTCAGCTACCTGGAGCTAGGTAGGGCTGTGCTGCAACCCTGGATAAAGAAAAGGTGTTTGTACCTGAGGCTACTAAAAATATAGAGGAAACAGTGTGTGAGTGTGTGTGTGTGTGTGTGTGTGTGTGTGTGTGTGTGTGAGAGAGAGAGAGAGAGAGAGAGACAGAGACACAGAGACACAGAGAGACAGAGAGACAGAGACAGAGAGAGAGAGACAGAGACAAAGAGAGAGACAGAGAGAGACAGAGACAGAGAGAAGGAGAGAGGGAGGGGGAGAGAGAGAAGGGGAGAGGCAAGGGAAGGGTGAAGAGGGAGGGGGACGGAAAAGGAAGGGGGGTAGAGAGGACTATATAGGTCATTGGGGGTTACGGGATTAAAATGTTTGTGATTCATTATACTCCATGTTTTAATCAATACTTTAAGACTTTTTGGTTTTGGTTTTGGATTTTTTTTTTTTGAGGGGAGAGAGATAAGGTGGGATAGAGGAAGATCTAAACATGTGATTTAATAGGGAATTCCCAGTGTGGAAACTCCAGTTTTTCTTTAACTCACAGTCTGGGTATTGAGAGGTAAATTGACTTGATCGGGATTGCCCAGACAGTGTTTGCCAGAGACAGGACCTAAACCCAGGTCTTCCTCACGCCAAGGCCAGATCTCTATGCACTATACCATACTCTCTTTTAGGAATTCTCAGGGCTAAGCAAATTAGTTTTTGTTCAGTAGTTATTGTTACCATGCACATCAGTTTCATGAGCCTGAATCCTAGTATCTAATTAGGGATGAAGCCCCAACATGGGTTCCCCAGGATTGAAGTGTCATTTGCAGAGACTATACAGAAAATTGGTAAGCGTTAGATGTTCTGCCCTGAATCAGGGCACACTTGCAGAATGGTCACAGGCAATGAGTTAAAGATGTATTGAAAGGCAACTTCAGAGGGTTTCCTTTTGCCTTGGTGTACAGGAAACAATGGCCTCTGCCGTGCTTCTGGTCTGTGCAGAGCTGGAGAACTGGGGGGGCCAGTTTGCAAAGGCTCCTGGCAGATGTTGAGTGTTAGCAGCAGGGAGGCTGAGGCAAACAACAGAGAGCTCTTCCAATAGCAGCCCCAGCTGCTCACCAAAGCCCGGCCTTTATGTGTGCACAGCTTGGAACAGGCTGATGGTTTGTCCTTTGGGCTCCGCTCCATAAGTCCAAATGAGTCCTTTCCTATTAGAAGGCAGCATCTGTGAATGAGGATGTATGGATACGTGTGCACGTATGCTTCTAATGTTCTTTGCAGGGCAGACATGTTTCTGAAATGTCATTTGGAAATGGATTTTTTTTAAATCAAAACATTTTATCAGTGCACTAAGAGATTTCTCTTTTAAAGGACTCCCTTTAGTGTAAATCGTTTTGTAAAGTAAAGAATCATTTTGTAATGTATGTAATCAATGCTAAATTCATCAGTTGGGCAAATCTGAATTTTTCATACATTATATTTGCAAATACACATACATTATACAAGTCATATTAATTAAGGGCATCCCCCATAGATAGATTTCTCTGGAGCAAACTGATATAACTGCCCTTCCTTGAGTTTATCATACTCTGTCTCCAAATATGTGAATATATTTTAATTAATGGTGTTTCTATATTCTCTTTGCCTATTTCTTCCTTTATATAATTGATTTCCACAATTAATTATAGAATTCATCTGATCAAATGTTTGCCTCTTGAAATGTACCAAGTTGATAGGAAATCACTTGGAAATCTGCTTTTGTAGAAGCTTCCAATCTGCCTTATTTTCTACGATTCCCTTAACAAGATCAAACGAGGAGATGGTATAAGACCATAAAACAGCAAACAGAGATGTCTGATTAAACTAAAAGTGCCTCTTTTGTTAGAGATAGCAAAAAGGAGCAGACATCTATTAGGGCCAGTTAGCCACTGGAAAGAGCTCGATATAGTTTTACAAATATTTGGACACAAGATTTATGAAAGCCACAAAATGTGATGAAAGAATAGCAGGGTGAATAAATCATATGGTATCACTGAGGCATGGGGTAAAGCTTCTCTGGAATAGGCTGCTCTGAAAAATCGAGAATTTGATGACCTGTGCAGTTCCAGCAAAAGACCTTAAAAAAAAATACTTCTCAACAAATTGGATATAGAAGGTGGAATATTTTCCTGGTGAATTATTGATCTCTCACTATTTTTCTCCTAAACTATAGTTGCATGCTCTTTCTCTGCCTCAAATACACATAATAATTAATATTTCATGTTTCAATTATGCATTGGGAATGAATTCTGATTTTTTCTGACAAGAAATTCTACTTTTTGGCAAACTTTCTCTTTCTATGAAGATAGGGATTTGGAGAAGAAATAGATTTAGTGTTTATATGGGTGGCATTCATGGATTCAAATGTAAAGTAGATATTACATAATAGAGTATGTGTACGTTAGGCAAACATTAATAATAACTAACATTTATATATTGCTTTAAGGTTAGCAAAGCATTTTACATACATTAAGTTACTTGGTCCTCACAACAACCCTGTGAGGTACCTGTCGCTAATTACCTCCATTTTACAGATGAGAAAACTGAGGCTGAGAGAGGTTAAGTGATTTGCTCAGAGTCATATAGCTAGTATCTGAGGATATGAGATGAAATTTGAACACAAGGCCTGACTCCAGGTCCAACACTGTCCACTCTCCACTGTACCACCTAACTGCCCTACTCAAATACGTTACTCACGTCCTATTTCTTATTACATATGTGTGGGTGTAAGAAGGTACTTCTATATGCATTGTATTGCAGGCAGCAAAAAAGGCCAGGGGCCAGGACTAGGTGAGCCAACAGAAGGCAAGGCAAATGAGGTGGGGGAAAGGGATAGCCATAAAAGCAGGGTAGGTCACGAGGCGAGTTAGCCAGACAGGGACAGAAAACGCCATATATCCAGGCAGAAAGAAGTTAAGTTCAGGGAAATAAATTAAGACAAAGAGGTCTAGACGGCCAGTGTCTAAATTCCAGGAAGTATGACAGCATCAGTGAGAGAGAAACTCTTAGAAACAGACCACACTAACAGTGAGGTCTGGCCCCAGGGCAGAGATGGTTTGTTTTCTGCTCAGTTCACTCTGCCCTCAAGTACCTGAAAAGGTGATCCCATAGTTGTTCATTGCAGACAAGTGCACAGAAGGATCCAAGAGGATAAAACATGGATTCTATTCCCTGTGGCAACAAAGGAAGGGGTACAGGGAGTGTCACCAGAAGGTCTTCACAATACCGTTCTCACACCCGGGAGTGACTTTGCCTTTTCCGAGGTACTTGGCTTTTGGGGACAGGTATAATGGAAGGCCTGGTCCTACATGTGAGTCGGGTTGGTTGTGGGGTCACACCCTTATCTGGGCAGCTAGGTGGTACAGTGGGCTTGGAACCAGGAAGACTCTTTCTTATGAGTTCAAATCCAGTCTCAGATAATTGTGTGGACCTGTGCAAGTTACTTAACTTTGTTTGCCTCAGTTTATCTAATCTGTAAAACATGAGCTGGAGAAAGAAATGACAAACCACTCCAGTATCTTTACCAAGAAAATCCCAAAAATAGGGTCAGAAAGAGTCAGACATGACTGAAAATGACCAAACAACCTTTATCAAGATTTCAGGTTAAAGAGACACTGTATGTGATGTAACCTTGAGCCCTTGAGAAGGAGTGAGACTCACAAGCAAGGACAGGGGTGTCTAGAGGGGGGGCACGGGGTTGAAGAAGGAGAGATACTTGGAATGCCTAGTGACTCTCAAACAAGTCTAGGGGGCATGACACATCATGCGCACATCCATGCAAACGCAGATCTGTCGTCAGAAGTCACCAACCCAAGCTCAGCTCCTAACAGATGCCCTTTACAAGATCATTAAATCCCTAGCTGCATGATACAACTCAAAAGGCAAATATATTTTGACTAATCTAGTGTGAGATTTAACTGCTGGAAGGCTCTCAAAAGTGACTGACAGAAACCCTGCCTGCCTATACTCTCCTGGAACTGCATTTACATAATTGCATAAAGTGATTCAAAATTGACCTCACACATAAAAACCAGCAACAGATGGCATCCGAATTTGATGGCACAGGAAGGCACATTATGGAAACAGCCTGCTAAATCAACAGAGCACACTATTTTTTAAGGACTACAGAATTGGTAATCATCTAATTGGCTGTTGCATGTATTCTCCTTTATGTAAATGACCACAGGCTATTTTGCAATCTCCTATAAGGTCTACAATTTACCTTTTAGCTTATTTACTTAAGTCGGAAGGGGAGGAATTGGAAGGAGGGTTAGCAGAGAGAAGATTGTTATAATACTTTGCAGACCACACAATCAAATCCATCTCACTCATTATATCCCATCTCTGTACTCATCTGTTCTGAATATAAATCTGTAATTGTCCTCAACCAGCTAACTTCTACAGACCCACTGAGATTTCCCCTCACTGATGTGGATTTAGTCTGTGGTAACACATATTTCAAGGCCATTTTGTTGAATGAATTTTGGATACAAATGGGATTTTAATTATGCAAGCTTGACAAGAGAGTTCAGCTTATTAGTGGGAGGCAGGGCTGCACTGAAATGCCACTTGTTCAATTCAGAGATCACAACCTTTGCCAGAGACAGAGAAAGAAACAGGGACAGAGACAAAGAGACAGAGAGAGGAAGAGAGAGAGAGAGAGAGAGAGAGAGAGAGAGAGAGAGAGAGAGAGACAGAGAGAGACAGAGAGAGAGACAGAGAGAGAGAGAGAGAGAGAGAGAATGTTTCTAAGCTAAAGAATAGGTCCTCTCCTATAAGTCAGTGTGGACAGTAGAAAGGGATGATGTGGATTTGAATTCTGACTCTGCCACTTATTGCCTTGGTAATCTTAGGCTTCATTTCAACTCCGGGCTTCAGTATGTGGTTTGTTTTTTTTTTTAATGTCTCATTTTCTACAGGGAAAAATGTCCACCAGTATTAGGACCTACATGGTTTAAGTTATTTCTGGAAAACTATCACCAATCTCTAGCCTTGGTTGCCCAAGAAGGTAACTTTCATTAGGCATTGATACTACTGGAAGTCCTATAGCCCAAAGAGATCAAAGAGGAAAAGGTTCCCTATATACAAAAATGTTTATAGCTGCTTTTTTGTGGTGGCAAAGAACTGGAAACTAGAGGGGGAGTCCATCACTTGGGGGATGGATGAATAAATCATGGCATGTGAATGTGATGGAATATTATTGTACCATTAGAAATGATAAAAGGGATAGTTTCAGGGAAACCTGGAAACATTTGTATGATCTGATGCAGAGTGAAGTGAATAGAACCAAAAGAACAATTTATACAATAACATCTTAAATATAAACAACTTCGAAAGACTTAGTAACTACGATCAACACAATGACCAATCAGTTCTAGAGGATGAATCATGAAGCATGCTGCCCGCTTCCTAAAAGAGAACGTTATAGGCTCAGGATGTAGGATGAAACATTTGTATTTTGGGCAAGGTCCATGCCAGAATTTGTTTTGTTTGGCTATGTATGGGTATTCAAAGAGCTTTCTTTACCTTGTTCCAAGGGATGGGAAGGTAGGAGAGGGGAGAAGAGAGGTAGAAGGGAAAGAAAATACGTTTTTGTTCATTGTAAAAAATTATTTTAAAAAAAGTTTAAAACTTCATAGAGCTTCCAATTAATTCCAAATGAGAATTTTTTTTAAAAAAGTAGGATGATGTTGATATGCTGCACCAATTAGAATTATAGGTCAAGACATTTCAAAGGTCCTTTTTTGTACCCCAAGTCCCCTTCCTTACACATCTGCCTCCAAACTCCTGCCCACATCTGTCACCTGCTCATAGAATGGCATCCCTTTCTCCTCTTTTAAGATCCCCTTTACACAGAGTTTTCTGGTATTAACCATACCCATTCCCCAACACCTCAACCCAGTTTCTAATATACTTTTTCTCTTCAATGTGCTTTTGTAATTGTGGTGATTAAATTGGTTGGGTTTTTTTTTTCTTTTCCTATTAAAATACGTGTTGACTGATTGACTTCAATCCTTCTTGGTTCCTACTATATAATACTATTATGATTTGTCTTTCAGTGAATACTAGTAGACAGCCGCCCTGCTTTTAAAGCTCTAGAGGAGGTTCTACAGCCTTCCCCACATAGATGTTGTCTTCCTGAAAAGTCTCAGACAACAGAGGGATCCATCAATGGAGGCTCAAGGAGGGTTTGCTTTGCTAGCCAAGAACAACCTCAGAGAACAGCATCACCAGCCCCCCTGTTTGACTGCCTTTGTCTTCCTTGCACTGAGGAGAGAACAGAAATCACAAACAGGTTAGCAAATGCTTTAAAGGTAAGTGACAAAGGACAATACTATGAAGACTACTGGCAAAAGGAAAATCAAGCAGCTCATATCAGTTGGCTTCTTCATTTCTTCCAGAAACAACACTTTCTAAACTGCAATGCAGAGCCGGGATTAATGAGATGATGCTGGCCAGGCTCATGGACCAAGGCTGCAAAGCAGAGCCTCTGTCTGCTCAGAGTCTAGCTAGGTTCATTTTTCCCCAGGGCTAAAAGCTAGAGAAGTACTTCCCTTTGCCTCACCCCCAGCTCCCCTCGGGACCGCTCTCTGGAACCGTTTAAAGCTTTCTGGGTGGCAGCCCTAAAGGTGACCAGAAGGTGGGAGGAAGAGGGGTGAGAAAAGAGTTGTGGGAAGCTCTCATCTTCCAACAGGAAGCTTCTCCTGATAGAGGTTGACCCAAGCCTGTAGAAACTTTTTAACACTTCAAAGACTAGTCACCTTCTACATACACTCCAGCTCTGATCTTTTCACTGCCCCATCTCTCTCCCCCTGAGACTCTCTCCATTGTATCTTTATCATCTGTTCTACTCTCTCCATCTCACCTCCAGCATTCTCTTCCAGGCCAGAGTAGCACTTCACACAGGATGTGGAAAGATGCCAAAGCCTGGAGCCTGGAGTAGCTCCAAGGAGCTTTCTAGTTGAGCTGATTTTCTATCTCATGTTCTTCTCTGTCCCTTGACCCCCTCCCTTTCTGTTTTTATCTTCATAGCTCTCTCTGTCTCTGTCTCTCTCTGTCTCTGTCTCTCTGTCTCTGTCTCTGTCTCTGTCTCTCTTTCTCTATCTCTCTCTTTCTCTCTGTGTCTCTGTCTTTGTCTCTCTGTCTCTCTCTCTCTGTGTATCTGTCTGTGTCTCTCTATCTCAAAGGCAACAAGTCTTTTTTTTTTTCAAAGCATCACAATCTAATGGATGAACCAGGGTTTCCCCAATCAGGAGGCAGCCAGATAGGGCAATGAATAGAGAACAGAAACTGGAGTCAGGAAGACACTTGCTAGCTGTGTGACCCTGGGCAAGCCCCTTAACTTCTGTTTATCTCAGCTTCCTCAACTGTAAAATGGGAATAATCACAGCACTCCTCCCAAGTTTGTTGTCAAGATCAAATGAGATAACATTTGCACAGTGCCCAGCACATAGTGGACACGATATAAATGCTTGTTCCCTTCTCTTCCCCCTCTCCCTCCTATCAGTTGTTTGAGATACACTGGTAGAGCTTGCCTGACTCATGGACCAATGCAAAAAGCAGTATGTTCTGTAGGCAAAGGACTTGAGTTCAAGTCTGGTCTAAAGAATACATGTCTGATACTTACTACGGTCTCATTCTCTTCATCCATAAAAAAAGGGGATTTTAGTAGATGGCTTCTGAATTCCCTCTAGCTCTGGATATCCATCATCCAAGCCCAGGATCTCAGATTTCCAGGGGATGCTGATTGGGCAGAGGAGCCCTTGAACCTCGCCAAGAGAATTTGCATCAGCATTTCACATCTCCCCATAATAAGATTTCTCAGAAATCAAAGCTGAGTTTAAAAAAAAAAAAGGTTGAAATTCCCTTGAGTAAGACACAGAAAGGGAACTGGGAGACCATAGGTTCAAGTTCTAATGTTGTTTGTACCAATGACTTACACCAATGACTTTGAGCAAGTCACATTTTCCTGCCTCCTTTGTTGGCTCTAGTCTGATGCAAGAAAGGCCCACCTTAATTTACCCAAAAAGAATTGTTCTTGTTACCATTTTCTTCTTCATACCTGAATTAAAGAATATTCTTCTGATCCTAGTTCCCTATCAAATGTACTTAGTGCCTGAATAAGACTCTGATTGTATTCTCATGTCCTCTTCTGAGAATAAGCATCTGGTAGTTTGGAGTTTTTCTGATTTCTTTTTAAAGGAACCAAATCCTATTCCTTGCAAAGCCTGCTGAGGGATAAGGCTAGATGTCTCACCATACCCTAGAAAAGGACACTAGATCTGAGATCTTGTGAAGCTGTACCCTTCCCCCACTAATTTAGGACCTAAGTTTCATTAAATCCTTCTATACATGAGTAAGACACCCAGAAAGTGCTTTTCTTGAGGACAGCCGTTGCGTAACTTCTCCCAAACCCCATTAACCTTCTTAGATTCAGAGGGAATCAAAATCAGAAGGTTGATCTTTGTGGTTATTCAACTAGTGTTTGAAAACAAGAGCCTGTTCATCTGGAATAAGATATGAATTTGCATTTGCTTCCTTAAATTGCCCACCCCTCCCCCTTTATTTTCCAAGAAATAAAACAACCCCCAAAATAAGTCCCCAAAAGGGAGAATATTAATTTTGAGATTTCAGCTCTTCATTTGCACACTGCTCCAAATGGAAATGAGAATAGCACTATGAACACAAGTATTTGGAACTGGTCACAATAGTCTAAATCAATAATAAAAGGCATTTGAAATACAAAATGATCATTTTTCCTCTAGGAGGAAAAACTGGTGTGTTCTCTTTAACAAAAGTAGACACACTAAACCAAGCAGACACATAAATAACACAATAGAACTTACAATGTGAATTTGTGAGCAGGGGCTTAAAAAAAAAATTCCGTTTTTAGCTACTCTGCTATTTAATGTGATGCCTGAGGGGCAGAGCCGTGGATGCAGAGCTAAAGCACTCAAGGTCCATTTCTGCCATCTAGTGGATAAATACAGAAATAACACAGTAGACAGGAAAATGGAGACCTGGAGAGAACAAAAGGGGTGACATTGGTGGACAGCATATTGAGATACCCCAGAAAAACTTGTCCACACACACACACACACACACACACACACACACACACACACACACACACACACACACACACACACACACACACACACACACACACACACACATAGAGAAGTAGGAAACACTGAGCTTAATACCAACCAGCAATATAATTGTTATTACTACCACTATTTCGGGCTTAATAAAGCTCCAAATGTCCTTCAAACCTCATTATTCCCTCTAATTTCAAAGGTTAGATGTTCAGATTTGTGATAAGGCTGACCAGGGCATTTTTTTCCCTGAAAAAAATTAGGAAGAAGGCTTCAAAGTTTCCTTCCAACTATAAATGTGTGATCATATGATCCAATGAAAAGAATATGGAAATAGACCGGTAGTAGAAAAGAACCAATATGTTCTAAAGTATTTATAGTGCTCTTTTTGTGGTGGCAAAGAACTGGAAATTGCCGGAATGGCTATCAGCTGGGGAAGGGCGGAATTATATGTGGTATATTGTGATGGTGGAACGCTACTATATTATAAAAAATTAGGAGATTATTGATCTTGGAAAAACACAGATAGACTTGCATGAAATAATGAAGAGAGAAATGAGCAGAACCAAGAAAACATTGTACACAATAGCAGCAGTATTGCTTTAAGACCAGCTTTGAGTGACTGAGTCATTTTGACGATTATAAATACCCAAGTCAAATCCAAAGGACCCATGAAGGAAGACAGAATCTGCATTCAGAGAAAGCACTGATACGTAGACGTCTGCCTAGAATGACTTTACATATATAGACACACACACATATTTGTGTCTAATGGCAGCCATCTCTAGGGCAGAGGGTAAGAAGGGAAGAAAAAAAAGAAATCTGATGATAAATTTAGTAAGTATTTAAAAGGAATAGCAAGTTACACATAATAGACTACTATGTTATGGACATGCTTGTTTTATTTCATAAATTTAAAACAAAATTTAAAGAAAGTTAAAGACTGTGAAATTCTCTGCATATGATTTCTCTCCAAATATGGTTGGAGACTCAATCCCCATAATACTTATATGTGGGCGTATCTGCATGTGGGCGGACCCGCCTGGAGACGGATAGAGGAGCTGTGTCTTGGTTCCTAAGACCATCGGAAATACGTGTTTTCCAATGATCTTAGGCTACCCCTATCACCCCTGTGAAAGGGTCGTTCGGCCCCCAAAGGGGTTGTGACCCACAGGTTGAGAACCACTGACATAGAGCAATATTAAGGCAATTGTGGGTCATGAGCAAATGATTAACTAATGGAATTCCCTTGATTTTATTATGTTCTTTGCTTAATTCAACTCAACCTTTATTAAAGGACTGAGGAAATACAGACAAAAATGAAACCATCCCTACCGCAAGGAAGTTATATTCTGTTGGAGAGGATATCACAAGTACAAAGATAAGTAAACACAAAGTTATTTCAAAAGGTCAAGAATGCTAACAATTAGGGAAATCAGGAGAGGGCTCTGCCAGGAGATGATCCATGAGTTATGTCTTGAAGGAAACAACAGGTTCTAAGAGATGGAGGTAAAGACAAAGTAAATTCCAGGTATGGAGGATAAAAGTATGGAGGTGGAAAAGGGAACTTCATCTACAGGGAACAGCTAGTAGAGTAGTTTAGTAGAATAATATTTGAAAGGAGAATAATATGAAATGAGACTAGAAAGGTAGGTGAGAACCAGACTATGAAAGGATTAAAATACCAGGTTGATCATTTTGTAATATGGCAGCAGGTAGCCCCTGAAGCTAGGTGGTAATGTGGATAAAGCACTGGGCAAGATCTGAGTTCAAATCCAGCTTTCGGACACTTGCCAGTTGTGTGACCCTGGGCAAGTCACTTAACCCTGTTTGCCTCAGTTCCTCATCTGTAAAATAAGAGAACACAATGGGGAAGAAAATGACAAACCACTCCAGTATCTTTGCCAAGAAAACTCCATGGGGTCATGCAGAATCAGACACAACTAAACAAAACAGTCCCTGAAGATTTTTGAGCAGGGGAAGAATGTGGTCAAATCTGTGTTTTAGGATTATTAATTCAGGAGCTCTGTGAAAGATGGTTTAAGAAGGGGACAGACCAGAAGCAGGCAGAACAATTAGTAGCTATGGTAATCAACTAGGCAGTTAAATGATAGTTCTTTACAAATAGTAGGTGCTTAATAAATGTTTGATGAAAGAATGAACAAAATAACTTTTTTATTTAGAAGAGGAGAAGAGAAGGCAGGGAGATCTTTTTCCTCCTCTGCAAATCTACAGAATGGATAGATAGATAGATAGATAGATAGATAGATAGATAGATAGATAGATAGGTAGATAGATCGACAGACAGACAGACAGACAGACAGACAGATAGATAGATAGATAGATAATAGATAGATGGATGGATAGAGAAAAAGATGGATAGATGGATGGATGGATGGATGGATAGATATATGGGTAGATAGATAGATAGATGGATAGATAGATAGATGGATAGAGAGGGAGAGAGAGAGAGAGAGAGAGAGAGATGGATAGACAGATGGATAGATGGATAGATATATGGGTAGATAGATGGACAGACAGACACACACACAGATAGATAGATAGATAGATAGATAGATAGATAGATAGATGGATGGATGAATAGATAGAAAGATGGATAGATAGAGGCATATTTGTGTGTATATATATATATATACAAATTACATTACATATGTATGTATGTATCTGTGCACATGTGTATACGTGTGTATGGTTGTCATTTTCTTTCTCATCCTTTTTTTCCCTTTCCTAATAGCTAAAAACAGTGTCTTCTATGGGTGATTGCCAGGGGTCAGTTTGGGATTGGCCTGAGGCTATGTGCACCCAGAGCTCCAGGCTAACTCCAGAGAAGTCTATTTTTACTCATACTGCTCAGTCCTCAGCCTGATTGATCTTGCCTGGTTTTCTTGTAAGTAAAGTGAGCCCCTCTGCCCCTACTCCAATCACTGACCTTAAAGTAGCCAATTCCCAGAACATCCTAAGCCTTACAGTGTTTTTTAAAAGAGGTTCCAAGTGTCATTACTTTTATTCTATCAATCTAGTTATAAGGAACATGTGCCATATATAGAATATATGCTTCCTGAGAGCAGAGGTTGTTTCATTTTTTGTCTATGAATCTCCAGCTTCTAGCACCATGCCTAGCACATAATAGGTGCTGAATAAATGTTTTCTGATTGATTATTACTGCCTGTGTAAATAATTAAATGTTATACTCACAGGCCAAAGTTTTACTTTAGATCCTAAATCACTTAGGCACAAGAAACAGAAGATACTGAGATACTTGCTCTCTATCACCCTCAACTCATTCCCTCATAAAGCAAACATGTCTCCATCCTGTTTTGAAAGAGCAGCCTTCACCTCACTCCTAACACTGGCCAGGTTCTGGAAATCTCCAAATTCCTGAATCTCAACACAAGCATGCATTGAGGATGAAATCAAGGGCAAAAGTCTAAGAGCAGGACCATTATCCAAAGGGGGAGATGTCTGGGTACCCATACGGTCCTCCTTACAGGCCACACATCAAAGGCCAGAGGCAGCCATGGATTCAGCCACATTGCTCCCACAAGAATTTGCTCTTCTGTGACTTCATCACAGACCAATACCCTTACATACAAGTCAGAAGAGTACACGGGAAAGGAGATCACTATGTAGAGATAGATGCCATCTAGTCCAAGTCTTCCTTTTACAAATGAGGAAACTGAGGCCTAGAGAGGAGAACTCATCCAAGGTCACACAAATAGACATAAAGTAAATAACACAGGACTAGAAAGCCCAGTTCTCTTGACTCCTAACTTGGGCTCTTTTGACTCCTAATCTTGGGCTCTTTCCACCAGAAAGCCATGGTCATACTGTAAATCCGATACAATAAACACAAAATGTGACCCCTGGCTAGTGTTGGAGAAGGGCTTTCCCGTACTGGGCCCAAGATTATGAAATCTCATGTTTGACGCACACGAGCATCACTCTCCCCTCCTCTATGGTTGACAAACAACGTGATGCACAATTTAAGAAGTATCTTAACGTGACTCATAAAAAAACAAACTATGTCCTGTTTCTAGTCCAACAACTAAAAATATCTCTCAGTTAGAACTTTAGCTTTCTTTGTGCTCTCTCAGAACACGAGCTTCCTTTCAAGTTTAGAAACAGATAATTTAGACATTTAAAAACATCGAACATTCTAAGAAGCCTGTCACTCCCAACTGAAGCAAAAGAGTAAGACACATGAAAGGGCTTTGCTGGATGTCTCTAACTCTTTAAAAATTAATGTTTAAGTCGCTGTTATACTTCTCCCTTTACATGAGACAGTGTGGTGCAGTGTCTAGAGCACTGGGCTTGGAAGCAGGAAGATCTGGGTTCAAGTCTGCCTCTGACATTTCCTAGATGAACAGGAAAATCATTACTTTCCTCATCTGTAAAATGGGTTTCTTGATAGCCATTCTGCCTATCTCATGGACCAAGTGAGATACTGTACATAAGGTGTCTGCAAACTTGAAACCACCATAAAAATGTCAGTTACTATTATTGAGGGCACCTAGATAGTGCAGTGCATAGAGTGCCCAGTCTGGGATCAGGAAAACTAATCTTCCTGGGTTCACATCTGGCCTCAAACACTTAGTAGCTGAGTGACATTAGGTAAGTTACTTACCCCTGTTTCCCTCAGTTTCCACATCTGTAAAATGAGTTGGAGAAGGAAATGGCAAACCACTCTAGTATCTCTGCCAAGAAAACCCAAAATGGGGTCATGAAGAGTTGGACAAAGCTGAGCAACACTATTATTTATTTGTTGTTTTGACAATTGCTAAATAATGTGGCTATAAATGTATTTGCATGGAAAACAAATATGTCATAGTTCAAGGTCATGCTCGGAGTGCTATCAGTATTATCTAGCAAACCTTACCATTAACCACAGTGGCCTGGCTATTAGCTAAGAGAGAGTGTTTATGCATTAACAGGAATTCAAGAGGTAGGAGACATGGACTGGAATTGCTGGTCTTTAGTGATGCAATGCAGTTAGGTGGTACAGTGGATAGACCACTGGGCTTGGAATGAGAAAAATACAGCTGCATGAGTTCAAATCTGGCCTCAGACACTTACCAGCTATGTGATCCTGAGCAAGTCACTTACCCCTGTTTTCACAGTTTTCTCACCTGTAAAATGAACCAGAGAAGGAAATGGCAAACCATTCCAGCATCTTTGCCAAGAAAACCCCAAACAGGGTCACAAAGAGTTAGATACAACTAAAACAACGAAACAACAACAACAATGATGTACAAGTTCCAAGTTCATCACAAATTTTTCTTCATCCCACCAAGATTCAACATTAACCGTAGTATAGACTTCAGCCAAAACATCTATTGCTGGCTTTGTTTTTGGATACTACAAGAGACTGCCACTTACCTGGGCATAAATTAAACCCATAGACTGACTCACTGTCCTTCCCATATTGGGTGGGCAGCTGTCAGACCCTTGACAGAACCCGTTTTCTGAAAGGACCAAAGTGGTCCTTTACTTTTTCACCCCACACACTGCACGTCACGTTGCTTCTCTCCTTTCCTCCATTGTTCCACATCAGGCTGATATCTTCACTACTCTTGTTCATGAGTTCTATCTGGCTCAAGATTCTCCTTCACCAAATTCTCATGGTGCTCACAAAGATACAAATATTACACAATAATCAGCAAAATCACATAATGAAATCTAAAGGAGACATGGCAATGCAAATCCTGTGATTCTTAGAATAGTCAGGAAGGAGCCGTTCCTCTTTAAAGCTGACTGGGGCCCACATTCAGTGCCACAGACACACTGCCTATCACACCCCAATTCCAAAACCAGGTCTCTTACTAACTTCCCAGACACAAGCTCTATGTCATGGTTCACTGGTTCCCTCACCTGGTTTCTCCTTGCCAATATCTCTCTTCTTAACCGGTGTGCTGGGTTGCTAAGCTCAGGACTATTTTTCCCCCTTCTGACTATAGAGTTTTTGTTTTGTTTTTGCTTTTGAGGGCTTATTACTAAGCTTAAGGAAACACTTATGAAGTTAAAAACAACAAATTAAAGCAAAGTTCCTTATCTCTCTGCAGTCTATCTCCCTCCTTTCAAGGACAACTCTCCTGGCCTTCAGTCTTGCTTACTGCTATTGATCCTTCATTTTCAAAGAGGAACAATAACATCCCAATGTTGGGGTAAAATACTGGATAATGGGTGATGTCTTAACATGCACAGGAACTGGACTTAAGTGAGGCAAAGTTGCACAAAGTCATCGGCCTCACTATCTCTTCCAAAGTCATTGAAGTCCAGTGACAGAACAAAAGTCTAGACTACTGGCAGTAACCCAGAATGCAGTGGATAACCTTGGTATCTTCAGTGTCTGACCAAGGCTGAAGTGCCCCACAGCTCATTGGAATATATTGTTCTCATCTGCCCATTCTGCCAGAGGAAGTCTTGATGCACTTGGGGTAGACATCCCCCTAACTTATCAATGATTTGAGACCTGTCAGTTCCCCTCACAACCTGGTTTAACCCACCTGCTGAGACAGTTTTACCAGGGTGTGGTTGTGGCACATGCTACAGCTTCTTGGAGCCATGAGTAAGAATTGGGTGAAAGGTGGGTAGCAAAGGCAGTTGAGTAACCCTGAAAAGCAAGCCTTCATACCAGAGGTGCTAGCCTTCCATGAACACTCACCTTGCTTAATAAAGAAATATGGAAGTCCTGTGCTTGGCCCCTGGTTGCCTGGACAAGAAAACTCCTCACCTATCAACCATCTGGTCTGCAAAATCTCCTCTTCAGGACATCTTACTTTCTTTACCAACTCATGAATCTTCTTTCCCTTTCCTAGAGATGTAAACAACTCTGACCCACTGAAGTTTTTTCTATCTCTGTCTTCCTTGAGACCACTGTGACCTCCTTCCCTGTTGCTTCCAAGCTCTGGACCTCCCAAAACTTACTCCTTTCTTTCTCTTATTCAAGTCTGTGCACACCTCCCTGGCCTTCTAGACCCTTTGATAGACAATGGGTACTTTTTCTTGGCCCAGATCCTCCTTCTATCTACCTCTCTCTGTTACAATACTAAGTGACTCTTGTGCTCTTTCCACA
Source organism: Pseudochirops corinnae (assembly GCA_028646515.1). Classification (NCBI taxonomy): domain Eukaryota; kingdom Metazoa; phylum Chordata; class Mammalia; order Diprotodontia; family Pseudocheiridae; genus Pseudochirops; species Pseudochirops corinnae. Next base: position 90,680,501 of record CM053587.1, on the reverse strand, counting down.
GGAGTATTTTTTTTTCTAAAATTCATATTCAACAATAGAGAAAAGAAAACCTTGAACAAATTATAAACAGTAATAGATCATTCTCTCAACCAACAAGAACAGAGAGAGATGGCACACAAGAGTGGGTGGAAAGAAAACTATATTGAAATTTGGAGACCATTCACTGGAATCCTGATGGCTCCTAATCACTACTAGTGTTTGCTTCAACAAATCAATTCACTTCTCTATTTCCTCATCTGTAAAATGGGAGGGTTAGATTGATTTCTAAAGATTCCTTCCAGTGACAGATCCTGTAAATTATCTGTACCATTGCACGAGCCGTCGGATGCTGCCCCTTTTTGCTGTTACTTCTTAGAATTCCTCGGTTCCCTCAAAGCCCGGGTTCATTTCCTTCCCCCCTTTGAGGGGCCCTTCCTGATCCCTCCCCCATCCCTGGTTGCTAACATCCTCCCAGGAAATTTCTTTGTATTTATTTTTTATATACTTTATATCAAATAATAATAATTGTGTTATTTCCCCCAATAGAATATAAAATTCCTTTAGGTCAAAGACTATTTAACAATTTTTTGTCTTCATATCCTCAGTGTTTAACAGAATGGTTGGCATAAAGTTGGTACATAATAAGCACCTGCTGATTTGATTAGTGACACTAATGGAGTGATTTCAGGAGTTACAGGAAGCCCTAACTATGCCCCCCCCCCCCTTGGTTAAGGTCTGAGTTCCTTCTCTTAAAGCTTAACCCTTCCCTCTTTTCAAGATCCAGCTCAGACACCACCTCTTCCATGCAGCCTTCCCTAATCACCCTAGCTAGAAATTACCTTTCTCTCATCTGATCTCCTGATTGTGCCTGGTTGGAGATCTCCTCTGCACATACCACATTCTACCTTGTACTTATATAAACGACTTATCACCTCCTATTAGATTGTATCCCGTCTGGCTGTCCGCCAAGGCCCTCTTGTCATCTGCCTGATGTCACTGCCTCACTTTTCCTCAGCCGTGGGCCTCCATACCCTTGGGGTCTGGGATCCATGTTCCCTAGTCCTTGGGGAACTGAATCCTTTTAACTTTGGAACCCCTGTTCTAAAGTCCAGCGATCCTGATTGGGGATTCAACACAAATTATCCCACTAGCCTACTGTTTAGACGGCCCCAGACCCCAGACTGTGTCACTTTCATATCCCATCCAGTCATCCTCCTAGCCCAATCTGCCACCCCAGCCCCTGCTACTGATGCCTCTCTTCCTTCCCCAACCCTTTTCTACTCTTTCTCAGGCACAGAACTATTAAATCAATAATACCGTTGTTTCCGGAAAGGGCATACTGATTAACCGGCCTATATATTAACTTACCAAGCTGGGCAATCTAAACCAAAACTTTATTCCCTGGCTAATATTTCCCTATTCGTATTTAATACAATACAGTAAACATTTATTAAGCACCTATTATGTGCTAGGCACAGTGCTAAGTACTGGGGATGCAATATTTTTAAAATCTCTGCCCTCAAGGAGCTTACCGTTTAATGGGGAAGATCATATACAAAAGGAAGAGGGGAAGGCAGAACCAGAAGGGATGATAACGGTGAGGATGATGGATTCAAAACTACAGAGAAACTAGTGGTAAATGAAGAGATGGCTGGGATTTTGAATCCTCTTTAAAGGAAGGCTATGGGATGAGTTTTTTAGTCTGCCTTTCAACCTTCCAATTATAGGAGCAGAAGCAACTAAGGGTGCTGATGAGGTATGAGTGCCCAAACTGAAGCAACCTCCATGATGCTGGGTGAAGAGTTGAGCTTGGGGGTGGAGGAAGGTTGATGGTGGTGGTAGAGTTAAAACAAAGCAGAGCAGCTGGTGGCAAATGAATTTGAATGAATTTTCAGTTCAATTTTCAGTCATGTCCAACTCTTCATGACCCCATTTGGGGTTTTCTTGACAAAGATACTGGAGTGGTTTACCATTTCTTTCTCCAGCTCATTTTACAGATAAGGAAACAAAGGCAAACAGGGTTAAGTGACTTGCCCAGGGTCACACAGCTAGTAAGTGTCTGAGGATGGATTTGAACTCAAAAAGATGAGTCTTCTTGACCCCAGTCCTGGTATTCTATCTATTGTACCACCTAATTGCCCTAAGTGAATGAATAAAAAGCCATTTATTATGCTCTTACCTCATACCAAAAACTATGTTAAGCATAGAGAACTCAGATAAACAGTCCTAGATTTCAATGAGATTACATTACATGTATATATATGTATATGTATGTATATATGTATGTGCATATATGTACATATATGTGTGTGTGTGTGTGTGTGTGTGTGTATAAAGAAGTGATAGCCATGGAAAGATATTTTGATGTGGGAAATCACAGGGATGGTGAAGGGAGCCACAGGAGTGTGTCCATTGATAGGTACTTTCTAGAAGCATTGGTAGTATTGATTTAACAAGACCAAGAGATAAATGGAAAACTGAGGAGGAGAGACAGAATGGAGATAGACAGAGGGAAATGTCAAGAAGACGATCAGAATAGACACTTAGATGGAACGTGAAGCATGACCAGAGGGTTGGAGCAGACTAGGTACAGTAGACAACATGTGTTTGTAATGGTTTACTAAATGATCAGAACAGCATGTTTTGTCTTCTCTTATCTGGATGTAAGTTCCTTGAGGACAAGGATTGTTTTTCTCTTTTAATTTATATTCTCAGTGCTTATAACAGTGCTGGACACATAATAAGTACTAACAAATGCTTGCTCATTCATTCATTCATTCATAATTCCTTAAAAGCAGAGACTGTGTCATATTTCATCTGAGAACCCCTATGAACTGGCATAGTGTATTTAATAAAAGTGTGATGAATTGAGATAATTCAATTCTTCTGGAAAAACCTTTGGTCTCTGTTTAAGTGTAAATGCCCCTGATAGAGATAGCATTTCATAAAATCATAGAATTTTAGAGATTATCTAGCCCAACCCAATTTTATGCAGGGGGAAACTGAACCCTAGTGACCCCCAGTTACCTGTCCAAGGTCATACATCCAGTTCATCCCATAAATCAGCTGAATTCTAAGGCTCTGCCTGGCCATAGTGGGACCTTAATCAATATTTATTGCCTGATCGATTTCTAAATAATGACACAATGGAAACCCAAACCCAGTGTGTTCTTTCAACTGTAACATCCTACTTTTGTCATTAGTCATTTACACCTTTATGTGGAAGAACTGAGAGCAGTTTGTTGCTGTAGTTCTTTGAGGTAATCAGAGTTAAATGACTTGACCAGGGTCACACAGCTATTAAGTGTCTGAGATCAAATTTGAACTCAGGTCCTCTTGACTCCAGGACAGGTGCTTTATCCACTGCACCATCCAGTTGCCCCTAGGAGCAGCTTTTGATCTGAATGTTGCATAGGGGAGGAAATGGAGGTTCTAGACCCTAGTGGTATGGTTAGGAAAAGAGTATGGAGCAGGGGTGGGGCACCTGCAGCCTCGAAGCTGCATGTGGCCCTCTGGGTCCTCTGACTTTGAGTCAAAGGGTTGCACTTAAGGACCTAGAGGGCCACATGTAGCCTCGAGGCCGCAGGTTCCCCATCCCCGGTATAGAGCACAGATAGGCTAAGAGGCAGCATGGCACAGTAGTTAGAAAGCCAACTTTAGAGACAAGAAGACCTTGGTTTGATTTTTGCCTGTAAACTATGCTGTCTGCATTATACAGTGACTCCCATCCTGGCAACTCTCTGAGGTTCTCAGTTGCAGAACAGGTGCTAATCTGCATCAATGCAGGGAGTTTCCTCAGTGTAAGTTCCCTACAGTGATAAAAATCAAAGTCAAGCACGGAAATAAACCCCAAACCCCACAGATTTGATATGTAGCAATAGTAATGCAAAGTGGTAAGCAGGGTGGTTCAGTCACTGTTCTCCACCCCAATCCACTACTGACTCATTTCCTAGGTGGTTTTCCGAGGATAAACATTTTCTGCATGTTCTAGAAAATTATAACAAATGAATTCACAATTCTCTTTCCTTTTTTTTCACCTCTGAGCCCCCAGCCAGTAAGAACAACATGTTTAGAACACTGGAGTTTTTAATCTATCGCTCTCTAATATCCTGGGATACTTCAATGTCTTCTTCCCTAATAAAGATACCCAAATTAGCAATACCTGTGGTGAACATCATTTATCACACATGCCTCTGGTAAATTTTTAAAACAAAGAAAAATGAATAAACTTCTCATGAACAGACTTGCCCTGTGACTGAAGGAAAAGACTTTGAGTTACAATAAGGGGGACAGAGAAAGAAAGAAAATAATCATCACATTGGAATCTGAGATCTGGGTGGTATCTGTGAGAGAAAATCCCATTACTTTTCACACCCTATCAGATCACCGATCCTCCCTCCCAGAATCCTGCTACCTTCTTCCCATAGCAGCTGCATCTACTCAGACTCCTACTGTCCTTGCTCTGGGTCTTACACGTCTTTTCCGGTCCTGGTATTCTATTTCTTCTGGTGTTTTATTTCTTTGGTACCCTAAGTGCCTCTTGCATATTCAAGAAATATCGATTCAATTCCGTTCAATTTAACAAGCATTGACTGAGTACCAAGTGCATACCAGGGATATCATTGCTGGATAACCAACAGACGGCCAGTTCTTTGCAGCCTTTGGTCCTACCCTTAGAGCAGAGTGCTACAATTCTCTGAGAAACGGCCCAGTAATAGCGATAGCAGTGTGCTGGGGACAGTATCCACAAAGAAAAAGAGTGGACTGTCTGGAAAGATAATAGTGGTTATGAAATATTTCTTATTGTTTAGTCATTTTCAGTCATGTCTGACTCTGTGATACCATTTGGGGTTTTCTTGGTAACCTGGAGTGGTTTTCTATTTTCCTTCTCCAGCTCATTTTACAGATAAGGAAACTGAGGCAATCAGGGTTAAGTGACTTGCCCAGGGTCACACAGCTAGTAAGTGTCTTAGGCCATATTGGAACTCAGTTCTTCCTAATTTCAGGCCTGGCAGTCTATCCACTGCACCATTTAGCTGCCCAGGTTATAAAATATACCCCCTCTGAAAAATGTCTGAAGACCATGAGGTTAGTAGCATGGTACAGTGGAAATAGGGTTAGATCTGGAATCAGAAGACCTAGGTTCTAATCCCATCTCCCATGCTTGCTATTTGTGTGACCTTGGTCAAGTCACTTAAACTCTCTGGGCCTCAGTTTCCTCTGATGAGGAAAGGAGTAGTTTGGACTAATCAGCCTCTGAAGTCTGGCTGCAATCTACCTTTCAGGATTTATTTCATGTATCTTCTTATGCATGGGAAGGGGCAGCCAGATGGCACTATGGATGGAGCAGCAGGCCTGGAGTCAAGAAGACCTGAGTTCACATTCTGCCTCAGATATCTGCTAGCTGTGTGACCCTGGGCAAGTCACTTAAACTTTATCTGCCTCAGTTTTCACAACTTCAAAATGGGAACAATATTAATAACACCTATCTCCCAGGAAGTTCGAATGAAATATATTGGTAAAGCACTTAGCAGAGTGAATGGTACGTAAGAGGCAGTTAATGAGGTATTCTGAGCTTCTCTGGGCATCTTTCGAGCCTGCCTAGTTTGCCTAGCATGGAGCCCTCTACATGCCCTAGCACATGGGTGGGAATAGCCTCCTTTGATTAGCTTCCTGAATCTTTAAAACTGGTCACTCTGAGCTGGTCCCCCTTTTTTATCACCCTCCTTTTTTTTACCCACTCTCTTCCCAATATTCTCTCTTCACTTGTTATCTCATTTCTGCCATTTTTTCCACACTCTTTTCAGACTCTTCAGACACCCACGCAGCATGGGCGTCATGACCTGAACCAGGGAGAGACTTAGCTCCTCTGCTCCCTCTTTGACCCTAGCTCTGAGAAATGGGTTTGGGGGTATTGGTTTCTGTGTTCTGTGTTACCCTGCCCAAAGAAGCCTGGACTTCCCTCCCTCTGTTCCTCTGTTCCTCCCTTCCTCCCTCCCTCCCTCTCTCCCTTCCTCGATTTCTTCCTTCCTTCCTCTCTCCATCTTGTCCTTCCTTCCTTCTTCCTTCTTTTCTTCATCCTTTCTTTCCTTCTCCCTCTGTTTAAACCAAACTGAACTGTTTTCTATGCTCTACCGCAGCATTAGATTTCCCACTTCTGTTATTTTGCACACATAGGTGGCCCCAGGCCTGGAATATGCTTCCTCCTCAAATCCAACTCTTAGAATCCTTGGTTCTTTTAAGTTTTTCCCAATTTCTCTAGGAGTTACTGCTCTCCTCTCATCAAAGAATATCAGAATTATTTGCCTGTCTAAATGTTCTATCTCCTTAGCAGAAGGGAAACTTTCTAAGGGAAGTGACTTTTTGTGGATTTTTGCTCCTTGTATCTCTAGCGGTTAACATAATACTTTGCTCATAATTAAGACATGATCAATGCTTGTTGAATTAAACTGAATTTCACACAAAGCCCTTTGTAAACCTTAAAATGCTGCATTAATGTCATCTACTGTTTTCTCATTCCTAAACCAGTTTGCAAATGTGGCCTCCCATTCTTGAGTACTAATTTTTCTTTGTCAATCTCCATCTTCTCAGTTATGAATTTCAGACTGTTCTTTACCTGTTAGAAATAAAAGTCGGTGGCAACGGAGTGTGGAAACTATTTTAATGCACTCAAGAAATACCAGAAATAACTGAAGGAACTTTCCCCTAAGTTATCTTGCCAAAAATCCCCCACCGAACCAATGCTTGGGGGAATGAAGTCAAGTAGGAAAATTTTCTGCAATGAAGTAGATTTCTTTCAAAGTGCCCAGATGATATTCTATTCTTCTGAGGAGATTGCCTATCCAAAAAAACAAAGTACCCCAGGTACAAGTCTTTAGACCTCTCTGGATCACATTTCAAATTATATGCATCAATCAAAAACTTGGGACAATTTCCAAACTATCTCCTACAAAGAATTAAGTATAACTTTACACTTTACTTCACAAAATACTCAGAGTTTCTCCCTAATTCTCCATCCTCAATCCCTCCAGGACTCCATCTCAGCAACTTGAAAGGCAGAAAGTGTTAGGATCACCACAGGGTTTAGGCCCTTCTCATTCCCCTCCAGGTCCCACAAATCTGTATGGCTTTCCTTACTTAGTTACCGTAAGAAGCTTAGGGGAAAGATTGCTTCTTATTTTATTTAAATGTTAGTACTTTCATCTCATGCAGATATCAAAAGAAATGCAAAAAGAAGGAAAAACATGACTCATTTCTCGAGTGGGGGTAGAGCTTTTGTCTTAAATCAATTTTCAATTAATCACCACTAATGAGGGAATAAAAATAATTTTTAAAAATTTTTAAATAAATAAATGAAAATTTTTTTAAAAATTTCTGGGCATAAAATAAGCTCTTGCACAGATAATTCCAGGTGAGTATGCTGAGATATTAGTTCCTGGTCTCCTACAGTTCATCCTCACCATGTTGTTTTATTTTCTTAATGAAAGGAGGAAAAAGGAACCTTAAAGGCAATAAAGGAGGCGGTTTGACAATCTAAAAGGAACCTCTCTCTCTGTGAATGTTATTGACTGATCAATACAGAAAACATTTACAATGTAATACGCTCCTGGGATGGTTGTGTCTGTCTCCAAGTAATTAGTAACCGGTGAGTGGAGCTCTCAAGTAACTTGCAAGGGCTGTGGGCTAACTGAACTAGCTTTTTCATCATCACAGCCTCTCAATTTACCTAAAGTGGCTAATACTGTTGGATCACCTTCCAGTAAATTGACTATGGAAGTTAGAAAGATGGCAGATTTCTGAGCAGATTAGGCCTTGCAACACAACTAGAATCTGAGCAGTTTTCTGGGGTACTAAACTCTGAAATCACTCTTATGAGGCAGCATCTTATACTTACTAAGGTAGCTCCACACCTCAAGGAATCAACTCAGACCCACCTAGGGAGCCCTACAGTTAATTAGTATTCGCTCCATTCTCCAGCCAAGCTGAGGCATTTTCTATAGGTATTCATATATCTTCACAACTGAAATTTCTTCAAGAATCAACAACTCTAGGCAAGAAACTAGCTGTAATCATAGTCTCCTCTGTGGCCTCCCTGAATCCTCCCCAACATCTCTCTGTACACCACTGACATAATAATTTTTAGGCTGAGAAATGGAAGTTGACAGAGGATCTAGTTCAGCAGGAAATTAAGGAATTCATCTTTGGACACATCAAACTGGAGTCGGGATATTCAACTGAAAATACATTTATCAGCTAATTTAAAAAATATTGTTAGAAATTGTATGTATGTGAACTATGTTCCAGTTTTATATACGCTTCCATAAATTATTGTTTTGCCTTCATTTAATAAGTGTTAAGCATCAACTATTTGCAAGGGACCATGCTAAGAACTGGGATACAAAACCAAAACCAAAAATAGGAGGGGACATCTCAGATGAACCTTGAAGAAAGTTAAGGATTCTAAAACATAGAGTTGAATTAGGATTGCAGTAAAGGCAAAGAGGCCTGTGTAAAATCATGGAGTCACGAGCCAGAATTTGGTGTTTGGAGATCTGCAAAGTATTTTAGTTGGGTTGAAATTTATAGGGTGTGAAATAAATCTGGAAAGGTAGGCTGGGACCACACTGGCATCATATCAAATGCTTTGAAATCTTCTTCATAACTTTCTCCATTCACTTTTGCCTACACAGCCAACTTTGTCCTTGCATTAATATTCTGAATTTTTTTTCATTTTTCATAGTGTTTCTAATTAACCTCCCATCTGTCCTGTCTCTTTTGATCCCTTTCTCCTCATTAAAGCCAAAAATATCTTCAATATCAACCACAAATACCAACATATTTCTTACCTAGGAAATAAGGTTGTATAGTTGTTGTGGGTTTTTTGGGGGGGGAGGGTTAGAAGAGGGCAGGAGAGCGTTTATTCCCCTTGGAGCACTTTTTCAACTCTTCTAGTTTTTCCTGGTTCCCATTTCTTATTTAGTATAACCAAAGGTAGTATTGTTGTGCCCAAAACCAAATCCCAGGTGACTATATACCACCTGACTTGTGGCCCACCATTAAGCACCTCTTATATTTCTGTCTTTGTCCCTGTTTTATATTTTATCATAGCTTGAAACAGCTTAAGGCATGACTGGGAATTGCTCAAGGTGTTCCCTGACTCCTTTTCCCCTAATCAGCATTTCATATTTCCTCCTTGAATCATTATAGTATACCAGGTTCATTATGGTACAAGGATCTTATCTACGGATCACTCTGTCCTATCTTGCTGACCAAGCAAGAATACCCACTCGCCCAGATCATGACCCTGGCCTGATGCAGGGAATTCCAATCCTCTTCACCCCTCCACCCTGCTCTGGAAAGCTGACTATAGCCCTCCACCCTATGCCCTCCACCCAGTTCTAGGAAGGACCCCTACTTCACAGGAAGGTTGTACCCCCTTGTGCCATACTCCCCTGAGTCATAGATCTAACCAATGGCTGTTCTTTGCTTCTGTACATCATAGCTTCTGCTAGCTCCCTTCACTGATTGTGGTTTTTGTGGTTTTAGCCTTTATCATCAAAGTCTGTAACCCCAAAGATCACTGCTGATTTGAGTGATGAACACTCTGGTAGTTGCACGCTTGCTTAATAAATCCACACCTAAATTTATCTTGAACCCAGGTCTTGGCTCACTCTTTTTCTGCACAACAGTATGACATAGAAGGCGAGCCTTAGAGCCAGGCTATGGGACCCTTGGTAAATCATTTAACTTCTCAGTGCTCTCAGCAACTGCCCAAGACTGAGTTGCAGAGAATGTACCAACCTACATTGACAGAGGCAGCTTCTTCATTGGGGATCTCTTGATACAAATGGAACCACAGAACACTCCGTTTCTCTCTAACCAGTTGTAAAATGTCTACTTGTTTTCAGTTTAATATTTTCATTTAGTCAACAAACATTTGTGAAATACCTGCTATATACCGTGTTTTTTCATCCCGCTCGGCTTTTCTGGGTTTTTTCCATATAATTCCTTCCATTATGTCTCCCACCAGTCCCCAACAAAGAAGGGCCTGTGTCCTCCTCCACACCAAATGTTTCTTCCATTCCTTCACACCAGTCAGGTGTCTGGTTGCCCTCTCTGTCAGCAAGAAGATGAACATGCAGACCTCTAAAGGTCTCTTCCACCCTACGGGAGCTTCATGAAGGCAAGGACTATCTTTTGCCTCTTTTTGCATCCCCAGAACTTAGCACAGTGCCCAGCATAGAGTAGGTGTTTAAAAATGTTTGTTGAACAGAATTGAGTTGAATACTTCTCTCCTGCTTCTCTGATTTCTATATAACCCTCTCAGCAACATCCCGGGAAGGTTTTCTATAAAGGTTCTCAGAATTAACAAGTTTTCTGAACAATATTCTATTGGTGACAGGAGCTCTGTCTTGGGACTCTCCAAAGCTGCATTAACTCTGCATTCCTTTATAATTCTTTCCCAACATGTCCCAGCCAGAGTAGGGCAGCTATGCAGCACAGCTTCAATGTAAGCCTCCCACTCAATTATTGATGCCCCTCTCTTGCCAATTAAAGTTAAATATGACTCATAGGAGATGCCGATAAAACTTTTGCAAGAAGCTAGATGCTCTGGCTAGATTGGAGTCATTCCAGATTGTACAGAAATATACAGAAGGCCAAATACTGCAACTGTTTGGTAGGTTTTGAGTTTGCATCAGTGATAGGATGGAGAATGGAGCTGTGATGCTATTAGTACCTGGAACCCTCAATGAGGAAATTCATTGTTGCCAATACAGAGAATCAGCCCCTGTGATGTGGAGAGTTGCCCAGAGATCTGGAAGATTAAGGGATTTGTTCCAGAGTCACACAACCTGTGTATGAAACACACAGGATTTGAATCACATGGGTCATTCTGGCTTCCAGATCAGCTCTCTATCTGCTAGGGCACATTGCTTCATGATGATGATTATGATGATGATGATGAAAAGCAACAACAATGTAACAATAATAAAGCTAAGATAAGATTATGGATAGAGTTAAATATTCTTGGGTCCAAGTACTGTCTCTGACACATACAGGTCTCGTAGCTCCAGGCAACTCCTTTAATCATTCAGGGCTCCAGACAACTTTGAATGACTATAAGATATAGAGGAAGTGACAGTTTGCAGGGGTAACAGGAGTTTCTACTTCAGTATACTGATGAAATCACATATCCACATAAAAAATAACAAGAAGAAGAATGAATAGGGTCAGCTTTTGGGCATATGGGGAATATGGCATGTTATGCTTACAAACTAGCTTACACATATAATCTTATTTGACTCCTACAATAGTTCTCTGAGATGAGTAGGGCAAGAATATGACAACTCATTTGAGGACACTGAAGTTCTTTATTATTATTATTAGTTTTAAAAATCAATTAACTGTCTCATTCTGAGATCATGAATTTTATTTTTCTTTCCAATGAAAAATGTCAAAATAAATATTTTTTTCAGTAATGATGATAACACCCCAAAGGAACTACAATTAAAATTATTCCTTAGTTCAAATATATTAATGCAATTTTCAGAAATTCAAACCAACTGTAACAATTATATTATGTGTTGTTAAAATGATATTTTTGAAAGTGGTCATATACTAAAGTTCTGATAGGCTCAGGGACTTGTCCAAGGTCCTACATCATAACTAGGGAGTAGAGAAGCTAAGATTGAAGCCCAAATCATTATCATCATCATCATCTTCTTCCTCTTCTTCTTCTTCCTCTTCTTCTTCTTCTTCTTCTGCTACTACTACTACTACTACTACTACTACTACTACTACTTTGTCTTCTTCTTTTCAGAAGCTTTTCATTATTCTTTTTTTAAATGTTATCTCATTTTTAATTTATGAAACAAAAAAAGCATTTCCATAACATACTGATGCAAAAAAGATGCAAATCTGTTATGTACAACTTGCTATTCCTTTTAAATATACAATAAGGTTATCATATAAATTTTTCCATTCTCCTCCACCGTAAAGAGGGCTACTATTAGACACAAATATGTATATGTAGGTAAAATCACTCTATATATGCTTTCATTTATCAATTTTTTTCTCTAGATGTATATACTATCTTTCTTCATAGGTCCTTTGTAGTTAATTTAGATATTTATAATAGTCAAAATGACATAGTCACTGTTTTTCTTCAAACCATATTGCTGTTACTGTATACAGTGTTCTCTTGGTTCTGCTCATTTCATTCTTCATTATTTCATGCAAGTCTGTCCATGTTTTTCTTATGGCACATCATTTCTTATAGCACAGTAGTATTCCATCACAATCATATGCCACAACTTGTTCAGCCATTCCCCAATTGATGGGCATCCCTGCAATTTCCATTTCTTTTCCATCACAAAGTGAATGACTTATAAATGTATTAGAACATAGAGGTTCTTTTGTACTACTAGTTCTATTTCCATAGTCTTATACAATGTTTTCTTGGTTCTGCAGATTTAGCTCTTCATTATTTCATTCAAGTCTTTTCATGTTTTTCTAAATCTAAAGAGTACCAACACTAAGACTCTTTCCACTCTCCCTGCTGCTTCTCAACAGTGCAAACCACCTTCACTAAGGTTTCTTCACTCAGCTTTGATTCTAATCAAGAGTAGTACGTAGCAGAGTCCTCAGTCTTCTTTATCTGGCTACATTCATTTCTCCACAGGCACTTCTGAACCCAAGGCTGTCCACACCCAGTTAATAAATGATATTGTTGTCAGGACAATGGAAACCCAATCTTCTTCAGGTTTGGGCTCACTCTGATGTTCTATTTAAGGTTGCATCTTCACCTACCTGTCTTCAAGGGCAATGTGTCTTTGCTTGCTTTGACAGTCAAAATCTGATTACTTTTTATTTGATTTCTTGACTTCCATGCACTTGGCTTGCTTTGGCCTTCCAGAAACCACTGGAACTTTAACTCCCAGGTCAATAATCTGTGACTCTGACCCCTAGCCTGATTTTCCCAATCCTGGATCTCCACCTGAGAAGCTCCCATCCCATTACCATCCACATCTCAGCATAATAGTCAAATCCTTATGGGAGTATAGGCATTACCTCTTTGATATGATACTTGATATTTTGTTGACTCCATAGTAAACATGCTAGCCATTCAAAGGATATGCAAGACTTCTTGATACACTTTCCATTTTTTTTATCAATCACTATATAACACACTCTTCCTCACTGAAGAATCTTTAACAGAGTAATTTCATTTTAGATGATAGTAGAGACATTGGATTACCAAAAATGCCTTTTTGCTCAGTCCAATCATTTTCTCATCATATTTTTTGGTTTGTTCTGAAATTTAACTGGCCCCAAGAAATTAATAACTTGTTTTCACATTGGAAGAATGTTTGTTGTTTTTTAGATTTCTTTTTTTAAATTTCAACTTTTATTTATTTTAGTTTGCATCATTCATTTCCACGAGATTTTGAGTTACAAATTTTCTCCCCATCTTTCCCCTACTCACCACCCCAAAACAGCCATCCCATTGTATAACCCCTCCCCCAATCTATTCTCTCCTATGTCCTCCCCCATCACCCCTCTGACTCTCTGGTAGAGCAGGATGGATCTCCCTACCACAGTGCCTGTGTATCTTAAGTTCCAGTTGGATGTAGTTAATAATAATAATAATAATAATTGTATACATATATATTTTAACATTTGATTATAGAACTTTAAATTCTAGATTCTTTCTCTTTCTCCCTCATCATCCACCCCCACTGGAAGGACAAGAAATTAAATACAGGCTGTACATGTGTAATTTCATAGAACCTCTCCACAGTGGGCATATTGTGAGAGATTGATTATATGTCCCTCCTTCCTATCCTGCCCCCACCTGTTCTATTCTCTATCCTGTCCCTGTTCCTGTCCCTTTACAGAAGTGTGTACTTCCATCAACCCCACCCCCCACCCTGCCCTCCTCTCCGTCATCCCACCTCTCATCCCCATTCCCCCTACTCTCCTGTGTGGCAAGATACCTAGTTTAGAGTTTATGTCATTCCTTCCCTAAGCCAAGTTCAATGAGAGTAAGGTTGACTCTTTCCCTTTTGCCTTCCTGTTCTCCCCCTCCATTGTAACAATTATCCTTT
>CM053587.1:90649368-90665914 GCA_028646515.1 Pseudochirops corinnae | reverse complement strand
AATTTTTCCTCCACTTCTCTTATTTGGTGTTCAAAATTCTTCTTATGCTGATCTATGGCTTGTAACCAGTCTACATTTTTCTTGGAAGGTTTTGGTGTGGGAGTTCTGACTGTGTTGTCTTCTTCCCGTTCCCTGCTTTGATCCTTCTTGTCTCCAAAGAAGAAATCTAGAGTTCGGTTGCTGTTCTTACTTTGCTTCTTTTGCCTGCTCATGATGACCAGTCAATGATTTTTTAGCTCTGTGGAACTCTGCTTCCAGAAGGGAAAGCTCTGTCCCAAATCACTGGGGTTTTCCCAGCTGCTGGAGCTTTTAGGAGGCTGCTGTAGCCCCCACCAGCTTTGGCTCACTGAAAACGTAGCCCAGGACCACCACCCAAAACCACAATCCAGATCCAGGCTGCTCAACACAAGAGCACTTGGCCTCTGAATGATTGCTTGGTCCCCCTGCAGTCTGCAGACCGGGAGCTCTGAAGCAGCAACGTGGAGGTGGCTGCAGGGCCTCCGCTTCTGCTGCTTCCTTGCCCTGGAGGCAGTTTGGTCAGACCCGGTTTTCTCCCCCAATTTTAGCCAAGTTCCACTGACCTTTCACTTAGTCCTTTTTTCTTATGGCTTGATAATTCTGGAAACTGCCACAGCTGCCGCAGATCCGCTCTCCCGAAGCTCCAGCTGCAGCATTGGCTTGGCTTGTCTGGCCACCCCCAGGGCAACGCCATGGTTTCAGGCTGGGCTGGTTTGGGCTCCCAGCACTGAGATGGTCCCTTCAAGCCGAGCTGCCTTCAGTGGGAGATATATTTGTGTGCGTTTTAGAGACCTAAAATTTGTTTAGAGTCATATTTTTTGAGTATTTGATGTGGCTGTGTGGGAGCTGCCTTATCTTGCTGCTCCTACACCACCATCTTGGCTCCACCCCCTGTTTTCTAAATTTCTCTTCAATGTCTTTTGTGTAAATACAACTGATTTACCCCTTCTCAATATAAAGGACTTGGTTTTTATAAGGTTATCTCAAAGAATATTTCCCAATCTGTTTTTGTCAGGACAGTAAGGCCTTATGAAATGAGTTATGCAACTGCTCTCTCTGCCACTCCTGCTCGAAGGCCAATAACCCTCCTTGTGGCCTGCCACATATCAACATTCTCCTTTTGGCCTATGGGACCAGAATCCAACTTGGGCCTTGCACACTGTCATAGCTGTTATGTAGGGTTTGTCCTCTAGTTGCCAAAATGGCATCATCAGGGCTGGCAAATTCATGTATGTAGCCATCTCGTTTCTCTCATTCTCCTCACTCTTTATCATCATAGTCAGGAAACTTCTTTCAAATCTTCCCCACCCCTAAACCCACCCCTGATCTCTCTATCACCACAGAAATGCCTACCATACCACAGTAACTATGAATAGTGGATAAGCTTACCCCCTTCCCAACAGTGTGCCATTAGATACAGCAACTACTCCTATTATTACCACTTCTACTACTACTCATCATCATCATAGCATTTATATAATGCTTCAAGGTTTTTGAAGTGCTTTATAAATATTATCTTATTTGACAATTATATATTTATATATTTAAAGATGAAATAATGTTCTCTCTCTGTCTCTGTCTCTCTCTGTCTCTCTCTCTCTCTCTCTGAAAAGAGTTTGGAAACACATCTCCTCTCTAGAAGCAAACAGGAAAAAGAATGTCTCTGCTCTCCAAAGTTATCCTGTCAATAGCTCCTCCTCATACAGTACAGGGACATAGCACCCAGTCAGTCATGATTCTTTCCACCAGTAAATAGAGTCTTATACAAATGTTCCAGGCTTGAGATCTGATTTACATAAGTATACATATTTATAAATTATATACATAACTTTTCTGTTAATATATGTACATATGTGCAAAATAAAACATACAAAATATTAGCATTGTAAAAGATGGAATAGGAATAAGCTATATTTAATTTTTTATTGATGGCACAAAAAAGCGTTGCTCTTGAGTGCAATATGATTGAATATGTATCACTATTTTTGAAATAGTGCATGTCCTGTGCATGCCCTATGAGGTAGTCTATTTGTAAAGAAAATTTTAATAATTACTAATCAGTTAACTCAGCGATGTAGCAAACATGTGAATTTATTTTTAGATGCTTTTTTATTGAAAGATGCCCAATACAACAATCAAATAATAAGTCAGAATAGTTAGTGAACATAACAGTTTTCATCAAGTATGATGTTTCTCTGTATTTATATATTCACAATACACATTGCAAAAGCAATGACAAAAAAAAGTGAATTGGTTTTGATTTCAACTCATCAGAGTTTTCAATATAAGTCCATCACTTTTTCTTTATATGGTTTTGCCTGAAGGAGAGTATCATAACAGAATTTCCTATTCATGTTTGAGTATTTTAGCCATATTTTTATATGAATGTGAGAAATTTAGAGAGGGTCAGTTTATCTGGACACTTGAATGCAAGGAAGAGAATAATATATTAAAAAGGTGGAAAGGCACGTTGGGGCCAAATTGTAGGAAGGGCTTTGAATGCCAAACAGTGAAGAAAGTTTTTATTTGATAGAGGTAATTAGGAGCCACTGAGGTTTATTGAGTAAGGAAACAGGAAAATCTCTTCAGGAGATGAAGGATTGGATAGTGGAGAGAATAGGAACAGAGACCAGTTGGGAAATCAAGTTGGTGGAATAAAAAGAAACAGTTTAGCTTAGCTGTACTCACCATTAAATAACTCAATTACTTAAAAATTTGTCAAGACAAGGGAAAGGGAAGGGGAAAAAGCATTTTAAGTGCCTACTATGTACCAGGCAGTGTGCTAAGCACTTTACAAACATTATCACATTTGATCTTCATAGCAACCATGCAAGTTAGGTACTGTTATTATCCCCACTCTATAGTTGAGGAAATTAAGGCAAACAGAGGTTAAGTGACTTGCCCAGGTTCACACAGCTAGTAAGTGTCTAAGGCAGGAGTCTAACTCAGGTCTTCATGACTCTACCTAGCTGATGACACAGTGGATAAAGTGCTGGTTTCAGAGTCAGGAAGGTTTCAGTTCAAACCCTACCCCTGATACTTACTATGTGAACCTGGACAAACCACTTAACCACTATCTGCCTCAGTTTCCTCAACTGTAAAAAGGGGATAATAACAGTATCGATCTTGCTGCATTTTTGTGAAAATCAAATGTTATATTATTTGTAAAAAGTGCTTGGCACAGTGCCCAGTACATAGTAGGCCCTATATAAATGCATATTCCCCCCTTTCCCTTTCTTTCCCCTATACCTAGACATGAATGTCCCCTTAAGCAAAACGTGAGGAGAGTTTGGACTAGGGTGGTGGTTATATGAGTGGAAAAGATGGAACAGAAGCAAGAGATGTGGTAAGAGGTTCAATTTGAGTCTTTGGTTGTCATTCAAGTTAAAGCTTCCTTACCATGGAGAGTCTCTACTTCAATACCGTGTTTCAACCAAAGACTCATACTGTTTTCTATTCCCCAAATCCACAATGCAGGAATCCCATCTTGGATGCTCCTTCTAAGCCCTCCCCAACCTAGTCTCCATCTCCTTTTTCCTTTAGTTTTCTTGCTTTCCAAGATTTACAGGAATATAACTGGGGGGTTCTCTGTCATCTCAAGGCTGGAAACGCCATGTAACTGCTTCCCATAGCTCCCACCCCAAGGGCCCCAAGTACTGACTCTTTGTACATTAGAGATGGGAACCATTGAACGAAGCTGTAAAAAGCTTCCAAGGGAGAAACTATGGTCACAGAGAGCATTATACTTTCCCTTTCTTGATTTGAGTAACTCCATTTCAGAAAGTATTCTTGTTAGTGTAAATGGGCAGTCACATCTAACCAACGTGTAAGTCTTTTATTGACTTGGATTCTAAATTGTAAACAGCAGGGTGGTTTTTGTGCTGCTACAGAGATCAAAATGAAGACCAAGACATGAATTCCACCATTATGCAGTCAACTATAGAGGAGTCTCTTCCAGTCTGAGGACTTCTCAGAGACTGGCTCTAAATATTGATTCACAGCATAACCATGAAGGATGTAATGGTGTTTGGTCCAAGAGTGCCACAGTTGTAAAACTAGCTTTCCTTCCTTTTGTTCCCTTTTAATCATATGGCTTCCATAACTCTGGTGTCTTTTGCATTTAACCAGCTTGGGGGGATTAGGTCTCTAAATGGCAGCTTAATTAACATTCCCCCCTAAATTGCAGGGGCTAATTAAAGCAGTTTTTATAATAACCAATGGACAAGACCCTTTTTGAGGAAACCAAATGCACAACAAAGGGTTAAATGACTTTGAGCAAAATGACAAACCAGCCTCACTCTGAGTGTGTGGCATCCATGGCTTCTAGTTGAGACAGCATTTTTTTTTCATGGAATATTCCCAAGACAGGGCTTCATCAATTCAGCATCTGGCATAGTTATGCTTCATGCTGTGCTGGGCTCAGTCTCTTGTTTTCATTGATATGGCTTTGATTCATCAGGAGCTTTTGCAAATAAAGTTTTGTACTAAATGCCATTTGATTTTGTTTTTACGTTTTGCAGCATAAGCATGTGAGAAATACTAAAGTGGGGAGGTGAGCAAAGAAATATTGCAGGGGTATCATTTTTTAACCACAAAAATGTTATTTCAACCCAAAGTTCTATTATATTGCTTAATAGAGAAGCTAAAAAAACCAGAGCCAGTCAGCTTTGGTGGAAAGAGAAATTGTTTAGTGTTATTTGTTCCAAAATGGACAGCTTTGGTAGTTACAGAAAAAGATTAAGGGAAAAGTCAGTTCTGGTAGGAGAGCAAGAAAAGTGTCTCTTGGAGAAGCACAAATTCTAGCCAAATGTAGTCTTCTAGGGGGAGGTTTCAAAGGTTCATTAAAGAAAAGAACAACAGACAACATGCAGAGAAGGATAATTCTGTAGTCAGCCTGAAGAGGAAACCACTGACTGGATGAGCACAGTCTGGTGTTACCACCCAACATCAGGAGGCCCCTGGGCAAAGGGCCAGGACCAGCTCTGCAAATTCAGAGCTGGAGGATGCAGTTCTGTGCACCAAATAGATTGGATACAACTCTAATGAAATCAGAGAGTCATGCATGAGAAATATGGGTACTGATAATGATTTTGTTTTATAGAAGCACTGACCGGCGAGATTACTTCCTGTTTTGACAGTCTGTGAAGGGAAAACAGTAATGAACTTCCTAATTCATTGTTATTGCCCTACTAAATGTATCATATGTTACAAACTGTCCTGGTCTTCTTATAATACAAATAAAATAGAAATTAATGGTTCCTATGAAACTAGCACAGGATGGCAAGTCCAGAAATGAGAAACATAATGAGTACCAAGGCTAGTACTATTGTTTGGATTCTAATGAATAACACAAAATCATTTAGTTTTGCTTTCTTAATCTAAAGGCTAAGAATACTTTAAGGACCTGGGTTTTGTTTTGTTTTTTTAATATGGGTTTTCAAGTTATTGTACCTAATATTATTTACTTTAATAAAACAGTCACATCATCTTAGATGCCAATGAATGGAGAATATTTTAACTCCTAATTAGTACCAGATACCCATAAGCATTTAGAAGAAGTCTGGCAAATCTGCAAACCCCTGGGGGAAAGGGCCTAACAGTACCTTGAACACAGAAGATTTTAGTGAATGTTTGTTGATTTAGAACGTAAATCCAGAAGGAAGGCTCTGAGTCACTTCCTTGGTGCTCTCAAGTCTTCTCATCCATCATCTTTTTCTGACTGATCTATCTAAAGACAGATAATCTTTGTACATGTTATCTTCCACCCACTAGAATGTAAGTTCTTTGAGCACAAGCTATTTCTGTATTTCCTTTTGCTTCTTTTTATATTCCCATCATTTAGTATGATGCCTAGCACATAGTGAGTGATTAATAAATGCTTGTTGTTGAATGGCTTTTTAAGAATCCTCACTAACTTCATGTTTAATGGGTTTGAAATTTTGTTTCTATTGTTCAGTTGTTTCAGTCCTGTCTGACTTTTGGTGACCTCATTTGAGGTTTTCTTGGCAAAGACACTGGAGTGGTTTGCCATTTCTTTCTCCAGCTCATTTTACGGATAAGGAAACTGAAGCAAACAGGGCTATGTGACTTGCCCAGGGTCACACAGCTTGTAAGTGTCTGGGGCCAGATTTGAACTCAGGAAGATGAGTCTTTCTGACTCCAGGTCTGGCACTATGTGCACTATGGCACACTATAGTGCCACCTAACTCCCCTTTTGTTTCTATCAAATATCTCTCTAAACTATGCACGAGGTGCAAATGGGATTCTGATTGAAGTTGTCGGTACTCCCTCAGCTATGAAATTGTTTTATCCATTACATTAATTCTCACAGAGCTATCCACTATGGCTAAGGATACGATATAAGGGGCTATCATTGTATGGGGAATATGCAGACCAGTGCACAAATGCAATTATCGGTATTATACTCCATCAGAAGTCTTAGCTCACACAAAGAATTCTTTCCCCAAGGGCAGATTAGAGGATGGAGTCGTTATTCTCACAGTAATGCCCACATTCAAGCCTTTCATCTTTTTATATTCCATATTGCATCACCATGTTTATCCAGAGTCACTACCATAGCAGCCAGACATCCTTACGTGGGTTTCCTAATTACAGTCACCGCTGGATTTGGTAGCCAATTTTCCTCTTTATGATAGAAGGTCTACAAAATCATTATTAACACCTAGAAGGAGACCCTAAGTGGGAGCACTAGAAGGGTGGGGTGTGATGTAATAAGATGAAGGATGGGTGGAGTTAACATGCTTCTTTTAAAAGCCTCTTGTCACAACCTAAGTGTTTCTCTCCTGCAGTACTTCTAGAGAGGTTAAAGTTAATTTTACCCTCTTTCCTACTCCCGTAGACTGATTCCTACCAGTGTATCTTCTGCATTTGAACTCAAACCACACTCTTTTCAAGATCCAGCCAGCACCATGACTGATGATGACCTGTCTGCCCTGGTCATAGATAATGGGTCGGGGATGTGCAAGGCAGGCTTTGGTGGTGATGATGCCCCTCGGGCTGTTTTCCCCTCTATTGTTGGACGACCTAAACACCAGGGTGTCATGGTAGGGATGGGCCAGAAGGACAGCTATGTTGGAGATGAGGCCCAGAGCAAGAGAGGAGTTCTTACTCTGAAGTATCCCATTGAGCATGGAGTGGTTACCAACTGGGATGACATGGAAAAGATCTGGCATCATACTTTCTATAATGAGCTGCGGGTGGCCCCTGATGAGCACCCTATCCTGCTCACTGAGGCACCCCTGAATCCCAAGATCAACCGGGAGAAGATGACTCAGATTATGTTTGAGGCCTTCAACACACCTGCCATGTATGTGGCTATCCAGGCTGTCCTGTCCCTCTATGCTTCTGGACGGACAACGGGCATCGTCATGGACTCTGGAGATGGAGTCACTCACACTGTGCCCATTTATGAAGGGTACGCCCTACCCCATGCCATCCTGCGCCTGGATTTAGCAGGTCGGGAACTTACCAACTATCTCATGAAGATTCTCACTGAGCGTGGCTACAACTTTACCACTACAGCTGAGCGGGAAATAGTACGTGATGTCAAGGAGAAATTATGCTATGTGGCCTTGGATTTTGAGCAAGAGATGGTCAGTGCTTCCACATCATCCTCACTAGAACGGAGCTACGAACTCCCCGATGGGCAGGTAATCACCATTGGGAATGAACGGTTCCGGTGCCCTGAAGCCATCTTCCAGCCATCCTTTCTGGGCATTGAGTCCAGTGGGATTCATGAGACAACTTTCAACTCCATCATGAAATGTGATGTGGACATCCGCAAGGATCTCTATGCCAACACTGTGCTCTCTGGGGGCAGCACTATGTACTCTGGCATTGCTGACAGGATGCAGAAGGAAATCTTGGCCCTGGCACCCAGCACCATGAAAATCAAGGTCATCGCTCCTCCAGAGCGTAAGTACTCAGTCTGGATTGGTGGCTCCATTCTGGCCAGCCTGTCTACCTTCCAACAGATGTGGATCAGCAAACAAGAATATGATGAGTCTGGTCCATCTATTGTCCACAGAAAATGCTTCTGAATAAGCTTCTGGTTACTGGCTCCTTGTATTCCTGACTCTTACTGGGCTTAGAACTATCTTCATTTAACATTGTTGAGGGTTGGGAGAAAGGATGGAAAATAACCACCATGCTGCTGATCATGCCCCACCTTTAAGTCTTTATTTGAGGTAATTTGTCCACTCTTCTAAAACTCCCAGCTTCTAATTCAGGTCTTGTTCCTTGCTTTTTGGGGAAGGGATGGGCATATCCACAATAGACAGTGGCTATATTATGGTAGGCATTGTTATGCTGGTAGAGAGATTGGTGATGGAGCCTTTTAAAAAAGACTCCTGACTGAATGGAAGCCTTTCCTCTGACTGACCAGGGCAGAATCTCAGCTACTAAACCAAACTTTCTTCCTTGACCTTCAGGGTGCCAGGAATTTAAAACCATATGAAAATAAATGAGTGCTTAGAGTCTAAATAACTCAAAAAATTAGGATGACTAGGAGGGTGAAAAATGTCATCTCAGTGGGTAGGACTTGACTATAAGACATGAAAAGTCATTCTTATTTGTTTTCTGTCAAATATATAACTATGGCCACCCATATAATTTTTAGAACAATGTGCTTCCATAGATAAGGAAGGTTTTATTGACCTCATGCTTCCATGTTTCCAATCTTTGAATGAAGATATAAAGTGGAATTGGCTAAGAGCATTTTTATATCAATACTGAGGAAATAAAGCATTATATTGTGCTACGTAGTGATTTATTTCAGCAATCTACATTGCTAGTATCTTTTTTTTTTTAACTTCACCAGATTTCCCATTTTTATAGGAAACAAGTTCTAGATCTGGAAGGGAACCGAAAGGTCCTCTGGTCCAGAGGCTGACAAAGTATGACTTGAGGGTCAAATCCATCCTGCAACTGGTTTTTGTAAGACTTGAGAGCTAAAAAATGATTTTGCATGTTTAAATAAAGTGTTTCAGTATTTATGTATTAAATAAAGTATTTCTTTTGAAATAAAGTATTTAAAAATTAAATAAAACATTTTAAAACCATTCTTAGTTCATGGGCCATACAAAAAACAAACTTCAGGTCCCACAGATCCCTGATCTAATCCAACCACTTCATTTTACAAATGAGGAAATTGGGATCCAGAGAGGCTAAATAATGTCCCCAAGGTCACAGAAGTAGCAGTCATGAGGAGTAGGATTCAAACCCTGGTCCTCTGATTACAGAACTAATGGTCTTTCCACCATTCAAATTATATTGTTTCAATAGTTCTTTACTTAAATGGTCACACTTCAAAGAGGAAAAAAAGTAGGCGTAGATATCTTCTTGGAGAGGCATAAACTATTCTAGGTCTTCAGCACTTAAAAAAAAAACAACCCTGAGAAGAAGCTTTTTTTCTCCAAGGAAATGACAGACATCTACAGAGAATTATTACAGGCATTTATTTAATTAGGGCTACGATTGACCCTCACTTGAAAACCAGCTAATTTTTCATCTCTTTAACATCTTTTCACAGAGCATTTCCTCTTACGTGGGCATTCTAAGTATTTACTTTGGGGATTTTATTGTCTTGTGTGACTTGCTTACACAATAATTAGAAGATTGAAAGAAAGAAAGAAAGAAAGAAAGAAAGAAAGAAAGATACGTTATCTAGTTAACTCTAGGATTCATAAGATTTAAAGCAAGAAAGGACTTAGGATCCTAATTTCATCAGTTTTAGAGCTGGATTGAAATTTAGATATCATGTATACAAACTTCTTTTAAATATAAGGGGATTTGGATCCAGAAAAATGAAGTGCAAAGTCACACAAGGAATAAGTGACCAAACCAGGATTCAAACTTAATTCTCCTAACTAAATACACTTATTACCCTTTCTACTACACCAAATTTAGTCCCCTTCTCACTTCATAGGTGAGGAGACTGAAATACAGAAAATTATTCAAATGCCCTAAGATCACATAGGAAGGAAATAATCAAGCCAGGATTCAAAGCAAGATCTTTTGTCTGAAGATTCAGGACCTTTTTAAAGGATAATTTTGTTTTTATTCCTTAGCACTCTAGCAGATATATTTAGTATTTTAAGGGCCATTTTTATGTCATGTTCTGTAATGAAATTTATCTGCCATCTGAGGATTTTTAAAAAGGAGAATACAGATAGATGTCAGTTGTTTAGTCAACAGGCATTTATTGAGTATTATTATGGGCCAGGCATTGTGTTAAATGCTAAGGATACAAACCAAAGCAAACATATGGTCTCTACCCTCAAGGACATCACATTCTAGTGGGGTAGACAATGGCCAATCAATCAATTAATATTTATTAAGTACTTACCATGTGCCAGGCACTGTGCTAAGCTGTGGACATACAAAAAGGGCCAAAGAAAGTCTCTGCCCTCAGGAAACTCATGATATAATAAGGGAGACAGCAAACAAGCAAGCTGTATACAGGATAGGGCAACTAGGCGGAACAGTGGATAGAATGACAGGCTCATCTTGCTGAGTTCAAATGTAGTCTCAGACATTCACTAGCTGTGTGTCCCTGAGCAAGTCACTTAATGCTGTTTGCTTCAGTTTCCTCACCTGTCAAATGAGGTGGAGAAGGAAATGGCAAACCACTCCAGTATCTCTGCTAGAAAAACATCAAATGGGATCATGAAGAATCAGACACAGCTGAACAACAACTTCTGTCCTGTATGTGTTCGGTCACATCTGACTCTCCATGACGCCACTGGGGGCTTCTTGGCAAAGACACTAGAGTGTTTTGACATTTCTGACTCCAGAGCTGGCACTCTGTCCATTAATTAACAGAGGGAAAACACTAGAATTATGAAGGGTTGAGAAAGGCTTCTGGTAGATGGAATTTTATTTGCAACTTAGAAGAAGCGACGGATCCAAGAAGTGGAAAGGAGGAGGGAGACCCTTCTGAGCACGGATGACAACCAGGAAATGCCTAGAATGGAAGGGTGGGGTATCTTATTTGTGGAACAGCCAGGAGATCAGCGTCACTGCATCAAATGTACAGGCAACTACGCACATGTACAACATATCAACATATACAGAGTAGATGGAAGGTAACATATGAACAGAGATTCTTAACCTGTGGTCTGAGAACTCAATTCAAGGAGTCTGAACAAGTACAGGGGGAAAATTATATTTCAAGAAGTTGGTTTTCTTATGTATTTTGTTTTATGCTTTTAAAATATTGCTCTGAAAAGGGATACATAGGCTTCATCAGACTTCCAAAAGGGCCCATGACACACAAAAAGGTGTTAAGAATCCCTGAGGTAGAAAAAGAGGAGGGGGAAAGGAGGGTCTGTGTAAGGGGAGGGCATCCTAGGCATGGAAAAATGCCGATACAAAGCACCGAGTTGGAAGGTGGAGTGTCACTTATGAGGAGCAGCAAGTGGCTGGCATAGCTGCATGGTAGACTGTGTGAAGGGAGCAAAGTGTAACATGACTGAGAAGATAGGGAGCAGCCAGGTTACAAGGGGCTTTTAATGCCAATTGGAGGATGTTACACTGGATCTTGGAGGTAATAGGAAAACCACTGAAGGATATTGAGTAGGGGAGGGACATGACCAAACTTCTGCTTGAGGAAGATCACTTTGGAGGATAAATCCGGGAGCAAACACCGGAGACAAGGAGACCATTTAGGAGATTATTCCAGTAGACCTGGTGAAAAGTGATGAGAGCCTGACAAGGCCCATGGCTGTGTGAGTGGGAGAAAACATCTGAGAGATGTAAAAATGACAAGATGGGACAAGAGATTGGATATGTGGGATGAATGCCAGTGAGACGTAGAGGAGGACACTGAGGTTGTGATTCGGTGTGACTGAGAGGGAGATGATACACTGGACAATAATGGGAAAGTTGAGAAGAAGGGAGGGTTTGGGGGAAAAAATAATGAGTACTCTTTTGGGCATATTGAGTTTGAGATACTGATAGGACATAAAATAGATAGCTGACATGGGACTAAGCACAGGAGAGGCGTTAGGATTAGATAAATAGATCTGGAAATCATCTTGATTAAGACGACAGCCAAGGCCATGGGAGGTGATGTTACCAAGTAGAATTGTATAGAGTAAAAAGAAAAAAGGGCCTAGGATAGAGCCTTAAGAACACCATGGTTAGTGGTTATAACCTGAACAATGATCCAAATATTTAATCATTGTTAATTATAAATTTTACATCTGGAATAGTCACTTGAATTCTGGTTCTGCTCAGCCTTTAGAATAGTTATGGGCTAGTATTCAGAGTATTTAACAAGACATTTTCCCCTTTTGCCCTTCCTTGGCATCATCTTTTGATGTATTAGTGGATTCTTTTTGGAATTTCATAATTTCCTTAAACGATCCACAAACAATGATTTGTTTGACATTTTTAAGCACTGGCATATTTAACTTGACCCACAATGCAATTTTTGCTTACTAAAACGAAAGATGAGAAGATTTTTAAGTCCAACTTTTTTCTTGGAAATTTATTATTTGTCTTTGCTTTGATTAATGGGTTAGTAGATTCTTGAAAGAAAGAATCTCTAATAGATGGAATTTCACAAGCTCATCTCAGTCCTTTTCCCTTTGATTGGGGAAAATGTTACTTAAATTCAACTTCCTAAAATTGAGTTTTAAAATATCCATTTTCTGCAAAAGCAAGATTCCTATGAATTTGATTTATATTTACTTCCTTCTTCTGACAGCATAATTTAAAAATTATAGATAACCAACACTAATGAACCAGTACTTCATTTATGTTATTTTTCTTGGCACTAAGAGGTCCTTCTCCTTGTATTTTTTTACCCTAAACTTTTTCTAAGAAAATAAAACATTAATTAGAGAAAATATTCCCATCTGTCTGCAGAAAATCTCTACCCATACACTCTTAGTTGGCTTCTACATAATGCTACATTTGGACACAAAGGACTTGAAAAAAATAAAGAAGGGGAAAGGGATGTGACCACATAATAGGTGAACTTTACTGAACTTTCAAAGAGAGTCTTGGGCTGTGGTTGATATACTAATCTTGATATAATTAGTAGGCTGAGATAATAACGATGATGATATTACAGATTTCTATGCTATAATGCTTTACTCTGCAAGAGGCAATAATGCTCCCAATCATCCTGACCCACATTCTTAGCAGCAGAAAGTCCTAGCTCACAACACAGAGAAGTCCTGGTTCTAGAAAGACGGCCTTCACAGAGAGAGTCTACATCACTCACTAAGCCCAGGCACCTGCTGATGCAACCAGAAGTGAGACACAGGGACATTGAACAAAACCACTTTAATTAATACTGAGTGATTGTAGGATAGAAAACTTAAAGGGGGGGGGGGGGAGAGTAGGTGGCACAGTGAATACAGCACCAGCCCTGAAGTTAGGAGGTCCTGAGTTCAAATCTGGCCTCATATACTTAACACAAAAAACTAGCCGTGTGACCTTGGGCGAGTCACTTAACCTCAATTGTCCTACCTTCCCCCCCAAAAAAAGAAAGGAAAAAAAAGAAAAACTTAAGGGGAACTTAGATCGAAGGGACTTTATATGTAAAAGTTAACCCAAAGGGACTCCTGCCCATATGATTTATGTAGTTCACCCAGCTGAGACCCTAATACAAGTTGTGGAATCTTGGGATTAGAAAGGTCTGTGTATGATGAACTAGTCTATCTTTCTAAAGATAGTACTGTACCTAAACAATCCCAGAGAAGTGAGTATCTTTGTTATTCTTAGTATTTGCTAGATTAGTTACACAATATATGGAAGCAAATGAGCACAGTAGCCCAAAGATCCTAGCTATTTGAACAAGGATTCACTATGTGACAAAAATTCCTGGGAAAACTGGAAAGTAGACCAACAGCTCACATCATATACTAAGATAAGCTCAAAATGGGTACATTTTAGATATAATGGGTAATATCATAAGCAAATTGGGAGAACATGGGGAAAATTACCTGTCAGATCTATGGGCAGGGGAAGAGTTCATAGATAACAAAAATTTTGTGCAGACAAAACCAAGGCAGGCAAAATTGGAAGAAAAGTAGGAAACTGTTGGGAGGTGCAGAACTTTGCAGAATGTTTCACCCACAAAGGAAGGTCTCATTTCTCTAATATATAGAAAATTGAGACAAATTTATAAAAACAGGAGCCATTCTTCAATTGATAAATGGTCAAAGGATGTACAAACACAGTTTTCAAAGGAAGAAATTGAGCTGTCAATAGTTATATATAAAATTGCTCTAAATCTAAATCTAATTAGAAAAATGTAAATTAAAAACTCTGATGTATCATTTCATAACCATATAATTGGTTAAGATGACAGAAAAGGAATATGACAGACAAATGCTGGAGAGGATATGGGAAAATAAGTACATTAATGAACTGTTGGTGGAACTGTGACCTAGTCCAACCATTGTTTTAAACAATCTGAAACTCTGCACAAACATCTATAAAATTTTGCAAAATTTTTGCCCCAACAATACCACTAGTAGGTCTATATCCCAAAGAGATCAAAGAAATATAAAAAGAGATACATACAAAAATATTTATAGCAGCTCTTTTACTGGTGGCAAAGAATTGAAAACTGAGAGGATACTCATCAATTGGGGAATGACTGAACAAGTCGTGGCATATAAATGTGATGGAATGTTATTGTGCTGTAAGAAATTATGAAGGGGATCATCTCAGGAAAATCTGGGAAGCTTTATGTAAACTGATGCAAAGTGAAGTGAGCCCAACCAGGAAAAGAAGCTACACAGTAACAGCAATATTGTAATGATGATCAGCTGTGAAAGACTTAGTACCTGATCAATCCACCACAACTCCAAAAGACCCATGATGTAAAATGCTATCCACTTCCAGACAGAGAACTAACTTGCACTTTCGGAATGCATATTTTTTTTCTTTTCTTTATTTTTCTTGTTTTTTTCTTTTTTGGAACATGGCTAATGGAGAAATAGGTTTTGCACAACTTCTTATGTATAATATGTTACATATTTCTTGCCCTCTCAATGAGAAGAGAGGAGGTGAAGGGAAAGAAATAATTTGGAACTGAAAATAGGAATAAAATTTTAAAGGCATAGACTCTTAGTTCAGGGGGAAAAAAGAACTCCAACAAAGGAAGTACCCTAAGTTCCCCTGATAATCCATTGTATGATGTTAACATTTTTAGGTTGTGGGTACACAACAATTGCAGATGGTTTGAAAGTGAAAAAATGTGCTATCAGTGACTCAGTGGTAATTGCTAACGTTCTGATACTAACATTCCCAACTTCCTTCAATGTCTATTCTATTGGTGGACATGCAGTAAAGTTCTAAATCTCATGATGTTGATTGTCAATAATTTTTTTTTGATTCTTGAATTTAGTTTACCTAGCTTTCCTGCCCTGACCCCAAACCTAGGTTTCCATGCTTGGCAATCAGCTGGTGGTGACTCAGGGAGCCATAGTGTCATAGAAGGAATGACCAAAATTATCTCATACAAATCTGCAAGGGACCTTTGAGATCATCTAGGCCAACTCCTTCATTTTTCATGAAATTGGGAAACTGAGGCCCAGAGAGGTAAAGTGATTAGGTGTAATAACATGGACAAAGAAGTGGATTTAGAAACAGAGGTGCTAGATTTGAATCTCTCCTCTCCATCTATGTGACCTCAGGTGGTCCCCCTCATCTCTCTCAGCTTCAGTTTCTATCACCCTTCAAACGAGAAGATTGAATAAGGTGATCACCAGAGTCCCTCGCAGTACTCTACTCCCTGATTGCCTATACCAGAGTCCCAGACCTAGGTAGGGGAAAAAGCAGAACAAGAACCCAGTTTCTCTTGACTTCCCATTTTTATACTATAGCAAATTGATAGCAAGCAAATTCTAGGTTAAAATACAAGACAGATTTTGGGAATAAAATTGAGAAATGTGTAAATACAGTACTTGTCAGTATAGTGCTACATTGGAGTGCCTCTAAGCCCTAGCCCATGGCTTTACTGTGCTCAGATCCCAGGAAGGTGAGACCATGGAATAAACTCTTATCAGTGTATAGAAGACAGGGCATGGAAAATCATCCCTTGGAAAATATTTTTCCCCTCCCAAGACAGGTTCAAAAAAAAGTTCGATGAGAAAAAAATCATTGATTTGATGGCCTCATCAAGTCCCAGTGCCACTCAGGTCTTCCTTATTCCCATCCTTAATCATTCCTGAATTAAAATCGCTGCCTCCTTCATTAACACTGGCTTTTAATTGATGCTCAAATTTGGCTTGCAGTACTTTTCCTGGATAAATTAATTTCCTCGGGGGTACACGTTCATTCTAGGCACTATCTAAAGAACTGAGGAACTCACATAGTCAAGGTGAAGGCTAGAAAAGACAAACTGAAGCCACCGGGGCCTTGACAGCCAGAAAGTTCATTATAAAAAATTTAAAATAATGTGCTTATCAAATAGACATGGGAGCAGGGGGAGGGGAGAGCATCGAGATATGTCCTTGTGGCCTCTATTATCGATAGACTGGGCTGC
>CM053587.1:90636882-90649268 GCA_028646515.1 Pseudochirops corinnae | reverse complement strand
GGGTTAAGTGACTTGCCCAAGGTCACACGGCTAGTAAATGTTAAGTGTCTGAGGCTGGATTGGAACTCAGGTCCTCCTGACTCCAGGGCCGGTGCTCTATTCACTGGGCCACCTAGCCACCCCCAGGACTAGATGGTTTTGGAGGGCCCTTCTAACTCTAAATCTGTAATCAATAGTTTTCTTGTGTAAATCCAAACTCTGAATACCTTTTAATTATTAATGCTAGCATACATTTTTACTGTAAACATTGAGTCAAGTGTCACATCTAGAATAACTGGTCAGGTCACTAAGAGGCTCTTCAGAGTCTTGGACACTTGTTTAAGGTGGACAACCCAATGAAGGACAGTACACTGAAGAATGGACTGGATATGCAGGAAAGCTGAAAAGTGTTTCAACTAGAGGATGGTCCAGGAAGTCTCTGAAATTCACCCCTTGAACTAGACTCCTAGATTCTATAAGACGATTGTTTAAAGTAAATAGCTTTTTAGAAAATTCATCCTGAGCTTTAAGATCCACGCTCTGCCTCTGTTGCTTTGATTGTTGAGCATGCTTATTTTCAGTGGAAAAGGTAAACTTTGAATATGTGTTAAAACTTGTCTCTTGTATCCCTCATTTACCCAGAATGGCCCAGTAATGAGGAATTGTTTTGAGGAAGCATTCTGGAAAACTAAAGGCAAATTACATAAATGATTTCAAAAAGTTGTTAGAATTTTTTCTAAAATGGGTTATATACTTCCTTACTTTACTCATTAGTTCAGCCAGCATCTATTGTGTGCCTATTAAGGCAGCTAGGTGGTTCAGTGGGTAGAGCACTGGGCCTGGAGTCAGGAAGACCTGAGTTCAAATCTAGCCTCAGTTACTAGCTGTATAATCCTGAGTAAGTCACTTAACCCTGTTTGTCTCAGTTTCCTCATCTGTAAAATGAGCTGGAAAAGGAAATGGCAAACCATTCCAGTATCTTTGTCAAGAAAACCACAAATGGGGTCATGAAGAGTCAGACAAGACTGAAACAACTAAACAAAATTAGGTACAAGTCACTGTATGAGATAAAAAGAAAAAATGTTATATTTTCTAACCTCGCAGAGTTTACTATTGTGAGGGATGACTTGCAGTGAAGTTTCCCCATTCTGAACATTCTATTAGATTCTTATTTCTTCTTCATACTTTGTTACTAAGTTCAGTATTCTGGGTTTGTTACTGCCCTTGCTTAGTGAAACTCATGTATTATGTATGTTATCTAACAAAATTAGAGCCTCATTAGTAATAATCATGGTAATGGAATGAGATTGCTTTGTGCCCATTAATTAGCATTAGTAAGAAGATTGTGAGCTTGTCTTACCAACAAATGGTAAGGTGGGACAAGGGTTGGAGATGGGGTCAGGATTATGATAAAAGAAATCTGTGAGCTTCTGCAACTTGCACTCTTAGGTCGGAGCCATTTTAGGTGCTCTGGGAGTGCCCTTTCTCAAGAAAGCACAATAAAGACTCCTCGGCTTTTATCACAATTTTCTGAGTCTCCACAAATTATTGGTAAGGGTCTTTAAGTCCCACATGCTATTTCATAGGAAAGATACTTGCACAAATCAGTACAAGAGAAAACAATATAGGATAAGTACAATAAAACAAGAAAGAACCAGAGATCTGCTTATTTTAGAGAACAGAGTATATTGAAAATAATTTACATTTTTGGTGACCCCTAGTCACCATTAGAAACAATTACTGCACAGTCCTGTACAGTGATCCTTTCAGGGATAATTCATTGGCACATCTAACTTCAGTTCAATATAGTCAACATTTATTAAGCACCTATTGTATACAAAACACTGTGCTAAGTGGAAAGATGAGATGAGATGGTCCTGCCCTTTCAGAGCTTAACCTTTTTTTTTAATTACACATATGTAATTAATTTTAATACAGAAAAATGCATACATTAACAACACGCAAACCAAAATATTATGTGAACTCATAGAGATGACAAAAGTAGAATATTTCAACTTTCTCACAACTACTCCAGGAAGGATAGAAGAAGAAGAAGAAGAAGAAGAAGAAGAAGAAGAAGAAGAAGAAGAAGAAGAAGAAGAGGAAGAAAAAAAAAAGAATTCTAGGCCACCAGAAGACAAGAAATCCAAGGAGATATAATGCTAAATGAGATCTACAAAGGGAAGATTTATCAATAACTGGAGACATCAATGGAAGACTTCCTAAAGGAGGTACCGTTTGCATTGGGCTTTAAATGACAGGTAGGAATTTCAGAAAATGAAAAGGGACAGAAAAGACATTCTAAGCATGGTGGATAATATAAATAAAAGTGCAAAAGGAGAAAAGAGCAGTGAACCAGCTGGGCTGGAGAACAGAGTTATGGGCAGGAGTAATATGAGATATTGTTGGAAAGGTATGATGGTATCAGATTGTGAATGGCCTCTAATGCCAGGAAAAGGACCCTGAATTTTACTCAATAGTCAATAGTGAGACACAGGCAATCTTTTTGCAGAGAGAAGAGAGACATGACTTAATCTTTGCATGGGGAAGATTAATTTGGCAACAGTATGAAGAATGGATTGGAGAAGGAAAAAAATGGAGGTGGAAAGACCTGTTAAAAGTCTGTGGCAAAGCCGGGGATAGTAGTAATGAAGGCCTAAACTAAAGGACATAGGTTGGAGAGATATTGTGGGAGTGGAAGTGGGCAATGACTGAACATAAGAGGTGAAGAGAATGGAAGAGACAAAGAGAGAATCATGGGTTTCAAATACTGTAGGTGATGAAACATTAACATTCAGAAATAGTGAAATTAGAAAGAACAGGTTTAGGGATATAGATATTGTTTGGTTTTAGACATATTGAATTTGGGGTGCTATTGGGACTTCCAGATGGAACTGTCTTATAGTCAGTTGAGTCTGTATGTCCTCTGGATATTTTCAGTTCATTATGACCAAAGCAGAGTTTATCTTCTTCCTCAAGCCAACCCTTCTTCTGAGTTTCCTATTACAGTTGAGTCCACCACCATCCTTCCAGTCTCCCAGGTTCTCAACCTCAGTGTAATCCTTATATCCTCACCCCCACACATAACATGTATCTAATCCATTGCCATATCTTATTTCTACCTCTGTGTCTCTCAAATATGTCCCTCTAAACTCACATGGTTGCCATCTTAGTTCAATTGCTTATTACCTCACAGCTGGACTATTGCAATAGCTTTCTAAAAGGACACCTGTCTTCTATTCTCTCTCCATCACAATCTATCCTCCATATAGTTTCCAAAGATATCTTCTTAAACACAAGCCTAACCATCTCTCTCTCTCTCTGTCTCTCTCTCTGTCTCTCTCTCTCTGTCTCTCTCTCCCTCTCTCTGTCTCTGTCTCTCTCTCCCTCTCTCTCTCTGTCTCTGTCTCTCTCTCTCTCTCTCTCTCTCTGTCTCTCTCTTGCTCTCTCTCTCTCTCTCTCTCTCTCTCTCTCTCTGTCTCTCTCTTTCTCTCTCTCTCTCTCTCTCTCTCTCTCTCACACACACACACACACACACCCACACACACACACCCCTCAGTAAACTCTAAAGGTCCCCTATTCCCTCCAGGATCAAATACAAACTCTTATCATTGTCATTTACAAGTGTTCATAAAGCTCTGTCATTTGAAGCTCCTTCTTGTCTTCTCCATCTTTATACATAATATTCTCTTCCATATACATACTCTGTGGTCCAACTATAATGGATAACTTGCTATTTTCTCATATACAATGAATATTCTATCTCCCATCTCCATGCTTTGGGACTGACTTTTCCCCATGCCTGGATTATTGTCTCTTCTCCAACTCTTGGAATTCCTGCTTTCCTTCAAGTTTCAGTTCAAGAGTCAACTTCTATGAGAAGCCTTTCCTCCCTGTCCCCCCTATTTTCCCACTAACTCCCTCTCCAGCTACTAGTACCTATCCCCTACTACCGATAAATACATGTGTGCCCACAATCATATAGGTAGCATGATGGGGTTTGGGTACCTTTAATAAAAATTTTGCCTGTTTTCATCACTGTTGGCACTTAGAGCATTCTTCTGGAGTCTATAGTGCATATGGTCACCAGATAGCTCAGGGTTTGAAGAGTATTCATTATCGGTAGTCACTCAGTTAACCCCCTCCAAAAAAAAGTTTACAGCTGACACCTTTTTTAAAAGATTAAGGTTGCCTAGATGATTTCCACATGTTGATAAGTATTGGTAGACTTAGATTTGTTAAATTCTGCAAACCCAGGGTAGGTATCCATCAGCCCAGAGAACATGCATTAAGATAAGTGGGTACTCAGAAATCACCTTTTTAAATGTGAAGAGAACTGTCTAAAATACAATTTTCATTTTTTAAGGCTTAAGTCATCTGTAATAAATATGAGCTATTCTCCTTGAACTGACTGACTTCCTACAACCATTCCAAATCTGACATCTGAATCACTTTACAACTCAGATGCAGTTAACTCTAAATAACAGAGCACTGTCCCGGGAACTATTGATTATATGCTAACAGACATTACTTCCGCCCAACCCTCAACCACTTGGAAAATTGAAAGCGCAGTCAAATGCCTTCTTTGGCATTATCCGAACCAAGGAAAACTGATTTTCTTTACAGAATTCAGTTAAACTACTTTAGAGAACAAGGAGATACTTCAGAGAAGCTAGTGGGGCAACCTTCAAAATATGGCATTTCATGGATGAAATGGTTTCCCTGAGGGTTATAAGTCTCCATGTTACTAATGGAATTTAGGAGCATTGCTAGAACCAGACATAATCACTAGGTAATGCTGTGTTAGATTACCAAAAGGCTTCCTATTTACTAGAAAAACCACATTTAGTCAGATATGGGATCTGAAATGAAATATCGGTGACCAAACAATCAATTTTGAATTAGAGATGGAAGAACTCAGTTAACATCAACCAAAGACAAAATGTTTCCTCTAAAAAGAAAAATCTGAAAGTGATAGAGAAAATTAAGAGTGGAAAAAGAAAGAGGATTTAAAGGAGTTGGGAGGGGAGGGGATTTTTTTTCAGTTCCCACTAACTCAAAAGAAAAATAAAAAGGACTTTTGCACCAGAAGTAGAGCAATTACAGATGAAGCCACAAAATAATAAAGGTAGAAAGTTAACAAAGTACAACTTCTGAACTGACATTGAAGAATGTTAATTCTTAATATGCTCTCTGGGCACCCCTTCCTCGCCAGCCTCCATTATCCTGTAGGGTGTACAAACTGAACCCTGTGCATGTGCTGCAAGAGTAACCCAGAGATTGCTCTCCCACTACAGAGATTCTGCTAGCACACACATCTCATCCTTGTCTTTATCCTACCAGGTGACAATAACGAGGGGACCTTGACTCTGCCCAGACTTGAAAGAAGGAGGGGAAGACCAGGCTTCTTTTTGCCTGGAGCAACCCTTTGGTTAGGGAAGCCAAAAGCTGCAGGGATTCAGCCCAGAACACCCTTTCCTCCCCTCACCATTCCTGGAAAAACTGGCAGAGACTGATTCAGCCTAGGTAGATAACTAAAGAACGGTAGAAACTGGGACAGAAGGCCAGTACACATAGAAACATTGGACAGACAAAAAAAAGAACTGAAATACATCTGGAGCTAGCTCTAACCCTCAGAAGCTGTTTGAGGAAGGGATTGATGCAAATTTATATTATTAAGTATCTGAATAGGAAGTTTTCAAAGGAAAAAAAAATCGAATCTATCAACAATCATATAAAAATGCTCTAAATCACTAATGAGAGAAATGAAAATTAAAATAACTTAGAGGTTTCACCTCACGCATATCAGATTGGAAAAGATAACAGAAGAGGAAAATGACAAAGGTGGAGAGGCTATGGCACTAAAGCTGTACTAGTACATTGTTGGTAGAGCTGTGAAACTGGTCCAGTCATTCTGGACAGCAATTTGGAACTATACCCAGAAAGTTACCAAATCATGTATTAACCTAGATATACCACTACTAGGACTATATCCCTCCCCTCCAAAACAAACAAACACAAGGAAGGGTTTACATATATAAAAATATTTATAATAGCTCTACTTGTAGTATCTCCAGACTGGAAACTAAGGCAGTGTCCTCCTACTGGCAAATAGTTGAACAAATTGTGGTGCTTTTTATGCCATAAAAAATCATGAAATGGACAATTTCAGAAGGAACTGGAAACATCTTTATGAAATAGTGCAGAGCGAAGAGGGCAGAATGAGAATCTATATGATGACTGCAACATCATGGAGAAAAACAACTTTGAAAGGCTTTACAACTCAATGTGATCATAAATAAGGTCAAATGAATGAAGACAAAATGTGACACTTACCTTCCACCAGAAAGATGATGAACTTAAAATGCAGAAAGAGATATACATTTTCAAATATGGCCAATGTGGCAATTTGTTTTGCCAGATTATGTAACTGTTCATTAAGGATTTTTTTTATTTAATTTGCTCAAGGAGAAGTGACAAATTAAAAGGGCATAAAGCATGTTTACGTTATGATATGCCACATTTATATCAAAATAATTTATTATTGTAAAGTGGTGCTCAGAATTAAAACTCAGGCATTGAATCACACTACCAAAGACAAATATAGTGAATACTCACTGCATCCTCTTGCTGCTAAAAAAGTGAAAATGTACATTAGTGTTTCACAATATGATTATCATGGAAGTGTTTGGCATAACTGAACATGTATAACCTATATTAAATTGCTTGCCTTCTCAATGAGGTTGGGTGAGAAGGGAAGAAGGGAGAGAATTTGTAACTCAAAGTTTTCAAAACAAATGGCAAAAAATTGTTTTTACGTGCAACTGGGAAATAAGATATACAGGCAATGGGGTAGAGAAATCTATCTTGCCCTACAAGAAAATAAGCGGGAAAGTGATGAGGGAGGTGAAATGATAGAAGGAAGGGCAGACTGAGGAAAGAAGTAATCAGAATGCATGCCATCTTGGAGTAGGAGGAAGGGAGAGATGGGGAGAAAATTTGGAGCTCAAAATCTTGTGAAAAAGAATGTTGAAAATTTGAAATAAATTAATTAATTTTTTAAAAATCAAGAAAAAAAAATGAAAAAGTACTTCAACATACTGCCTGAATGGGGAAGTATTATTGGGAATAAATAGAGGGCATTTATTGGGGGAAAAAATGTATTAAATTTACTGCCTACTAGGAAGTATTTGTATTTTTTAATCACTTCATTGCTAAAACATCGGCTGCATAATAAAATAAAAGAATAATTTTTTTTTAAGTACAGAAAAATTTTCTAAACTAACAAACAAAAAAAGTCAAAGGAGAAGAGGGAGGATTTTGGACTAACCGAAACACCAAAAAGAAACGGGAATGGGAGGAGTAATAAGGAAATAAAAGAAAGAAAGAAAAAGAAGTTCAGTTGAACTGCAAAACTGGGGAAAGGGGTGACAGACAGGAAGTTGGAAGTGGTTACCTGGGAATAAAAATCTTTGTATCAAATACCTCTAAGAATTTGATAACCAAAATATATAGACAAATAACAGAAATATTTAGGAATAAAATTCATTCCTCAACAGAAAAAAAAAAAGTGGTCAAGGGACATCAACAAACTTTTTTGAAAGTTAACACAGCAAACTATTCACAGCCATATGAAAGAATGCTCCAAATCACTGATAATAAGAGAAATGAAGAAATTAAAACAACTCTGTGGCTTTATGTCAGCCTCAGCAAATTACAAAGGTGACAAAAGATGGGACTAGCCAATACTGGAGGAGATGGGAGGGAAGAGAAAGGGAGGGAGAGGAGAGGAGAGGAGAAGAAACATGCAGGACACACTTTTTTTTTGCTTTTTTTTTTTTGAGAGGGAAGGCAGGACAATTGGAGTTAAGTGACTTGCCCAAGGTCACACAGCTAGTAAGTGTTAAGTGTCTGAGGCTGGATTGGAACTCAGGTCCTCCTGACTCCAGGGCTGGTGCTCTATTCACTGGCCACCTAGCCGCCCCAGGACGCACTTTTAAATTTAATCTGTGTTATTAACATTTTCTTCTTTACTTTCTTAAGTCTAGACAATCAACAAAACAGTATCTCAAGTCCTGATTTGTAGCACTTGCTAATTTTCCAAGGTGAGAATGATCACACTGAAAATTCATATCATCCCTGCTGCCTCAGCACATCCCTGAAACCAACTCTCAGAAAAGATACGACTTTATGTGACTTGACCATGGTTCCACAGCTAGTATATATCTGAGATAAGATTTGAACCCCTGGGTTCAGTACTCCTTCCACTACATCTCACCACTTTGGTCATTCAGGCTCTTCAAGTTTCTGCATTCTCAGACAGAGCTTTACATGGGGAATGTGGAAAGCAACATAAATCACCAAATGGACTTGGGAGCAAGATATTGCCCTAGAGCCAACATCATGAGGCAGATTGAAGTGCCTGCCGGCCTTTTATCATGGACCAAAGCAATGCAAAGAATTTTAACCTAAAAACCAGTGACATGAAGAAATTAACGTACAGGACGTCAAACACTTCTTATCTTCTAAGGAAACTGGCATTTCATTAGCAAGAACCACAGCGACAATCCATCATGTCCAGCTCTCTTTCATATCCCATTGCTACCTCATGAAAGGAAATGTGGTGGCTCAGAATCTTTTACACGTATCAAAGGATGAACGTATCTGATTATGCACTGTCTTATAATAGCGAGTATGATGGTTTCCAGGGTATCACCAGGGCTGACTTTCTTACGAACTCAGGGGTACTACTATCATGAGGCCCTTCCAGTTTCCATGTCAAGATTTAAAGAAGCCCCAGCTTAGATGTTGAAGCTTATCACCCTTGTGAGGCTCTCAAGATTCATTGTTCCATGTGATAAGGTCAGATATTTCTAGGATAAAGTCTCCCACTAGGGAGAAATGTGGAGCATAATTATAATAAAAGTCCTTCCAAGGAACAAGCAAATGGCAACAAAGTACTAAAAAAGAACCATGTCACTGGGAAAACTCGGAGAGCCCAGCCAGGAGAATCAACAAATTCATGTGGTAGAAGGGAGAGGGAAGAAAGCAAATAAATTAACCCAAAGTAGATCCCTAGCTAAATGGGACTTCCTGTGGTCTCCACACTATCAGGACAGCTGCATGCCTACCTCTCATGGGGATGTGGAAACACTTCTTTCTTACCTCACTTCCTTCTTACATACTTCCCTCACCTTATGTATCTTTTCATCTTTTCTTCTCTAACTTCTTAATTCCTCCACCCCCCAATACACAATCTTTGTCCCCAGACCCACAACCCAAAAATTCCGATGTGAAATGGCCAAGAAAGGGAAGAGGAAGATAGAACAAGGACAGCCTAGGAAAAGAATGTGGGACTTAGAGTCAGAGGACTTGAATTTGAATTTTGACCCTATCCTTTATAATGTATGTGAAATGTGTCACTTCAAATCTCCAGGGCTCAGTTTCTTCACCCATCAATCAGTCAACAAGTATTTACTTATGAATGCTATGGACTGAGCAATGTGCTAGGTACTGCTGATCTGGATAAAAATAAAACAGCCCTTCCTCTGAAGGGTTATATTATAAAAAGTCATTCCAAGGAAATGCTTTATAGGGTGGATAACAAGCAAAAGGTAACAAAGTGCTAAAAAAGAACCATGTGTAATGGGAATCTGAAGATCTTGGCTT
This sequence comes from Pseudochirops corinnae, assembly GCA_028646515.1. Lineage (NCBI taxonomy): Eukaryota > Metazoa > Chordata > Mammalia > Diprotodontia > Pseudocheiridae > Pseudochirops > Pseudochirops corinnae. The sequence continues at coordinate 90,639,620 of CM053587.1, read as the reverse complement.
AAGTGAATATGAGAACCTTCCCTGATTTGAAAACATACTCTGCCCCCTAATAGGCTGAATGTGGTTACATGGAGCCTGTGGCGGGAGGCTTGTTTTTCAAGAATGCCCATACCTTGTTACTTTGTGATTGGGCAGTAGGTCAAGAGGGTTGTGACATTGTCTGATCAGGAGAAGGTTATATATACCCTGATGTGAGATTTTGCTTTGGGGCTCACTTTGGGAAGAGTTGTGTGATTTGGCCAGACGAGACTCTGGGCAGCCGTTGAGCACCCCTGGCTTTGAAAGCCCAGATGTTGGTGCTTCCCTCTCTGCTAAGTGACTAAATATGGATGGAATGGTCAGACAGCTGGAAGCCCTGTCTGCTGGTCTGCTTCTCTGTCTGTATTTTTTTGTCTGCTTGTAACTTCTGTTTGTATTCTCTGAAGTTCAGGGTGCTTTTTCCCCTGAACTAGGTAAATGATATGTTTGGTTAAAGTAGGATTGTTAACCTATTTTGAGTTGCTTTCCTTTAAAAAATGCAGATCTCAGAACCTGTGCTGGCAGCCATCCTGGATATGGTAGGGTGCTTGTTGCTACACCATGTCACTGGGGAAACTCAGAGAACACTGTGTTGGAGAAAACAACATTTACATATATAAGTAAATACAAAATATATACCAAGTAATTTGGGAGGAGGGTCACAAGCAGCTGGGAAATATAGTAGATATCTTTGAAAAGAACAAAAGTGGAGAGGGGATACATGGCTGGTGGAGCAGTGGACAGGGACATTAGATCAGGAAGATCTAGGTTCAAATTTGACCTCAGATATTTATTAGTTGTGTGATCCCAAGTCACTTAATCCTGTTTGTTACTTCATCTGTAAAATGGGAGTAATAACCTTAGGAGGATCAAATGAGAAAATATTTGTAAAAATTGCTTAACACAGCATGTAGCATACAGTAGGTGTTTAAAAATGCATTTTCCCTTCACTCCATTCCAGGAACAGGAGACAGCTTATACAAAGATACAGAAGTGAGAAAAGGAACATTTGCCTATCAGAAGCAGCAAGTGAACCAATTTGGATTGAATGCAAAGTATGTAACAAGCCTGACAGAAGCCAGATGATGAGGAGCTTTGAATGCCAACCATAGGGGTTTATATTTAATCCTTAAAACAATAAGGAGACACTAGAGCTTTTTGAGATGGGGGAGTGGGGGAGATATGGTCACAGCCAGGCTTTAGGAATATCACTCTGATACTCTATCTATCCTATATTCTAAAGGAAACTGAAAGTCCATTAACAGGCACTACATCAATAGTTCATCAGGTCCCCCCCTTCACTGCCCCATTGCTACCCTGTGGAAGGGGCTGTGGAGGCTCAGAATCCTTCCAGAATGTGTGGAGGAGAGAGAGACTTGAGGCAGGTAGAAGAGAGGCTACTGAAATACTCCAGGGGAGAGGTAATGAGGTAAGCAGGATGGTGTCTAAGTAAAAAGAGGGAAGGGGATACTGTATAGAATCCACAAGCATTAGCCACAGATAATGAGAGTTTATTGGGTAATCTCATAGTTCATAGGGTTTGGAAGGGATCTTAAAGGTCATCTACTCCAGAATTATAGAACTCACGGGCAAAATTCCCCAGGATGGCCAGATTCAAGCAATTAATTAATTAGCTGGTTAATTGACTGATTCATTGGCTAATTATTTAAGGTTAGCCAGATTAAAATGTCATTGGAAACATTTAACAAAATAAATAAAAATTAAATGCAACACACATGATGTTTTTCATGGTTTTCTAAGTCAATATGTGTCCTGCAGGAATCCATGTAATAAGCAGTAGATTCAAAGGTCTAATGGCTCTAAATCCAGAGCTCTTTTCATTTGGTTGGGTCTTATCCCAAGTGATCCACATTCAGACCACCATGAAAGCCCTTGGTTTACAGAGAAACAACAAAGGTTGGCCCATAATTAGTAAGGCTAGAGGCTAGCAGGTAGATGACACAGTAGATAGAGTATCAGGTCTGGAATCAGGAAGACTCATCTTCGTGAATTCAAATATTCTCAGACACTTACTAGCTATGTGACTCTGGGCAAGTCACTTAATCTCATTTGCCTCATCTGCAAAAGGAGCTGGAGAAAGAAATGCCAAACCACTCCAGTGTCTTTACCAAGAAAACCCCAAATGGCATCATGAAGAGTTGTACATGACCAAACAACAATATTGTCATCATAATGGAAATTATCATAGGGACAAGGATTTAGAAGTAGAAGGAACCTTAATGGCCATCAGGTTCAACTCCCTCATTTTATAGATGAGGAAACTGAGTCTTAGAGAGGATTAGTGATTTACTCACGGTCACGTAGCTAGAAAGTATCTAAGGTAGGAATCAATTCAGATCTTCCTGATTCCAAGTCAAGAGCTCTACTCACAGAATGATGCTGTGGGCATGTCTTTCCTCTTGCGGCCAAACTGTTCCTTGCACAACCTTGGCCTCAGTGTTCTAGGGTGTCTGCCCAAAGGGTTATTTGTCCCAACTTGAAAGTTGATTTGAGGATTATTTGAACTGTGTGCCTCAAGATATGGTTTGCACTATCAATATAAAAATTTCCAACTATAGGGGGCGGAGCTAAGATGGCGGAGAGTAAGCAGTAACCTGAACAAGCTCCCAAAGAATTTCATCCTTGGGAACTAAAAAGTCAATTTGAGCGGATTTAAAAGTGACGGAGCCTATTGTGAGACAGAGAGTGACAGATTCCCA
>CM053587.1:90615722-90636382 GCA_028646515.1 Pseudochirops corinnae | reverse complement strand
AGGCAAGGGAAAACTGTTACAATGGAGGGGAAGAACAGGAAGGCAAAAGGGAATGGGTTCACCTTCTTCTCATTGATTGGCTTAAAGAGGGAATAACATACACACTAAATTGGGTATCTTACCCTATAGGAAAGTAGGGAGGAAGGGGATAAGAGGGAGGATGATAGAAGGGAGGGCAGATTTGGGGGGAGGGTAGTTAGAAGCCTACACTTTTAAAAATGGACAGAGTCAAAGTAGAAAATAGAACAAGTGGGGGGTGGGATAGGATGAAGGGAAATATAGTCAGTCTTTCACAATATATCCACCATGGAAATGTTTTGCATAACTACACATGTACAACCTATATTGAATTGCTTATCTTCCCAGTAAGGGTGGGCGACGAGGGAAGAAGGGAAAGAATCTGGAATTCAAAGTTTGAAAATCGAATGTTTAAAAAAATTATTATTTTTATTATTTTACATGCAACTGGGAAATAAGATATACAGGCACTGGGGTATGGAGATCCATCTTGCCCTACAGGAATGTTGGAGGGGGTTTGGGGAAGAATGTAGAAAAGAGGAGATTGGGGGAGGGGGTATTCAGTGGGATCACTGTTTTGGGGTGGTGAGTAGGGGAAAGACGGAAAGAAAATTTGTAACTCAGAATCTTGTGGAAATGAATTGAATGTTGTAAACTAAAAATAAACATAAAATTTAATTAAAAAAAAGAATAAAAAAGAAATTGCCACAGCCACCAGTCAACAGCCATCAACATTAAGGCAAGACCCTCCACCAGCAAAAAGATTATGACTCACTGAAGCTTCAGGTGATGGCTAGCATTATTTTTAAGCAATAAAGTGTTTTTTTAAATTAAGGAAATAGGATGTAGGCCTCATTTGAACAACTATTTCATGCTGGTCTGAGTAATGATTCATTTTACTCAGTATCTTGAGTCTTTAAACCATGATTAAGTCAACTTCTGGAATAGGTGTCAATCTACTCGCTCATACCATTCCTATAACTTTCCAGAACAAAGCTTAGCTTCTTAACCATCATTCATTATCTCCTTCATTGGACTATCTGCTTCTGGAGAACAGAAAATGTTTTAACTTTTGTATGTGTATCCTCAACACCAGACACATAGTAAATTCATGGCACATTGTGAGTGCTTAGTAATTTTTAAAATTCATTCATATAATACATGATTCTACTCCTTTACCCAAAATTTTCCAACAGAATCATTGGCTCTATTATTATTTTTACAATAAGAAATCTCATATTTCCTTCAAAGCTTCTTTTTTTTTTTTTAAATTGAGGGCAGATGCTATAAGTTTAAAATGTGACACATAATTTATGCTAACTTCTCAGTACCAATTATATTTCATTAAGTTACTGTGTTAATTGAAAAGTGAAAAAGTATTTATCTAATTATACTTATATAACTAGAATTTTAGATAAATCATGTAAATAAAACATATAAATACAAAAAGATCAACAATTTTAAAACATGATTTAAAGTTCAGTTCTCTAAAATCATATTTATAATCATTCCTAGGAACAGCAGTTTGATTGTAAACTTTTGACTTGCTATACAGACCTACTTGATGAAAATTATGACTATTTGGTTTAATTAATATGAAATTCAATACTTAACAAAATGCATTTCAATTGGGAAAAAAAAAGAAAACAGACCGAGACTGGTTGTTCAGTTTCACACAAGTATTAAATAGTAGAGACAAGATTCAAACCCAGGTCTTCTTACTTCAAATCCAATTTTCTTTCTGCTGTACCATGGTTCTACTATTGCTATTTGCTGTCTACTTACCCTCGGCTGGTTAGAGTAATTGATTCTCACTTGCTATTTTCACTTCTTTTATTAAAAGTAGTTACTTTTCCTAAAACAAAAAACAAAACAAAACAAAACGCATGCAGCCTCAAAAGCTATCTGGATATTTTGTGATAAACCCTGAAAGCACAGCCAGTAAGCCAATCAGTAGAAGTCCTCAAGCATTGGTTAAAGCTGTCTTGTGAAAGGATCTCTTAAACTAGGATTCTCCTAGTTTAAACTAATTTGAATTATGGTTAGAAATTTCCTTTTAACTCCTATTATGTCTTCCTTTCCTCCTCAATACTTGCCTTTATTTTAGGGGAGGTCAGGGTACATGTTGGTGCTTTTTCAAATATCCTAAACTCCCAGGTCCTCACTCCATCTCAGCAATCTACAGGAATGTTCACATATTATGTCTAATCATCACCCACAAGCATTCCCCTTTAAAGATTAAAAATCCGGACATCTGATCATAACCCCCTGGATTTCCATGGCTCCTGATGCTTCCCTCTTATACCCGTTCTTCTTCCTCATGTTGACCTCCAGTCCTACCACCCTTCAGTATTTTCTTAGGCTGCTCTCAGCCTTGCTCTGAATTCCTTTCCTTTCCTTCCCAATCTTGACCATAGAGTTAGATCAATTTCACCTTGTCTTCTCAAATTCCTGTTCAAATCCTGCCAAACCTGAACCCTGGATTACTCTCACCTCTATCTTGTTTGCTCCCAATCATGGACTGAATGGAGCTGAGACCATGACAAACGTGTGCAGAGTAAAGATCAGACAGTAGAGGAGATGAGGTGATAATATGGTAAATTAAGTGCAAAGATGTGTCTATACTCTTTACAAAGTGTGAAAAAGTTCTTCCTAAAAGCATTAGAAGGGACGAGAGCTATTTTGACAAGATGAAGACTGGCTGCATGGATTCGTCTGAAGCATGACCAGCTTCACAGAGTGTGATCCTCCTGGGTCTTTACCAGAGGTTATAGGTGGCAGGTAGGGCAGAAGATATCTTTTCTCCTCCCTGTCTCCTACCCCTGGCAATGATATCTTGCAGTCGAACTACTTACCTGTCTTTCCTTAATCTTTGATCACTCCCTGTCTACTGGTCCATTCCCTACTTAAAAAAAATAATATTGTTCTGTTCAGTTGCCAGATTCAACTCTGAGTCCCTTATGGCCACAGTAAGCCTTAATAAAAAAAATTGTTGAATTGAATTGAATCGATGCTAACTATTGCTCACTCTTCCCTAATTAACTAATCTAAAGATTCATTAAAGTAAATCCTAGGGGTAGACCTAACCAGCTGAGGGTGAGTAGGCATCAAATATGCCTCATTCTTTTATAATAGAATGAATGAATGAAAAGACACTAATTAATCACTTATTACATGCCAGAAACTTTGACAGGATAGTAGGGTTCACAGGGCTGCTGAGAGTTGGATACAACTGGATGATATAATAGCAATTTTCTTCTAGTTGTTCATATTAGAAGCCAGGTCTTCTTCCTCTCTGTCCTGTGCTCTTCTTCTGGATATTTTAGATAAATACAGAACATGAATAACCCTAGTTGGCTCTCTTTTCACCATGACATCAAGTGATCCTCAACGTAAATCCTTTAGGGCTTACAAGTAGTTTTGTGGTAGGATTGGTATGGAATGAATTATGACCAAAAATATTTCCCTCCACTAGCTTAAAGTCCTGCATTCAGTGATTCACTCATTCCTTTGTGTTAAGTTAATAGTCAATAGTCTTATCTTCTCCAGGAATCCCCTCTTAGAATGAACATAACCCACCATGGTATATCCCTGGTTCAGCTCTAATACCTTTATTAGATTCCTTTCCTTTGGTGCACTGGCTGGTGGCTGAGAATATTGATCTGCTGGGATAGAAAAAAAATCACAGAAAACAAGAAAGAGAGAACAGAAAAGGCAGGCCAGGGCACCAGAGAAAGACGTTGCCCACTGGATCTCCAAGTGTCCTTCTAGCTCTGACTTGTCATTAGCTATTTAAGTCCAACCCTGGCAAAGGTGGTTTGAGATCAATGTGATAGCACTTCCTTATAGATATTGTCTTAAATTCAAGTCAGCATAACTAAGGGAGATACGCTGTCTTAATCTCTGCTTCTGTGTCATTTTTTTCTTTTTAGCCTATATCAAGGACTCATTTGATTGTAGTATCAGCAAGCATTTTTAAACAGCTAACATTGGCCAGAGTAACTGTGCTAAGTACTGAGGAGCAAAGAAAGGTAAAAACGAGTCCCTGCTGTCAAGGAGCTTCCAATCTAATAGGGCAGACAACATATAAATAACCAGGTACCTGTACAGAGAAGCGGAGAGGCCATCTGAAAGGGGGACGGAAATGACAAATGGAGAAAGGTCTTTGGCAGAAGGTAGGCTTTGGGTGGAGTCTTGCAGGAAGTCAAGGAAAGTAACCCGCAGGGGCGAGGAGGCAGAGCATTCCAGGCCCATGTGAGGGCCAGGGCAGAGACATGGTGACAGGGGACAGAGTGTTTGTTGTGTTTGAGGAACGGAAGGTATGCCAGTGTAGCTGGGTTGGAGTGTCTGTGGAGGGTAGTAAAATGTACTGGAGGGACTGGAAATGTAAGGAAGGACCAAGTTATAAAGAGCTTTAGAGCAAACGTTGCTGTTTAGTTCTTTTCACTCGTGTCTAACTCTTCATGACCCCATTTGGGGTTTTCTTGGCAAAGATACTAGAGTAATTTGCCATTTCCTGCTCCAGTTCATTTTGCAGATGAGGAGACTGAGGCAAACAGGGTTAAGTGACTTGCTTAGGGTCATACATACAGCTAATGAGTGTTTGTGGCCAGATTTGAACTCAGGAAGATGAATTTTCTTGACTCTAGGCCTGACACTCTGTCTACTACGCCATCTAGCTGCCTAGATATCAGACGGAAAAATTTATGTTGGATTCTGGAGGTAGTAGGGAATATTTGGGGCATATTGAACAAGGGATGACATGGTAAGACCTACACTTTAGAACAATCACCATGGCAACTAAGAGGAAGATGGATCGGAGTGAGGAGAGATTTGGGGTAGCAAGATTATTTAGAAGGCTATTGCTTTTGTCCAGCAGGGTGGTGTTGAGGGCCTGGACTAACGCAGTGTCTGTGTGAGTAAAGAGAAGGAGTTGCATACAAAAAAGGTAGAACCAACAAGATTTAGCAAAAGATTACACATGTGGGGTATGAGAATGGAAAGTTGGGGATGACACTGAGGTTAAAAGCCTGGGGGCCTAGAAAGATGATGGTGCTCTCAATAGTAATAAGGGAATTTGGAGGGATGAAAGTTTTGGAGAGAAAGATAATGAGTTCATTTTGCATATGCTGAGGCATTTAAAATCCAACATATTCAACACAGAATTTATTATCCTTTGTAACGCATTTATTACAATGTTGGAAAAGAGCTGTATAGCACAAAGTCCTTCTGCCTTGAAAGGAAGTGTGATTGAGGAAAACAGCATTAGATTTAAAGTCAGAAGACATAGATTCAAGGAAATATTTATTAACTGGGTAACCCTGGGACAGTTATTTAATCTCTCTGAGTCTGTTTCGTTATCTTCAAACTAGGGACAGTGACGTTGAAATTACCCACTTATGAAGTTGTGGGGAAAGGTCTTACACCTTAGAGTAATGAATTTAGCTCCTCAAGTTCATGGGATCTTAGATTTGGAGCTGGAAGAAATATCAAGGGCTGGCCATTTGTACTTCTTCACTTTAAAGATAAAGAAAGTGAGACCTAGGGGAGTCTAGTGACTTGTTGATGGTCACAGAAGAAATGAGATTTGAACCCAAGTCCTCTGACCACAAAAAAATGCTCTTTCCATTGTACTAAGTATTTTTCCAAGAAGGAGGAAGTTCTTTTGGATTCTAAAATCATAGCACGTAACTCCATCTACAGTCATATTTGCCTTGCCTCCATTTTTTTTTTTGGTAAAATAGCTAAATCTTCACCCAAGAGTTCCACTATTCCTTGTGCTTCTGACGCAGCACTTAATTCTTCAGACAGCAAATGTGAATGTACATGTGTGCTCACATGGGCTGAGAGTCTCTTTGGTGAAGCCAGGAGAATATAGAGTTAGCCTCTTGTGTGTGCCATTGAAAGTCCATTACCCAATCTATACTAATCATGACTATTTTCTACTGGGGCAGGGAAACGAAATGTACAAAACCTTTATCAACCCTTGAACGTGGTCTGAGTAGGCAACTTTTGGGAGAGTCTGTTTCCTGCTGTTCAGGCATTTCTGTTTTCCTCTAGGGCTCTGGTTTCTGGAATGATTTCAGGCCACAAATATAGTGCCTCGTGACTTTGATGATTCTCCTGCTTTATCCCCTGCCATAAATCCTGGGTGGATAGATCATGCAAACTGAAACCAAGGCATGTGGTTCTTCTTGTAGTGTAAACAAGTGGAGGCTGTAGGGGGTGGAGAGATGGACAGGGAGGTTCTTCGGAAGGTTAAGCTAAACTTTTCTTTGTCCACAATCTAGTTTCAACAAGAAGTGACCTTTGGGGCCATTTAACTCATGATCATCCATGGTATAGAACTTTGTGATGTCTTTGAAATATGAGATTGTTAGACAATGAGGGTATACACTTATGTACATGTTTAATTAACTACTCCTGGAACATGGTAAGAAATTCCTCAGACCCTTGAGCTTTCTTCTGTCCAATCTTTGGAGTAATTGTTTTGTATTTATAATTTGCTTGGAGATTTCAGAGTTCTTTCCAAAGCTTACATACATACATACATACACACATGTATGCATGTATATACCCTTGGTGCAGTAGATAGAGCTCTGGATCTAGAGCCAGGAAGAACTGAGTTCAAATACAGACTCTTGTACTTACTAGCTGTGTGACCTTGGACAAGTAACTTAACTCTCTTTACCTCAGTTTTCTCTTCTACAAAATGAGGGAAATAATAGTGCCTGCCTCAGAGGGTTGTTGTGAGGATTAAATAAGATAATATTTGTAAAGCAGTTGGCACAGTTTAGCTGTTCCCTAGTCAATGGGCATCTCTGTGGTTTCTAGTTTTTTGAAAAACCAAAAACCAAAAAAAAACCCCAAACACAAACCCTGAAACAACTACCCAAAAAATCTAAATTACAAAAATTATCTTCAATAATTGAAAAAAAAAAGCATTTTACCCCTGTTCTTTCTTAAGTTTAGCTAATTTTCTTGTCCTTATCTGTCCTCTTACATATATGGCTAAAGGAGGCTGAAGTTTTATGCAGTACTTTTGGTACTTAATGTTCTTACACAGATGTTCTTTCTCACCTCAGTGGTAGTAAAGGATGAGTCAGTCCTATAAGTGACTAATACTGACTGCACAGGGTGATACTTCTTACCAGTATATTCCTTTTCCCTCTCCTACCCTCAGCTCCCATCCAGGGTTTCTTTTGGTCTTATGGGGTGACGTCTTTCAGGCATCACAAGAGAGAGGGATTTCAAACACGTATAACTGGCAGAGGGCTTTGGGTATCAGTAGGATTTGGGCGTTGGTCACCAAAAGATAATCAGATTCTCAGTGGCTAGTACACTACCCTTCTCCAACCCTCAACATACTCATATCCCCAGAGATTTGCTGATTAGCATAGTCCAAAGGTTGTGTTTAAAAATATTGTAGCACATCTATCCTTGTTTATTCTTGCTAAGTGGTCCCTGAATCCATTAGAAAAGAACCTTTTCTGTTGAGCTATAAATATTGAAATTTATTCTTTCTTGGTTACATAAATAACTTCTTGTAACTTGCTTCCAGGATGATTACAGTCAAGCCCCTAAGAAAACATGACCAGCAGGTACTGTGGAAAGAAACCTTTGAAATTTAAAGTACCTAAGATACTGTACAGTTAAGGAGGCTATCCATCTTGACCTCTTCTGTGATGCAGGGAATAATGGGAAGGGGGAGGTTCAGTCCAAGTGTTGCCTGAAGTCCAAAAATGGCCGGAAATTACTCAGATCTCTGCTCTAAGCAAAGACGATTGAGTTACCCTTTGGAAACTACCCTTTAAAAGTTCACTTCTCTTTCTTTGGGGCTATTTTTCCTCTCTGAGTGGGAAGTATCCCTTCTAGATATAGGAGTAAAGTCTTCTGAAAACAGGCACTGAAATAATGAAGCCAACATTACTATCATCTTTTCCAGTGACTTTCTCCTGAAACTCCATATTCTACCTCTCTCAATTGAAATGTCACCTCCTTAAGATCAGATGCTGTCCTACTTTTGTGGTATTGTATTCCCATAGTTTAAAACAACGCTTTGCATATAATAGGCACTTAATAAGTGACTTTTCATTGATTAAAGAATTCTAGAGCACCACCTTCATGCTATCTGAGTTAGGACTTTGTTGTAAGTGAGAGTGTAGTACAGTGATATCAAAGCCTCTCTAATAGCATCTAAAAGAAAAAGGTAGAAATCTAAGTACAGCAGAACCTTGGTTTACAAGTAACCTGGTTTACGTATGCTTCACTAGAGGACAAAATTTTTTTTGCAAAATTTGTCTTGTAGGACAAACCAAAATTTGCAGTATGAACATCATGTTTGCTTCACCACTGGCTTAGAGGTGCTAGCCAGAAGCTGCTGCTCTATCAGTGGAGATGTTGTTATGGGAATAAGGCAGAGTGAGAAAGGTTCTCACTCTTTTGCTGCAGAGAGAACTTGCAATCCTCAGCTAGCCCCTGTACCAGTTGTGCCTCACCCAGCAGCTCACCCAGCTCCAGAGGGCCCTCTGGAAGAGGCACTGACCCATCCTGAAGGTAGTTCAGGATTGTTCCAAAATGATGACTACTCCTGTCAATCAGCACTCAGCCTTCAGTCTGTGAGCATCTCCATGACCCCTGAACACAGCTTTGAGTATGGCATCCTGCTTGGTCAGGGTCTGTAGCCTGGTGTAGTGGAGTGAGGGCCCCCCATTTTCAGCTTCGCATACTTGGTACTTAGACTCAACAGTTTGAGTTCGTAGATGGCACCTGCCTATGCCTACGGCCTCGAGGCTGGGAAGTGTGGGCAGCAGTGCCTGGCTGAGGTGATGGGGACCCCAGCGGAGGGGGCAGTCGGGTATCCCAGGCCCAAGGCCTTAGCCAACATTCTGGCTACTCCCACCAGAGGGGTGGTGAGCAGGCAACAGCAGAAGCAAAATCAGTCTCCCCCAGGCCCTAGGCACCCCTCCCTCCTAGTCACAACCTCTGACTCTTGTCCTCAGATCCTGACCCTCCCCATGAGCCCTTCAATTCTCTACCCTGCCTCCCCCTACCTCCAACCCCTCCCTCTCCTCTACCTTATGCCAGCCACGATTCTTCACAAAGGTAAAGTGAAGGTTAATTTGTTTTATTTTCAGTTTATATTGTTTACTAATCATTGCTATTGTACTTCAGGTGCATTAAGGACAAAAAACTTACTTAGAATTATAAATAATTATTTTTATATGAATATTTTTTCAGATGTGGTACCAATCATCCGACTTTACATTATTTCCTAATGGAAAAATTTACTTTGCAATACAAACAAATAGCATGACAAATAGAATCTCAGGATGAATTAAATTCATAAACCAAAGTTCTACTGTAATGTTATTTAAGAAAGTTTAAGATCAAAGAGGTCTTCTTAAGGGAGATAAAGGAAGGCTTCATTAAGGAGATTGTACTTGAGTTTAACTTTGAAGGAAGAAAAGGATTCTGATGGACATGGGTGAAGAGGAAATGCATTCTAAGTCTAATGCATACTAAGACTGGGCTGTACAAGTGCATGGAGACTGAGGAATGGAGGATGAGCTTGGGAGTAAAAGTAGTAATGGTCTTGATTTCCCCATCAAATCAACTACTGCCAGGAAAGTTTATAGACCTCATGTGGGATGCATGCTGTCCTAGGTGCTAGAGCTACAAAGGGAAAGGTTTAATTACTCTACTCAGGGAACTAATAACTTAGCTGAGAGGTCACAGTGTGTATGGAATTAGCAATTAATATCCACATAAAGTAATATCTGCTGAGTGCCAAAAGATTGGGATCAGTGTTAAGCAGTACAAGAAAATAGAGGAAAGAGAGACCACTATGGGTTCAAAAAAGGGTATATGCAGCTCTAGCTCTTTTAAGGAAAGATAGGACTCAATCTGGAGGTTAGGAGGGAGAAGTCATTCTAAGTCACAGAAATACTGATAAATACTGATATTTAAAGGAGTTCACGTGAATTAGACTTGTTCTGATGGACCCTAGAGACCCAACAATGGATGGCAATTGAAAAGAAGCAAATTTAGACTTGATATAAAGAAAAAACTTCTTAAGAATTAGAGCCATCCAAAAGTTCAGTGGGCTATCCTGAGACATAGTGGATTCCCCATTACTAGAGGTTTTCTTGCAGGGACTAGATTTTCTAGATTTGTTATAGCAAGGATTCTTTTTCAGATATGGTTGGGCTAAACTGTTTTAGAAGTCCCTGAAATTCTGTGGTTCTATGAAGGAATTTGAACAAGGGTATAAAGATAGGAATGTATATGGCTTGTTGGGAGAACAATGGGTAAAATAATTTGACTGTGACTGGAGAGTTGTATAGTAAGATTGGAAAATTAGTTAGGAACCAAGGAGTAGTTAGAGTGCTGGACCTGTAATTAGGAAGACCCATCTTCCCAGGTTCAAATCTGGCATCAGATACTACTAGCCGTCTGATCCTGGGCAAGTCACTTAATTCTATTTGCCTGTTTCTCTGTAAAATGAGGTGAAGAAGAAAATGGCAAATCCCTCCATTATCTTTGCCAGGGAAACCCCACTAGGGGTCAGGAAGAATAGGACAAGACTTAAACAACTAAACAATGAGCAGGCAAAGGAAGGAATTATCAAAAGTTTTTTGAGCAGGGCTCAAGGTGGGGAAGAGAGGATAATCATCTGGTAACATAAGATTGTTAGATTTAGGACTGAATGGGATTTAAAGATAAACTGATCTGACCTTCTAATTTTACAGATGAAGAAACTATATCAGAGAAGGGAAGTAACTTGCCTAATGTCATACAGGTAATAAGAAAGAGCTGGAATTCATCCTTGGGTCCCCTGACTTCAAATCTAGTGTTCTTTCTTTTAGACCGTACCAGTTCTTGGTGTGAAGGATGGATTAGAGAGTGGAAGGTATAGAGGCCAGTTAGGTAAGAGACTATTTCAATGGGTCAGATACTAGGTGTCAGGAATTCAAGATGGACGCAGAATGAACATATATGAAAGATGTTGTTATTGCTTAGTCATTTTTCAATTGTATTTGACTCTTTGTGACCCTATTTGGGTTTTTTTTTTTTTTTGGCAAAGACACTGGAGTGGCTTGCTGTTTCCTTCTCTAGCTCATTTTACAGATGAGTAAACTGAGGCAAATAGGGTTAAGTGACTTGGTCAGGGTCCCATAGCTAAGAAGTGTCTGAGGCCAGATTTGAACTCAGACAGAAATGTTTTCCTGATTCCAGGTTGGGGACTCTATCCACAGCAACACCTACCTGCCTTTATGTGTTGTTATATGAAAAACATTACAAAGGAAGAGATTGGTTAATTGTGGGATGTGAATGATGAGGGAGAGGGGGGAATTAAAGCTGATTTCAAATTTTGCCTGGGTAAGATGGGGAATGATGGTACTCTTTATAGGAATGGGAAATTCCAGAGTAACAGTTTATTCATGGGGAGAGATACTCTTCGAACCCCTAACTTCCTTCAAAGCTCACTTTGAGAGCTCTCATGCTCCGTTCCTAGTTGCTACCCACCCTGGAATGACATTGGATTCGCTGAGTCTGCATTTTGTACACATTTATATGTAAACTCATTGTTTCCTCTAATAAGACATAAGTTTAGAGAATGTTCCATTTTTGTCTTTGTACCCAGAGCACCCAGCTCATTGCTCAGTGCTTGCTGATTGATTGTTTTTATTGAAGCAGTCTCTAATCTGAGAATGCTCAGAGCTGCACAAAGCAGGCCTAGAGATGGGAGTGCCAGTAATCAAGTAGCTGCTTCATGAATTAATTCCATTATGAGGAATAGATTTGCAAATCAGAATTGCTCCTGATCAGAATTCCACCTTGTTGGGGCAGCTAGGTAGCTCAGTGAACAGAGTACCGGCCCTGGACTCGGGGGGACCTGAGTTCAAATCCAGTCTCAGACACTTAACACTTACTAGCTATGTGACCTTGGCCAAGTCACTTAATCCCAATTGCCCTGCCCTCCCCCCTTCAAAAAAAAAAAGACAGTACCTGCCCTCAAGGAGCTTATAATCTAATGGCTGAAGCCAACACACAAAAGAAGCTAAAAAGCAATGTGGGATGGTGGTGGAAAGGGCAGAGGAGAAGAGGGAAGATATCTGACCTGGGGTATGGTAGAAAAGAGAAGTCCCTCGATAGAGTAGCCAGGGGAGAAATTATTTATTATAAGCTGAATTCTCTCCTTAAATGGATGTTTTTGGCATTCATGGCTCCACCCTCCAATCAAAGGGATCCATGGGGATGAGTGGGAATCCTAAGAATTTGCCTTTGATTGATTTTCTATTTCTGCTTTCCATTTGAGAGCCCAAAGAGGGAGAAAGGGGAGAAAGGGCACCGGTTTTCCTGTTCTCTTTCTGCTTGGCTTCTTTAAGATTTTCTTATGTCCCCAGACATAAGAGCTTATCTGTAACTTCCCATCAATCAAAATAGCTGAAGTTACTTTGGCTAGAATTTCCTTGGAGAAAGCTTGGGTCCAGTCGGTTATGATGAAGGCCCTCATAATCTACAGTGAACTCAATCAAGACTTTCATAAAATGAATTTTATAGGTTCTCACATCATATGATCAAATATTTACTTTTCTTTTTTGATGCTCTTGAATTTCAGTTTCCTCATTTGTAAAATAAAGGGGTTGGACCATTATATATTGATGTTCCTTCTAATGTTAAATTCTTTAATCTCATGACCCTACAATCTTCTCTTTTGATGAGTGTCAAAGGTAAGGAATAACAAAATTTCCCTTGCTAAGTAAGGGGAATCTCTTTTTTTCTTCTTCTTTAAACTCTCTAAGTCCTTTGCTTTTTTTCTTGCTTAATTTTCTCAGTTAAGTTCCAGGATACTCTCTGGGTACCTTGTCTAGCCAAAGCCTGCTGGGAGATATTGTTAGCCCTTTGGAAAACATAGCAGATACCTTAAGCTGATTTTGCTGATCTCCCAGAGTGAGGGATGAAGGCTTCTCCCCTTTACATTCCTTTCCAATGTGGTACATGTCTTGTCTGGCCAGACTTCTCGACTCTCTCTCCCTGAATAGTCCACTCAGTTGTTCTCAATGTTCTCCTGAGAAGACAGGGACATTTATTATTCTTGGAAGAGGAGTAGACATGACTGACCATTTTCCTTTTTTCTTTGTATTTCTAAAATTATTGCCATAATTTCTCTACTGATTGGCTGCTCAGGCACAAAGATGTATTCAGTCTCCAAGGCTGAGCAGGGTTTGTTGGCAACTCTACATGTATATAGGGGAAAGGGAATTGGATTAGAAATGAAAATTAGTGAATTCTTGTTCAGGCTATAGGCATGACAAGGAATTGGTGGGACAGGCACACGTGTCAAGTGCCCCCACTGCCACAGTTAGGTTACTAGAACCTATCCAGCTTTACCATCCATTTTTCTTTTGTTGTTCTTCCAGCAACCCGAACATTTTATACTGCATGAATTTTCTTTTTCCTGTCTCTGGAATCTGGGTAAGGTCACAACCAATGAAGTTTCGTTTTGCTGTTCTCCCTGCCCTGATTAAAACAAGTAATGCTTCGTCTGTTGTGGGGAATTCTCCAGCACACATTGCTCATGGATGTACTGCTGTGTAATTTGAGGCTCAAGCTGAATACACAGGTATTCTGTGTTTGCAGAGGTAGTTGGCCCAAACACATGCTTTTTATTACTTTTCAGAAGAGGAACATAACTAATTCCTCACCATTCATTCCTGTGGCTGGGAAACCCCTCTTGTCAGGAGAGACCTGCTCATTGGGAGGAATACTGCCAAATGGGAATGAGCCGGAGGTCTGGGGGACTTAAAAATGTCCCATTTGAAGTTAAGTACTATTCATTAAATTAGACCTAATAATGGGCCTCTGAAACTTTGTTTTCTTTTGATAGAAGACCCCAGACAAGAAGAGGTAAGACATTTTGTGAGGGGGAGCCAAGACCAGGAGTGGTTCTGGCTGCTGGTGTCCTGTGTTGGGCAGTTGGTTACACTAGGCATTTGGCCTTTGCCTGGAGGGTCAAATAATGGAGCCTTAGAATTGTGTCTTTTGAGGTATGTCTACAGCTATTAATGAAGTGTCCCAGGGGACATGTCACTTGTGTTCATTGGCATTCCATCAATACCCCTGAGATTGTGAATGGGACAGATGTTACACATTTAAAAGCTGAGTTCAACATACACATTGTCCTTTGTATTAGGGGAGGATGTGCTGCTGTTTGTGAAAGGACAGAAGCAATGAGGCTTTCTTTCTGAGGGATGGTTGTGTTGATTTTAAAAATGTTTATCAATACTTTTGTTTTTACATTATCTTCATTTCCAAATACATCTCTCCTTTATCTAGAGAGCAATACCTTGGAATGAAAATTTAAAAAAAAAGAGGAAAAACAGGCAGGATCCCAAATTGTAACATTTCCTCTGGGCTTTCTCTTTGGGCTCACTCAGCTCATACTGGCCTTGATAGGTTTAGTCCCCAGAGAGGTGATCACTACTTTTTCATTCTAAGGGATAATGCTAAGGGTAGCTATCCTCATAACACTAGCTCATAAACACCTCCTGGTTTACTTTCTCATATTAATCAGGTACTAGACTCAGTTTGTTAGCCATCTTTTACTCACATGGCATAACAAGAATGGTAGCTACAAAGCATTTTTCCCAGTACCAGGGCATACTCTCTCACAAATATACAGAGTCCATAGGGGAAGAATGGACGTAAATCTAAAATACAATGGCAGTCATCTTGGGGAGGAGGAAGGAAGGGTGGAGAGAAAGAAAATTTAAGACTTATGGAAGTCAGTGTTGAAAACTAAAAATAAATGAAGTTAAAAAATAAAATATAATAAAGGAGAGAAAAAATACAATGGCAATGAGGCACATATTTAGGAAACATCAATGGCAAATCACAAATCCAGAATTGTAGGGTCTCAACATCCTTTATTTCCCAAGAGGGGAGTTCACTTTGATGTGGGCCATCAATGAGAAGTCATGCTACTGTATAGCTCGGTTGACTTCTCAAAAGGCATGACTTCTTTGCAGGGCATGTGGCTCAGCTCTACTTGCTTGTCATAGCAAATGATGTCTCAACTAGCTAAGCCAAGACAGGTCCTGCTACTGGGCTGGGCCAGGGAGGTCACTCAGTGACTATTCTTATCTCCTTGATTGGCTTGGTTGCTTTCGGACTGTGCTGGACAAGCCTTTCTGTTATTGAGCTGTTGCTGCTAGGTTGGCCCAGTGTAAGTCACAGTGCACATGTAAAACCAATTTGCCATCACAATTGTGTATTAAGGCAGGTGGTACATCAATTCACACAAGCTTTATTGATTATTTAATAATACAAACATCAAATCCTCTAAGAACAAATTAGCAACCTGACTCCTAAAGGTCCTGGTAAGTGTATCTCACATGAGAAGGTTGCTCCTCTACTCAACTCTTTTCATGACAGCATTCTGGCAGGTCCCTCTCAATAAGCAACTGTTTGAGGGCAGACACATGATGCTCACATTTCCAAGTCCTAGGAATACAGATTTCTGCACTGTTTGCAATTCAGAAACAGATTGATGCCTGGGATCTCCAATGGTTTTTTTTTTTTTTTTTTGGCTAAGGGTATTTACATATGACAACTGCGTTCTGATTTGGCAATCAGTTACCTAAGCTTATGATGAAAGGAAGCTATCTATCAAAGCTGACAACATTAGCAAGTGTTTATCAATCGTTTATCAGATTTGGAAGACACACTTCATTGCCAAACTCTACCAATCAAGCACTTATCTTATTAGGAAAAAACAGCTTATATGACAATGACTTAGTAGCAAAATGAAGGCTCAAAACAAAATGATGTTGCTCATGCTGTTACCATACTTATTCCCTCTCCACTTAGGCAGATTGTTCAGCCTTGGACAGAAGGTTGACCAGAGTGATCCATTTCCTGGACTTCTGAGGCTTGCCCTTGGATGAATAGCTGAAGTCACGTCTACTTTCCCACACTGCTCAGCTGAGTCTACTCTCTCAGAGCTTTCTCAGCTAGGGCCACGATCCTTTTCTTTGAAGCCCTGAGAGACTGACTGAGCTTGTTTGTTATTTCCAGGCAGGAGATGGGAGAGATCTAGCGTCTCTGGTTCCAACAATCCTTCCTGGATCAAAAGTCCCTTCTGTTAGTTAAGAGACTTTATCTTACCTTAGGGTGATTAGTCTCAGTTAGATTGGTCCTATTTTCCTTACTTCTTTGGTGATTTTAGAGACAAAGGTGAGAATGCCCAGGAGACAAGTTCCTGGTCCCACTGGCCTCTTCATAAACTCTCTGGCTCCTCAAACATCATATCCCCACCAGGGTGGGGAACGTCTATTTTGCACCTGAAAGTCTTTATTTTTACATTTCGGCGTTTCTGTCCTTTAGCCTATCTAGATATCTAGATTTTGTTGAAGTCTCACTGGAACAACCTCTCTTCCCCCACTCCTTACATAAGCTACATATCAGTTGAAGCTGATAGTATATACAATATTGTAATATTCCCCCACTGCAGCAAATGAGGGGAAGGAGATGGAGGACTGAGGTTTTCACTGTGGCAGCCTGGCTCTCTGATGTAGCCCCCACTGAGGCTGTTATTCACTAGCTTAGGGAGGGGGCAGGCAACCAGTTCCCTTTCTGTGGAAGGGAGCAAAGGGGATAAAGGAAGGAAGACTGGCTTACAAGACTTCCAGATGGGTAGACTTCTTTGGCCAGCTCCTACAATAGGAGTGGCTTCCTCAAGAACAGCTTTTATCAGGACTGTGCATCCTTCTGTTTGATTAAAATTACAGGTCATGGAGAGAGAAAAGGAAGTGGTTAGAAGGAAGAAGGTTGAATATTGGTCAAAATATTAAGGCTAAAAGGAAGCATCTTTTGCCATAGTTTATGGCTTTATCAGTATTTTTAGGGGGCAGCTAGGTGGTGCA
Organism: Pseudochirops corinnae; assembly: GCA_028646515.1. NCBI lineage: Eukaryota > Metazoa > Chordata > Mammalia > Diprotodontia > Pseudocheiridae > Pseudochirops > Pseudochirops corinnae. The sequence continues at coordinate 90,619,433 of CM053587.1, read as the reverse complement.
GTGAATAGAGTTCTGGGAGCCTAGAGTCAGGAAGACATCTTTCTGAGTTCAAATCTGTTCTCAGACACTCACTAGCTGTGTGATCCTGGGAAAACTCTGCCTCAGTTTCCTCATCTGTAAAATGATCTAGAAGAGGAAATGGCAAACCACTTGAGTATCTTTGCCAATAAAACCCTATATAGGGGTAAAAAAGGGTGAGATACAACTGAGATGACTGAAGAACAACATGGCCCTATCATTTAGCTCACTTCCAGGCATCTGCTACTTATAAATTCCCATTCAGGGCACCCACTTTGACTCAATTCCACTGAACACCTTCTTTCTCATTCCTTAAAACAGGGAGAAACAGAATGAAGTTAAGGCCTACTCCTCCTCTTATGGGCAAGAGGTAGCACCTCTGCTGAAGACTACAACTGATAGTAGGTAGCAGCTGTACAAACAATCAGAGAGAGTATTGTGGGGAACTGGACAGACATGGCACCCAAGCTGGGCAGGTTCTGCAGAGAACAATACAATGAGCTCATCACAAGACATTGACAACCTTGTACCATTAGAAGCATAAGTTGCCTTCCTCCCACAAATGCCCTGTATACCTGCATTCCCTGTATGTATGCCTCCATATATGATCCCTATGCATGTCTACTCTTTCTACTGATGTATGTATTTGTGGGAGAGTATGCCCCAGACTTACGAGGTGAATATTTCATTTATACTCTTCTAACTAGGCTATTTTATTAAATGTCTTTGCTTTGAATTAATTATGTTCTATGGCTCACTAATACAAGTATAATATATCATATTTTAAAATATTTTAAAACATTTAAAAAGTATTTTTATTTTAGTATTTAAATAAAAATCAACATCTTATTTTTATTTTAACAATACATTTTAAAACTTTTTACAATATTTTTAAACATTTACTCCAGAATTAAAACCCACAAAGTTTATTTACTCTCTAGACAATACTGTTAAAAATAATCAAAGACATTCATTTTTTAAACAGATGGCAAAATGACCAGAAATATATTTATTCAAGGAAACAAAGATGGCAAAGAAAATATTTGAAATAATTTCCAGTGCATTGTAGGTAATTAGTATCCACATCAACATAGATTTCTTAGGTGTCTGGCTTCATAATTTTAAAAAATGAATGTACCACAAATTCTTCCAAGTGTTAGTCAATATACTTAATTACTTTGATTTCCTTTAATACAATAAAATGAAAAATACATGTAAATAATTTTAAAGTTTATGATATTATCTCTAATTGTTCCAAATTTGTATCCATGTCCAAGAGCCAAGCCTTCTCTGAGAGGTCTAAGACTTGCTTGGTGAAATGTCCCAATAACACTAAACCAGAATTATATATGTAGGTGCAAGATTATGTATGTATGTGACTTGATATGGACCTCTAGAGAAATTGAGACTGAGGTGGCCTTCTAGGGGTCCAGAGATGAAGGGGTCCCAAGTACTACAACAGATTTTAGAATTAGAAGTGACTGGAGAACTTTAAGTTATTGTCTCATTTTACAGACGAGGAAACTGAGGCCAATAGTAGTTAATTGACTTGCCCCACATCATACAGTTGATAAGAAACAGAGCTGGTATTTGAACCAAGTTCCTCTGTTACCTAGGGTAGCAGTCTTGGATCTATTAAAGATTGTAGGGAAAGCTGACTCTAAGTATATAATTAAATTCACGTGGCCCATGTACTATAGATTTCCAAGCATAAAAATCTTTAATTTCCCTGCCTTAGAACCACATGTTCCATCAGCAATTCAGTATATCAATTATCATCTTACCTTTACCATTGGTTGTATGTGTGTGTGTTTTAGAAATTTGTTGTCTTGGTCTTGAAATGGAGAAGATGATTTTTGTCCATAACAAGGTCCTGTGCTTTGGTTAGACTACTTTATGCTGGCCCAGAGTTTCTAGACAATCCACTGCTGTCATTATGAACATCAGGACTGATTTTGGATAGCATTCATTAAGCAGGTGATGTGTAATGTGATGGGAAGTAGGAAAAGATGGATAGAGATAGTGGCAAGATTAAAATGTTGGGTGGAGATAGTAGGAATTTTCATTCATTCAAATGAGAAATGATCAGATCCATGTCCCAAGGCTCTGAAACTCACTTTATAGGACTTCCAAGGCCAGCTGGTTCATCTCTCTCATTTTACAGATGGAAAAACTGAGGACCAGAGAGTTGTGGTGATTTGTTTAAAGTTGCAGAGATAGTAAGTGTAAGGAATGGGAGTTGAGTCCAAGTCTCCTGATTCCAGTGTGCTCTTTCTCCTGACCCTTTAAAGTTTACAGTGCTCTCTTCATCTAAAGATAAAGCAGTGCAACTCTTACTTGAGGGATTAGCTACCTACTAGCTACAAGCATGGCTCAACAAAGCTCTTGGAAAGTAAGGTATCGTCCAATGCTTGTGCTGGCAATGAGGATATTATGTGATATTGTGTATGGGAAAGAGCAGCACCTCAGCCATATGAAATACCTTGTATATAGGAAACCAAAGGCAGTGAGGCAATAAAGATTTGAGGTTCTTCCTTCCTCTCCCCCATGGGGATGAGGAATTTGTTAATCATGAGCAATGCACAGGGATGAAAACACAGAGATGTTATCCCCATGACATTGACATTCTAGTTGAGGGTGATAGATTTTATGCACACTAAAATTTAAACATAAGCCATGCCTTTTACTCTAAAAATGGACCATTGTTTCTGTCAACTCGGCTCTGTACAAAGAAAACCAGAGGAGTCAGGAGTAAAAAAGACAAAACAAAACAACAACAACAACAACAACAAAAGCTCACAAAAGTGTCTTTAATGTGGACAGGACCAGGGATGCACACAGCAGTACACCACAAATACAGAAGTTCAGAAGTGTCCATCCATGTAGGATGACAGAGCAGCATTTAAAGACAGAAGCCATGAGAAGAGAGAAAAAGGGGTTGTTTGAAGGGGGGGCAGTTCTTGGAATGGATGGAACCGGGAAGCTGGACTTTGGTGCAGGTCAGCATTTCCAGGATCAGTTTAGGCTGGTTTAGGATAGTCCGAGTGCTCCAGGCACAGGGTTCAGTCAGAGGACAAATCCAAAGGTACCTGGGTAAGAACAAGACTTTAGCTTATGGTTCTCTTTGGTGATTGGTCAGCTCAGGTCTTCCTCTAGAAATGGGAGTCCTGTTATTGCAGAATTAAAGTTATTTTCACATTTTAATATAAGTTCTGAAGGTTTAATTGCTTTCTCTGTGGGGGAGATCAGGATTTAGATGTCTTATGAACTGCTTTAAAAATGTTAAATTTTAAAAGATTAACCTATTTAGATTTGTAACAGATACACTGTTTTACCTTGTTGGTGCTTTCCTTGATCCAATAGGCAAGGCAGAGTGCTTGGTAGGGGAGGTATTGTGTGTGTGTGTGTGTGTGTGTGTGTGTGTGTGTGTGTGTGTGTGTGTAATGAGTTTTCTAAAAGATTCCGATTTGGGAAAGGGAAAAATAGAGGAGTTTAAATAAAAAAGAATTTTTGATTTTGAGTTTTATAGGTTCATAGGGTTTAGTGCTAGAAAAGACCTGGAGGACTTATAGTTGGAAATTTTTTTTTTTTAAAAATTTATTTTTTATTTACTCATTTACTTTTAATTTACAAGATTCAGTTCCACAATCACTTGGGTTTCAGATTTTCTCCCCTCCCTTCCCCCCCCCCCCC
>CM053587.1:90594980-90615222 GCA_028646515.1 Pseudochirops corinnae | reverse complement strand
GAGAGAGAGAAACTAGATTTAGACATATGTGCGTTATATATGTATGTAAATGTGCATGTGTATGTATGTGTATGTATATCATGCATATATGTGTATGTATATGATGCCTGTATGCCTGGCTCTGTTTCTTTCCACCCTGTCTCCTGTCATCATCCACCATGACAAACTAACTCTGATCTCAGAACTCCTCAACCCCCTCACTTCCGATGCCTTTCCTGCCCACTTTGGTTGAAGCAGTCAGAAGCAGAATCCATCTCCAGCCCTTGGTATGACTCAGAGCTTCTCTACCTCTCACCCACCTTTCTTTCTTGACAGCAGAGCAGCTCACATGTCTTTCCCAACTTCTCATCTGCCCAACCCCATTGTCATTGCCTTCTAGTTGGTCCTCTTGAGGATCCCTTCCTTGTGTGTGGGTTGCAACAAAATTAGACTTTAAGATATCCAATTGATAGCACCTCAGTGTGCTTTAACACATAAATTCCACATTGGTTTCTGCTCAGGAAGATGCCAAAGCTTCTCCATTTCTCTGTTCATTTCTACCCAGTCACTATCCCAAGTCTTAGAATTTGTTTCTGATTCATTTAAATTTTGATGGTGACTTTTTTTTCTATAGTAGCTTTGTCTTACCTGATATTATACTTTTTCTGATAAGAGGAGCATTCTTTCAAGTTGCTAGAAAAGTCAAATAAGACCCTTTCAATAATTAATTCCCAGTAATTTATCCCAAGGTGAAATACTTGAGGGAAATCGAAATCATGACATTAACCTGTGAAGAATGAACAGGTCCAATCCATAAATGGGGGGTGCATGAAAGGCAAGCTTTCCAAAATAAATGGCTTCTAGGAAATGTCAACTCTCCTAGAAAGTTCAAGGTCACATGGTGAAATACTTTGGATTTTATAGAATCACATGTTGTTTTACTAGATCAAAATAATCAGCTGAACTAGTAAAAACGAACTGGACTCCTCCCAAAGCACAGTCTCTCACCCTGATTAAGGAAATTTTATCCAAGCAAAGATTCTATAGTTCCTTGTCTAGAGCCTATATTTCCTGTTTTCCATTCTGCTAAAGTGAAAAACAAGTGGGATGAGTATGTATTAGCCCCTGTCATTTCTTCTAGCTCCATCTTCTCACTCTCTCTTTCTCTAACTCTCTCTCTCTCTTTCTCTCTCTCTCTCTCTCTCTTTCTCTCTCTCTCTCTGTATCTCTCTCTCGCTCCCTCTCTCTCTCTCAGCATTTTCAGATGTAAAAAAAGTGTAATTTATAGGAAGTTGGAAACCCTTCTCTATTTGCTCCACATGTCTCAGTCAATGTGCTTATATATTTGCTAGACATGGAAGTTCAGTACCCTAACACAAACCATCTGACTTTGAGAAATCAAACACTAACAGGGAATCAGCAACAGATGATCATTGGGCATTCCCAGAGTTCATTACTTTGAACATGACTGTATCCTGCCCAGTAACTGTTCATGAGAGAATTGTGAGGCTTTTGTGGATTTTTTTTTTCTTTTTCAAAATCTAATGAATTGAAAGGGATGAATCTATCACTTATGATTAGTTGCTAAATTCTCCTTTGCCCTCCTCCCCTCCTTCCTAAATACTAAGAGAATCATTCCTTTTTTCTTCTCCTTTGTCTCTCTCTTCCTTTTCCTCTTTCTTTTCTTTTTTCTTTCTCTCTTTTTTCTCTCCCTTCCTTCCTTCTTTCCTCCCTCCCTCCCTCTCTTTTTTCTTCCTTCTTTCCTTTTCCTTGCTTTCTTTTTTTTCTTCTCTTTGTTCCTTTCTGTTTTCTTTCTCTTTGCTCTTTCCCTTCTTTCTTCCCTTCTTTTTCCTTCCTTTATTTTTTCCTTTCTTCCTTTTTTTGCTTCTTTCCTTCCTTCCTTCCTCTTTTTTCTTTCTTTCTTTCATCCCTTCCCAAGATAGGGTCTCCCTATCTCACCAAGGCTGGAAGTACAACAATCACTTATGGGTCCATTGTCAACGCTGATTGGTACTGAAGCCTTAACTTGTTCCATTTCTGTCCTGGCAGTTTATTCCTCTTAGATACCCTGGTGGCCCCAGCTCTTATGGAGTGAGGAGGGGGGTCACTATACTGGGGCCAGAGAGTGCAGACACTAATTGGCTTTTGGCGCTAATGCAACTCAGAACTTCCAGACTCCAGGGATCCACCCTAGGAGCCTACTAGCCCAGCAGTAAGCAGCACATGTATCGCCATGCCCAGCCAGTCCTTTCTGAAAAGAATGGTAATTAATGACAGCAAATAACTTGGAAATTTGGGATGTTTGATGAAGTGAGCTGTGATCAGGTTCAAAAAGGGGTGACTGTGAATTTTTTTTCACTCTGCAGAGGTTAAAACATAGCAACCACAAACAGAATGCTCCAGGAGAAGGAAGGCAAAATCAAGTACAAATGACTTGAGTTTCCTGTACATCTTTCTAAGAGTGAATTTATTTTTATGATCTATAAAGTTAAAGTGGGAAAAAACACAACTGTAGAGTGGTAGGTCCTCAGTTCAAATGCTACTTCTGACATTGCTTGAGTGAGGTTAGACAGATCGCTTAACCTTGATGTGTATCAATTTTCTCATCTGTAAAAGGAGGAGGTTGACTTAGATGGCTTTTGAGGCCCCTTCCAGCCCCAGGTTTATAACCCAAAGATCCAATGAATTGGTTTAATATCCTGAATCTGCTAGTTACCAGTAGTTGGTCTGCAACAGAGCTATAAGGTGCCATTTTTTTACCTGGAGCAAAATGGACAGGAGGAGAAGCTCATCATTGATGTGGTCACCTAGGGAAGGGTAGAGACCACTAAATGGGTGTGATTACCAGGGGGAAGGAAGAATGCTCCCAGGATGGTGCTAACAGCACCTTCTAGATTTTGGCAAGTTGGGGCAACTATGTGTCTCAGCGCTCCTGGCCTTGGAGTCAGAAAGATTCATCTTCCTGAGTTCAAATCAAGCCTCAGACACTTCCTAGCTTTGTAACCCTGGGCAAGTCACTTAACCCTATTTGCCTCAGTTTCCTCATCTGTTAAATGAGCTGTAGAAGGAAATGGCAAACCACTCCAGTATCTTTGTCATTAAAACCCCAAACAGAGTCACAGAGAGTCAGACTCAACTAAATAATAACAATAACAAAAAACCTCTATTAGTAATTATTTCCTAACAGAGTACTTTTTTTCCATATCACCGTATTTTCCATGTGGTTAAAATCTTCCATTCTATAACTGTGGAGAACTTCTAAAGTTCTGGAAAAAAATTCTCTTGAACCAAACAAAGAATTCTGTAGATTTCCACCAAGGGAGAATCCTTACAAATCCAATCCAGGGATGTACTAGAACCAACTCAAAATGACCAGAGAGAGCCTATTGTTAAATTTTCAGCATGAATATCAACACTTCAGAAGTCCATAATGCTATAAATCAGGGCTCGATTTATTGTTTTATTGACTGTCTAGACCAAAGAAAATTATGAAGTAAATGTTAATAATAAAAATTAAACTTTAATATGTGTTGTGTATACATTTCCCTCTGCTCACCCCATCCCTAGAGAGCCAGTTGTTAAAGCAGCATAACCCTAGATTACTAGGCTCAGGCTTGGAAGTACCTACCAGAACTTGTATTTTGTTGGCATGGTTTTCAAGGACTCAGGGTCACCTCCATGTCATGAGAAAGCATCAGAGAAGGCCTTTAATGGATGTCGAAGTGGTAGTGAGATTTTACGAAGAGAACTGTGTTTTTAACCCAAGCAAGGAACCCTTTTTTCCATTATGCTGGGATGATCTTCAACCATGTTCTCTTTGGCCCAGGCTTCAGAAATAACAAAGATCAAACACACTCTGCACATTCTGAGAGAAGATCCAGGAAAAATAGGTTATTCTTAGTGCTGTGTATGTTTTAATTTCTTTGTTCCTGAAGATAGGCTTCTCTTTTATCTCTGGTCAACAAAATTTGAACTAAATCAAATGTAAAAGACCATATCCTATTAGTATGAGTTTTACAGATGGTTTCTCCTACAGTAAGCTCTCTGTTTATGGTCCAAAATTGCTATCCTTGAACAACATCAAATTTCATTTCTAAAATCTCCTGAGCTAAGTAATAGAGTAAATGAAACTAATAACATCAACATGTATTTAATCATGTTCCAAAGGAATCTCTAGCCACTGTCTCCTGAGATGAATTATGTGAAGGCAGATGAGCTAGCCAATGTGTCTTTTTCATCACTGAAAATACTAATAAGCTGAGTTAGTTATTAAAGGATGGCCTCTAATGGAAAGAAGGGAAAGTGGATTTTTCACTTGTTGCCACATTCATTTCTAGAAACTGTATTGTAGAATTCGTAACCATAGGTGGGAATGATGAGACCTGAGGGGAAAAAGCAGCCACGCCACCTCAGAATGACTATTCTACCACAGCTAAAGAAGAAAAAAACTGGGCATAACCTAATATGCACCAAATATTTTAGAAGAGTAAGCATCATTGAATACCAAGAAAGGATAGGGAGAATCCCATGGCCTAAAATTTTTCCATAAAAGCTCAAAAATAAGTGGAATATACTAAAAAAAAAAAAATAAATTCTAATGTTGTTCAGTTGTGTCCAACTCTTCATGATCCCATAGACCATACTGTCCACAGTATGGTCTATTTGTCCTCTTGGCAAAGATACTGGAGTGGTTTACCATTTCCTTCTCCAGTAGATTAAAGCAAACAGGTTAAATGACTTGCCCAGGGTCACACAGGTAGCAAAAGTCTGAAGTCAGATTTGAATTCTTCTTCCTGACTCTGGGCCTGATACTCACTGAGCTGTCTAGCTGCCTCCCAAATTCTGAAGACACAAATACAAAGGATTATGTATGAAATCAGTCAATCAGTCAACCAATCAATCTCTGAACAAACATGAAGTACCTACTGTGTGTCTGGCCCTGTATTAAGTGCTGGGGATATACAAAAGAAAAGTGGGAAAGTCCCTATTGTGAAGGACCTTGCATTTTCTTGGGGGAGACAACACATACACATACCCTTACAGACAAAACATTTAGGAGCAGAGGAGGAGGGCAGGAGGTGTCTATGAGGGTCAAGGAAGGTTTCATACCAAAAGTGACTCCAGCTGAGTGAGGAAGTTCAAGATTCCAAGAGGCAAAGGTGATGGGGGTAGGGGATGGAGAAATACATGCTGGTAACTGTTTAACAACTGGCTCTCTGAGGAGAAAAAAATGTACACTGACATACGTTTAAAGTTTAATCTGCCTTATTAACATTTTTCCATCATTTTCTTAAGTCTAGAAAATCAATAAAACAATAAAACAAGCCCTAATTTATCACATTTGCCAGTTTTCAGGATGTAAATGCTCACATAGAAAATTTAACAGTGAGTTCTCTTGAGCCAGTTGGACCTGGCACCCACAGACCCCTGATTCCAGGAATGGGAGACAATGAGTACAGAGGCATGGAGATGGAGTGTTATTTGTGAGTAGTGGTAAGAAGTCTGGTTTGGCCAGATCATAGAATGTGTGAAGAGGAGTAATGTGTCAAAAGACTGGAAAGATAGATTTGGGACTCATTGTGAAGAGCTTTAAATGCCAAACAGAAGAGCTTATATGTTATCCTATAGGCAATAGGGAGTCACTGGTAAGACCTGACCATTAGAAAGATCACTCTGGCAGCTGAGGGGAGGATGGATTAAAGAGGGAAAAGACATGAGACGGAGAGACCAATGGAGGCTATTGTCATAAACCAGGTGTGAGATGTTGAGAACCCATACCAGGGTGGCAGTTGTGTGAGTGAAGAGAAGGAGATGGATGTAAAAGAGCATGGAGGAAAAAATGAAAAGATTTGAGAGCTGAATGGATATGTCAACTGAGGGAGAGTGAGGAGTCAAGGCTGATGCCAGAATTAAGAGTCTGGGTAATTAGGAGGAGAATGACGCTCTCAACAGAAATTAAGAAGTTCAGAAGAAGAACGGCTTCAGGGGAAAAAGAAAATGAGTTTTGCTTTGGATACATTGAGTTTGACATACCAGTGAGATGTCCAATTTAAAATTCCAATAACCAGTGGATGATGTGGAACTGGAGCTAAGGAGATAGACAACAGTTGGTTTTATTGGTTTGGGAGTCATCTGCCTAGAAATGATTGATAATTAAACCCAGGGAAGCTGATGTCATTGTCAAGTGAAAGAGTACAGAAAGAAAAGAGGATGCAAGACAGAGCCTTGGGGTACAGTCACAGTAAAAAGGCAAAATATATGAAATGATCTAGCAAAGGAGATAAGAGCAGCTGGATGTGATGTTGTTGTTCATCCTTCCTTTCAAAATGAACCAATGACAGCATGGGATGCTGACTTGACTCATGCGTGAATTGGATTTAAGTGAGGTAGAGTTGCAAAACATTATCAGTTTAACTCTATCTTCCAGTGTCGTCAAAGTTCAGCAGCAAGACAAAAAGTCAAGATGACTGGTGGCAGTGGATGACCTTGGCATCTTCAATGTCTGACCAATCCTTAAGTGTTCCACAGCACCTGTGTCAGCCACCCTCGTGGCCTTTGGAACAAATCGTTCTCATTCACCCATTCTACCAGGAAAAGTCTTCACATGGTTGGGATAAACATCCCCTATCTTACTGATGGTTTTGAGGCTCATTGGGTTACCCTCAACCTAGTTTAATCTATCTAGCCAGACAGTTTGCCAAGATGTGGCCAGTGTGCATGTTACAACTTCTTGGAGCCACAAGTGAGAGCTGGGTGATAGGTGGACACCAAAGGTGGATGAGCAGCTCTGAAAATAGTTCGGTAAGTCCCTACACCACAGGTGCTAGTCCTCTATGGACACCCTATACACCCCTGATGGACATATAGGAGAACCAAAAATGTGTTCAGTTGGGTCTAATGCTGAAGAGAGTTTCGGAAAAGATGAGAGCTGAGAAAAGACCATAAGGTTAGAGAAGCCCTTTCACAGAGAGTCATTCCAGTTCAATGATGAGGTTAGAAAATAAATTGCAAAGGGTTGAGAAATAAGTGAGAGGAGAGAAAGTGGGGACAACACAGACAGCTTTACCTAGAATTTGACTACAAAAAGGAGGGGAGATATAAAATGATAATTTGAGGAGATGGTAAGGTCATCTGTTTTGGGCAGTTTTTATATGCTTGGAAATTAATGGCATTACTATATGCCCTTCCATCAGTCTTGTTTAAAAAGCAGTAGAGGTGTTTGACTTCCCTTAGAACTTTGAGTTCAGGTGACAGTAGGATCTAATTTGCTGTTCTTTCCAAACAATACAAGTCAGCTAGAGTAATTTGGTTTTGGTTGGAGTCATATGAGTCTTTTTAGCTCATGGTGCAGAGAAGTCTGAAGAGTTCCCCATGGGGTACTTTACAACACATAGTTCTTTCCAGCTTTGAGTAGAAGAAGCACTGACTTTGGAATCCTACCTTGAACATGTACCATTTATGTGTCCTTGTCACTTCCTTTAACCCACATTTCTTCACCTGTAAAACAAGAAAGTAGGACTAGATGATCTCCGAGATCTCACCAGACTTTAGATTGAGGGGTAGAGGACAAAAATAAAGACAGCTTTGAGCAGCGAAAAAAAGCACTTATTGGGGCAGTTAGGTGGCACAATGAATAGAACACCTGCCCTGAAGTCAGGAAGACCTGAGTTCAAATTCGACCTCAGACACTTAACACTTACTAGCCTTGTGACCTTGGGCAAGTTATTTAACCCCAATTGCCCAGCCTTTCCCCCTCCAAAAATAAAAAAAAAAATTCAAAAAAAAATTGTTTTAAGTATTTGTGTGGGGGTCAGAGCACTGGATTTTAGTTCAAATTCTGTCTTCATTTCTTAATAGCTCCGCAACCTTGGTCAAGCTACTCTTTGTGCCCCCATTTCTGCATCTATGCAATGAAGGGTTTGGATTAGATGACCTTTGAGATCCCTTCCAGCCCTAAAACCTCTGACCCTATGATCCTATATATCATCCTGAAACATTCTTTCATAGCCACCTGCTAGCCATAGCCTCCTTCTTGCTCATTTAATTCTACATTATGGTCAAACTGCCTGCAGATAGTAGGTGGCTGTTGTTGTTCAGTCACTTTTTCAGTCATATCTGACTCTTCATGACTTCATTTGGGATTTTCTTGCCAAAGATACTTTAATATTTTACCATTTCCTTCTCCAGCTCATTTTACAGATGAGGGAACTGAGGCAAACAGGGTAAAGTGACTTGCCCAAGGTCACACTGCTAGCAAGTGTCTGAGGCCAGATTTGAACTCAGGAAGATGAGTTTTCCTACTCTAGTCTCAGCACTCTCTCACTGTGCCACCTAGCAGGCCTCGCTGCCTGTAGATAATTAAGCAGTGCCTAAACGTTCCACAGTATACTCTCCACAGAGGGCTACCAACACACATCGATAAGACCTTACTTTTAAGTAACACTCATGGCTCAAGATAAGAAAATCCTTCTCACCCTAGTTCATTAGCCTCATCCCCTTCGCCAACTTAATTCACAGTAAACGTCATCCCCCAGTGACCATCGTAAACATGATCCAGAAGCCCCAAAAGCAAATTTAAAATAACTTGAAAGTTTTGTAAATGTGATTCCTAAGGGATCCACCCCAACTCCCCACCCCGGTTGCTTATCTCTTCCAGCAAACAACCCTGATCAGAGCTCTGGGCACCGAGAGGAGGTAGCAGCAGAGTTGAAAATGTCCTCAGTTGTACTTTCCAGGCCAAATCTCCCTTCTCAGGAGAGGCAGCTTAAATGATGAGTCCTTCTTCCCGGAGGACGGACAGTGCTTGAATACAGGGTATCTTTCCTTGCTTTCTTAGTAGCTACTTTTCAGTTTCCTCCAAATGACTGGAACTTCCAGGTCATGACAACAAATTTCCAAATGGGAAGTGGAGTTTTATCAAGATCGAGAAAATAAGACCACAAACATGAGACATCTTCAAAAGAGCAATCTGGGCTAACAGCTTAATAAATAGATCTCCTCTCCAGAAAGAGACAAAAACAGTATGAGTGACAATCCTCAGTTAAAAAGAGACGGAACAGAACCAGCTCCTGGCCCTTAACTAGAGACAGCTGGAATGAAAATGTTCCTTTAAGAAGCAGGAGACCACAGGAATGGTTCCCCCTTAAGAAGGCTTAGAGCATAGATTTAGAAGTACAAGGGACCTTAGAGGCCATCTAATCTGACTACCCACTTTTACAGACAAAGAACTGAGTCCCAGTGAGGTCGAATGGTTTGTCCAAGGTCACAAGGTAGAAAGTAACAAAACTAATATTTCAACCTAGTTCTTCCTAATACAAATCCAGTATTTTCCACCATGCTCAAGATGCTTCTGAAGTGTTTCGTTTCAACCATGCATAGGATTGGGATGTGTTCCATTGTTCCAACCCATCACAAAATAGGCTATGGTTTGAAGACAGTGACATTTCAGAACATTGTGCTCCAATAGCTGTTTTGCTCACACTAATTGTTCCCTTTGCTGATTCTTAGCTGTTGTTAGACTTAATGACCTCTGAGGATCATTCCAGGTCTGTCATTCTAGATTCCTATGACGCCATTTGTTTGCTGACCTACAGACATGGGACAAGTCTAAGAAAACACCATTGGTGATAGGAGTATTCTTGTTTGGATGTGGGAGAAAGTTCTCCCCATTATACTTGGAACTATATTCTATCCTGAGGCTGTAACCAGTCTGATTTCTCTCAATGGGATTCTTAGATTTTTTTCATCCACATTATAGAAGGGCACCCTTTCCCATAATTCATTAATTTCTTTTTTGTATTTCAAGGTTCCATGATTTCATTCATCTGAATCTCTGCCAATGCAGGCCACAATTTATCTACAATTGGTCAGATCATACTCAAGGGTTGGGGTGGGCCAAAAATAATCAGCTACCACAAGGTCAAATGGTAAGGAGCTAACCCAAATGTAGCTGTGTGTGCCCAGTAACAATAGCACAGGGTTATTGTGAGGGTCAAATGAAAAAGCATTAAGCAAACCTTAAAGTGATATATAAAAGTGGCCTATTATTGCCAACAGAGCTCGAGGTTCAGGCAAGGAAATGAGGTCTAAGGTCAGGAAGATGTTTCCAATCCTGGGAGAAAGAGGGGGGTCCAAGTTGAACCAAGGACCTGAAACAACTTGGCATGCTCACTCGCCTGTGTAGTACTGCCCCTGCCTTCTCTGACATGAGCTTCAGTTGACAGCCCCCGTGAGGCTAGAGTTGTCCTTGAGGACAATGATTATCTTTGAGTCTTTAAAATGACTATTCTGACTTTAAAAAGGCAAACTTCATAGAGACACGTTGGCCAGATGAAGTGTGTACTCGGTGGTTCAATTTGTAAACGTGAAAAGCTTTTCCACTTCAGAATTTTATGGCCAGTTTGCTAAAGTTTATCAAGGGAATGTTTTCAATTATCAGTGTAGAGTAGAGTGACAGGCCAAGGGTAATATAAATAAAGGGTAATAAAAATTAAAAAATATATATAAATAAAATAAAGGTAGAGCATCATTAAGTGCCATAGAGATAGAAGAGTGCAGGTATAAAAACTGAGATTCCATCTAAAGAACCTCTCTTATTGAGGCTTACCCCTTCACACTTTGTTGTGATTGTTCAGTGGTTTCAGTCATATCTGATTCTCTGTGACCCCATTTGGGGTTTTCTTGACAAAGATACTAGAGTGGTTTGCTATTTCCTTCTCCACCTCATTTGACAGATGAGGAAAATAAGGCAAACAGGGTTACATAGCTAGTAAGTGTCTGAAGCCAGATTTGAACTCAGGGAGATGAGTCTTCCTGACTCCAGGCCCAACACTATTCATTGTGCCACCTAGATGCCCATCCCTTCCAACAGAGAATTACTATCTGCAGGACCCTGAGAGTCATTTAGATTCTCTGGGTCTCATGTCCTCATCTGCAAAATGAAAGAGTTTGACTAGATAGCCTCTGAGGTCCCTTCTGATTGTAGATCTGTGAACCTAGAAAGGCCCAGATCTCCCATAACTCTTCTACCATAACTCTTCCCTGACCACTCCAACTCACAGATATCACCATTCAGGAAATTCCAGGTATCTCATACCACCTAGCTATCTTTCTTCTGGATGACAGCTGTCTTTCAGCTAGCTACTGATATAAAACCATCCTACTTAACAATTTTAAAATTGTGTGTTGGTAGGTCTCATTTCTAGGGAGAAGATAGTACTGTGCCAATCAAGGACACCCTGGAGCCATAAGGTATATTAGTGCTTTCACTGATTGAAGTTTGCTCCTATGATGGTGATGATGATGATGATGATGGTGATGATGATGGTGATGATGATGATGATGATGATGATGGCGATGATGATGGTGATGGTGATTATGATGGTGATGTTGATGGTGATGGTGATGATGATGGTGATGGTGATGATGGTGATGGTAATTATGATGATGGTGATGATGATGATGATGGTGATGATGATGGTGATGATGGTGATGATGATGATGGTGATGATGCTGGTGATGATGATGATGATGATGATGGTGATGGTGGTGGTGATGATGATGGTGATGATGATGGTGGTGGTGATGATGATGGTGATGATGATGGTGTTGGTGATGATGATGATGATGATGATGATGATGATGATGATCATGGGTCAGAACTGAACACTGATGGAGGAAGAGTGGACTACAGAGAACTTTGCACTTGGCAGACTCATCAACTAAACCAGGCAACAATAGCTATCACAGGGCAACATTTGATTAAGCAACTAATGAGTGGCATAGAAAATAAATACTTGCCAGTACCCCATGTTGCCTCACTAAAATATACTCCCAAAGTCCTTGACACTGATGTATTTGCACATAGGATAAATCAAAACTTATTCCTTCCAAGATGTTCTTTCTTTTAGACATTCTCCCCATTAGCTACCTAATCAGCCCTCTCCCACTTTAATCTCCCATTTTTAATCATTAGTGGGAGTCTGTTGTTATATCTTCTGGCCATTCTATTAAAATCCATCAAATTGAAGCTGTTATTTTCAGTAAATACTAAAGCATAGTGCTGTTGGAAACCTTTTGAAATTCTCTTTTATTCATTTTTAGAAAGACAGACAGACAGATATAGAGAGAGACAGAGAGAACCATAGAGAGACAGAGAGATTCAGAGTTGTACTGGTGAGTGTTTAATAACTGGAGGGGGAGACAGTGGAGTGCATATACAACATGATTGAATTTAATCTGCATTATTAACGTTTTCTCCATCATTTTATTAAGTCTAGATAATCAACAAAATAATAAATCAGGCTCTGAATTGGTGTTAAACAATTTCCAAAGTATAAATATTCACACTGAAAATTTAAAAATTGACTCTCATAAGCCCAATTAGATAGATACATAGATAGATTTATAGACAGACAGACAGACAGATAGATAGATAGATAGACAGACAGACAGATAGATAGATAGATAGATAGATAGATAGATAGATAGATAGATAGATAGATAGATAGAAATTTTAGAGAGGAATAATAGATAAGAGATGTATGATAGCTATAGATAGATGATAGAGAGAGAGAAAGAGGGAAAGAGGCAGAAGAGACAGAGACAGAATTTGTTCATTTATTATAATTTATTATAACCTAGGTTCTCTAGCTCTGGTTCCCATTGCCTGAACTCCGTTTTACCACCACCCCCCACCAGATTCTCCAGTACCCTTAAGGGAATTGGGGGTGTCTAAACTTTCTGTCATTGCATACAGGTTCCAATGATGTTGTTCTTTCAGTTGTAGGGGAGTGTTTCCTGCACACCAGTTCCATTTAGCCACTAAAAGTCAGATTAGATTTTACACAAAAATATTTACTTCAAAAGATATAATCACAAATATACAAATTTGCTCTCTGATCCTGTGGGAAGCATAATCTCCACCCCCTTACACTTCCTCAAGTCACAAGTGCTCTGGATTCTCAGGACTTCCATTCTGGGTTGACTGGTTGCACCATCCTGCATGAAATTCTAGCTCCAAGGTGACCATGGCTCAAATTCCCCAGTCCCTTAGACATCACCTCTGGCACCTGAAACTGAGGAGGACAGACAATATAGAACAGAAACACTACCCCTGGGTCCATTTCTTGGAAATGCTGATTCAGTTCATGGTCCACTTTATGGTGCCCATCCTGTAGGTCAACTGTGGTCTTCACTCTCTGGACCCAGTAAATTGGAATGGCCAGAAGATATAACAACAGACAGAGAGTGGTGGAAAAGAGGCACCAGCTGAGACTGGCCAGTTTCAAAGACCCAGGCAACAAACAACAACAACAAATGAACAAAAGGAGACTACCCCACACCAGCATGGAAGGGGAATAAGAGGCCTCCATGGGAGACAACCTAGGCAAGCCAGATACGCCCCAGTTACGGATGCTTACAAGTACTATGTGTCAACCGCTGGAGATACAGAAAAATAAGAAAACAAGGTAGTCCCCACTCTTAAGGAGTTTATATTCTAACGCTGTTAAGTCATTTTTTTACTTTGTGACCCCTTTGGGGGGTTTTCTTGGCAAAGATACCAGGATGATTTGCCATTTCCAGTTCCAACTCATTTTACAGATGAGAAGCTGAGAGAAACAGGCTTAAGCAAGTTGCACAGGGTCACAGAGCTAGTAAGTCTCTGTGGCCAGATTTGAATTCATGAAGATGATCCCAAACTCAAAGCTCTCTCCACTGCACCACCTAACTGCCCTCAACATTCTGATAGGGAAAGGCAAAACATAAAGAAAAGGAGAAAAAGAATGGGGGTAGGGGAAGGGGAGGAGCAAAACCGAAGTGAAGTGAGAAGGCCTAGACTCCTTGAGATAAAGAGATTCCAGGCTGGGACTCATCAATCAATGATGGGCTTCCAGTTATGGGTGGAGTGGCTATTTAGGGAAATAAATTTTAAAATGGTTGAAATCCTTGTAATGAAGACTTGTCTTGTAAAACGATCTGCTCCTTAAAATACATGCATAGAACTGCGTTTTAAATCACTCTGATATAATCTTGGCAGTTACTGAAAGATAATAATATTTTCACAGTCATCTTCATTTCCTACCCTAACTTGTCCTGACCTACAATTTCTCCATCCTCATTCATTTTTCACCAAATTGCATTGACCCAAAAGTGCTCCAGTGTGAAAGCAGACTTGTTTAAAATGTCTTCCTTTTAAAAGATGGAAGAATTTCCCAAGAGAAAGATTGTCAGATGCCAATCTAAGTGTACTGAGGTAGTAGGCTGTGTGATCTCCTTCCCTAGTGGGTTTTTTAATGGGATTTATTCTCTTCAGAATGGGCTGAAGTCTCTGTTTCTGGCTTGAGGGCTTTGGTCATTCAGAGTCCATTATCAGCACTCTTTTTCTCTTACTACAAACTAGATAAATTATACAATCTTATGTGGCATGCATGATTATGGCAGGAAAAAGACTGCATTTCCCAGAATGCCTGGGGCCCAGAGAGCAGGTTCTCAAGGGAAAGATTGCCCAGGACTCTACTTCCCATGATTCCATGTTCTTCTGGTACTGGATGATTATGCCATGAAGAGACAGCAGTATGAGGAATCTGCAAAAAAAGAGAATCCAGTGTTACGGTGTCTGAGAGAAGAAGCAATAGAAACTACAACTAGCAACGTCCAGAAACTCCCACGTGTTCCTCAGATCTCATGGAGCAAGGGAAAAAGGAAGTTGAAGATAAACAAATAAGCCATAGTAGGATAATATCAGCAGAAACCATTTTAGAACAGTGACATCAATAATGTT
Source organism: Pseudochirops corinnae (assembly GCA_028646515.1). Taxonomy (NCBI): domain Eukaryota; kingdom Metazoa; phylum Chordata; class Mammalia; order Diprotodontia; family Pseudocheiridae; genus Pseudochirops; species Pseudochirops corinnae. Next base: position 90,600,461 of record CM053587.1, on the reverse strand, counting down.
CAATCCATTTCATTTCATTTCCAGAGTGAGAGCTTTACCCATTTCATAGGTATATACGTGACAGAGAAAAAAAAGTTTTTCACCAAGACATTCAGAGGAAATCTGGGAAGTTATATTCATTTAGGAATGACTGCTGAGGTGTGCGTTTCTATTTTCTTACTTTGCAATTCTGTCCTGATTAAATATTTAAATATTAAATATTTTACAATTCCAATATATAGTTCTATCCTAGTCTGTTAATAAGGTAAAAATCAAATTTAGATGACCTTCAGAAGTTCCCAAGAAAATAGGTTGAGGTTTAAATCAGACATGGAAAGTTACAATCTTTCAAAATAGTACAAAATACAATTAGGGTTTAACCCTAATCCATGTGAATCCAGCATCGAGTAGAAAATGGGTCATATTTATGTAGCCTTGGCTCATGTCTGCGGGGCAGACTTATAAAGTATGTCCTACATTTGTAGTAATTCTGCACTTAAGAGGCTGGTTATGAAAAGCCTGTGTTTATGCCTCCAATTAGGGAGCAAACTCTGTAGCAATGGGCTGGGAGGTAAGCTCCCAACTCTGCACTAGGAAAGATCCTTCTCTCCTATGTGGCTTCCATTGTTCCCTCATACCACAAACAAAGGGACTCCAGGCAAAAAAAGCCACAAGTATTTATGAGACATGATATTGAATCTAGCAAATGTATTCTTTAACAGAATAAATTTTTAAAAACAGAATTAAATGGGAATAAATGTAGGGTGGAATAAGGCCTGCCTCTCTATTTCTCTTTTGTTTATTTCTCTCAGCCCTCCTGCTACCCCAGCAAGACCTATGATAAAACATACAGTCATATACTACCAACCTTGTCCATTTAGAAGTCATATTTCATGGAATTGCAGGTGTGGCAGACACAAAGTGCCATGATCATGTTGCTACCATGGAATGAACTACCACCTCGACCTTCTTCTCTCTCCGTTCTCTTCTACGGTCCCCAAAAACTCTATTCATGAAACCCCACACATACAAGCCACCACCCAGGATGGATCTCAAGCTAAGTTTCCTTTCTTTCCAAACTTGCAAAGAACTACAAATCCCAGAGATTTTTGTGACCATCAAACCTATTGCCAAGGAAAATTACACTTGTATTTAATGAAGCTAAGGTCTTGGATTTTTTATTAGAAAATTATCCCTAAAGACTGTGAGGTTCATAAGAAAAGAAGACAGTACTGTGTGTCATTCCTATCAAGCACCAAATCCCTCCTCCAGGGAATATTTCATAGAGGTAAAATATGATTAAAATGACTATCAAAGAATCTCAGTCGGGAAGAGAAGATGTAATAGAGGGCACACTGTTACTATGCAGCAGCCTCAGTCCAGTAGCTATGGAAGGCAGGGTGAGGTGGATGCCCCAACTCTGTGGAAGGTTATTTTTTATTTTAGCACCAAGTGGTACCACCTCTTTCCCCTTCTGCACACTACCTGTACAAGATTAAGGTACAGAGGTAGAAGGGCTAGTCATTGCTAGGTTGGTCATTGCTTTATGATAGTACTGATTAGTCACAAGCCACTTGACAATTTAACACAAAGGCTCCTGCTGACCCCATCAGAAACCAGCGCATTTCTAGTTGAATGTTTTCTACATGTCCTTCCTTGACACTTTTAGGGCCATGGAGATCCCTTAGTAGCAGCTGAAGAAAACCAGTTCTTCTGCTTGAAGGAGCTGAGACTCCTGATTAAGGAAAAAGACACAGACCTATAGACAGCCCTAAAGATAATTGTAAAGGGCCACTCTTATCATTTCCTTTCTTGGATGGCTTGGTTAGGAATCCAGCTTCCTGTTTATTCTGACATGTGAGACATTTCCTTGTCATAAAACTGACTGTAGATGGACTAAAATCTCAGCATCATTATGAAAAAACTTTCACAAGCAAGAAAGATGGGGCCAAGCACCAGCAGTGACACTATTCACATTAGCTGAGTGTGCATGTTACATTGGGATTAGGAGTAAATAATCATTAGGAAATTATTTTTGTACCAAAGTTACACAAAGAATTCATCAATAAACAAGTCTTTAAGTTGCTGTAACAACTCCTTTGTTGAAGTCAGTGCTCAGAAATGATGGAATATGACTCAGTAGCATGGAGTACATCATGACCCAAACAGATAGAGTGACCCAGCTTTGGGGACCAGTTTCCAGGTTTGAAAGAATTCCTCATTCCCAGTGAAAAGGCCAGTTCTATTGATGACTCAGGGCCTTTTCCCTTACAGTTTTTATTTATTCCAGTTTTCTATGGCCAAAAATGACCCATTGGATGGCAGCAGAACACAGCAGTTCAGAGTGATAGAGGTAGGAAGACCTGGGTTTGAATCTCGTGTCAGATGCTTACCAGCTGTGAGGCCCTTAGTAAGTCACCACCAACCCACTCTGGCCCTTAGTTTCCTTATCAGTATATTTTCAAGGATAAGCTAGATGGTCTCTGAGGCCCCTTCCCTCTCTAGCTCAATGAAGCTGGATAGCTCAGCTCTCCACCGTCTTTCCTGTTTACTCCAACTCACAGATGTCCCCCTCTCTGAATTTGGCGCATTTATTGCTTATGTCACCCATTTGTCCTTTAAATTCATACTGCTACGGGATAACTATTATTTTGCTATTTATTTATTTAATAAGAGTAGCTAACACTTATTTAGCATTTATTGTGTGCCAGGAACTGAGCTAAGCATTTCACAATTACAATCTTACTTGATTTTCACAATAACCCTGAGAGGTACATGCTAACATTATGCTCATCTTACAGATGAAAAAATTGAAACAAACAGAGATTAAATGATCTGGCAAGAGTCATACAGCTAAGAAGTGTACAAGACCAGATTGTTGAAGCAATGAGTGTATATGTATTATCTCTCAGGCTAGACTAGAACCTTCCTGAGGCCAGTACCTTTTCTTAGAAATATCGGTATTCCTAATTGTGCTAAGCACACTTTGGGACAATAGCAGAAACTCTATAAATATTTGTTAAATGAAATAAACCTTTACTGCTGAAAGCCTTCCATGGAATTTTACATCATGCCCATTTGTGTTCCTGTGCACAGCAAAGAGGCCAAATCAGTCAATAATTAGAGAATTTAAGTCACACTCTTCACTGGAAGGTCAAATACTGAAGCTGAAGCTTAAATACTTTGGCCGCATAATGATGCTGGGAAACATTGAAAGCAAAAGGAGAAGGGGACGACAGAGGATGAGATGGATAGATAGTGTCATGGAAGTAACAAACATGAGTTTGGACAGACTTGGAGAAATAGTGGAGGATATTTAGTGATTTATTTTTCCTCAATTACATACAAGGACAATTTTTAACATTTGGTTTTAAAATTTTAAGTTCCAAATTCTCTCCCTTCCTCCCTCCCTTTGCCTTCATAGAGAAGGCAAGCAATTTGATACAGATTATACATGTGTAGTCACGCAAAACATATTTCCATATTAGTCAGATAGTAAAAGAAAACAAAAAAAAAATTCAAAAAAAAAAAAGAAATGAAGTTTAAAAAGTATGCTTCGACCTGTATTCAGATACCATCAGGTCTTTCCTGGCTGTGAACAGAATTTTTCATCATGAACCCTTTGTAATTTTCTTGGATGTATTTCTCAGAATAGCTAAGTCATTCACAGTTGATCATCATTCAATATTGCAATTACTGTGTAAAGTGTCTCTGCTCACTGCACTTCACATCAGTTCATGTAAATCTTTCCAGGTTTTTCTGAGAGCATGCTGCTCATCATTTCTTATAGCACGAGAGTAGTCTATCACAATTGTATACCACATCTTGTTCAGTCATTCCCCCATTGATGGGCATCCCTTCAATTTACAATTCTTTGCCACTAGAAAAAAGCTAGTAAATATATTTGTACCTACAGGTCCTTTTCCTTTTTTTTTTTTTTTTAATCTCTTTGGGGATATAGATCTAGTAGTGGTATTTCTGGGTCAATTATGGTTGGTTGTTGTTCATCTTTCTCAATGACATCATGAGGGTGATGTCTTGACTTGTAAGTGACTTGGATTTAACTCAGGCAGGGCTGTGCAAAGTCATCATCAGCCTCACTCTTTCCTCCAGAGTCATCTGAGTCCAGTGGCAAGACATTAGTCAGGACAACTGGAGATGACCCCAGATGTAGTGGGAAACCATGGCCTTTTTAAGTTAAAGTCTTTTCTGGGTCTCAGTTTATCTGAGGAAATACCCATTCAGTAATTTAAAGCTAGGTCAAAGGGTATGCATGATTTTATAACCCTTTAAACATAGTTCCAAATTACTCTACAGCAGTGGTTCTCAACCTTCCTAATGCCAGGACCCTTTAATACTCATATGTGGGCGTATCTGCATGTGGGCGGACCCACCTGGAGACAGATAGAGGAGCAGTTTCTCAATTCCTAAGACCACTGTAAATATGTGCTTTCTGATGGTCTTAGGGGACCCCAGAGAAAGAGTTGTTCAACCCCCAAAGGGGTTGTGACCCACAGGTTGAGAACCACTGCTCTACAGAATGGTTGAGAATCAGTTCTCAACTCCACCAACAATTCATTAAGGTCTCATTTGTACAACACCTCCTCCACCATTTGTCATTTTCCTTTTCTCTCCTGTTAGTCAATCTAATAGGTATGAAGTAGTACCTCAGAATTGTTTTAATTTCTATTTCTCCAATCACTATTGATTTGGAGCATTTTTTTCATATGACTATAGATAGCTTTGATCAATGCATCTGAAAACACTGTTCATATCTTTTGATCATTTATCAATGGGGAATGGCTCTTATTTTTATAAATTTTATTCAGTTCCCTACATATTTAAGAAATGAGGCCTTGGCCTCCTAACAGCTCTGGCAGCTGCAAAAACCCCAATGATTTGGGACAGAGCTTTCCCCTCTGGAAGCAGAGTTCCACAGAGCTAAAAAGTCAAGTAATTGACTGGCAACATGAGCAGGCAAAGGAAGTAAAGTAAGAACAGCAATCCAACTTTAGATTCCTTTTTTGGGGACAAAAACAATCAAAGGATGGAATGGGAGAAAGACAACACAGTCAGAACTCCCACACCAAAAGCTCCCAAGAAAAACGTAGACTTGTTACAAGCCACAGATCAGCTTAAAAAGGATTTTGAAAACCAAATAAGAGAAGGGGAGGAAAAATTGGGGAGAGAAATGAGAATGATGCAAGAAAATCATGAAAAGAGAGTCAACAACCTGACTGAAGAAAATAACACCTTAAAAAAATAGGTTAACTCAAATGGCAAAAGAAGCCCAAAAAGCCAATGAGGAGAAGAATGCCTTAAAAAGTCGAATTTGCCAGATAGAAAAAGAATCCCAAAAGCTTTCTGAAGAGAATAATTCCTTCAGAATTAGAGTGGAGCAAATGGAAGCAAATGACTTTATGAGAAATCAAGATACTATTAAACAGATCCAAACAAATGAAAAAATAGAAGGCAATGTGAAATATCTCCTTGAAAAAACCA
>CM053587.1:90575334-90594480 GCA_028646515.1 Pseudochirops corinnae | reverse complement strand
GGTATTTAAATGAATGCACTATCTATATTTCTTATGTAGAGAGCCTGTTCCATTTTGTGATTAATAACTATATCAGCATATTTATAGTTACTGTAGGCATTGTGAATACTGCATTGCTGATACAAAGCATTAGGAAATTGGCACAAGTCCCAGTCCAGACATGGAATTCTCCCTTCAGTACCTGGTGGTACCAGGTCCTGGTGGAAACTAGCCTTTTGGTTCCTCCTGAGAGCTTTTAGTGGAATTATCCTATTCCCAGTATGTCTCCTCTGTATGATGCAACTGAAAAATTGATGATTTTGAAAAGTCAGGGTTGGGTGCCAGTCCAAGACCACCCTTATGGGGATTTTCAAGAAATATTAGTGGAAGAGGTCTTCCAGCAATGGTGTGAGGAGTCTTCAAGTTGTAAAAAATAGAAGGAGGAGATTGTAAAGGATGATTTCTCAGAAGTGAAGCCTCCTTGAAAAGGTCAGTTGTTTTTGTATTATTGAAACACAGTTTACTCCCTTACAGAATAAGCATGCTTTGCAAACTCTTGCAAAACTTCCTGCCTTTTCTTGTCCTTTGTTCTTTGTTGCTGGGGAAGATTGTGCCCCCTGAAGCCCAGACAATGGGATAAGGGGAACAGGGTTGGGGGTGGGGAGGAGTGCTAGTGTTAGAGTATAAAAGGACCTTGCTTTCTGGAATCAATTTGTACTTCCCTGGCCAGTGCGCCATTAGAGCGATGAAGGGCAGTACCCTTTCTCATGAGAAAGCAATAAACTTAGGTATCCAAGTCTTTGTATTGATTTTTTTGGTAGTGGTCTCTGTCCCACACATTTCCCTCCCTTCAACTCCTCTCCCTACCCATTGAATCCATTATACATATGAAGTCATATAAAATATATTTTCGTATTAACCATGTTACAAAAAAAGTTTTAAAGATATACTTCAATCTGGGCTTAGAGTTCTCTATCTGAAGGTACTATTATTATTTTTTTTAATTGCAAGCTCTTTGGAACTGTGGATCACTGTATTCATCAGAGTAAGTCTTTTGCAGTTGATCATAGTTAAGATATTGTGATTACTATGTATAATTCTCTCCTGGTTCTGCTTATTTCATTCTGCATCAATTCATATAGGTCTTCCCAGGTTTTCCTGAAACCATCTTACTTGTTATTTCTTGTAGCATGATAGTATTCCATGACAATCATATACCACAATTTGTTCAGCCATTCCCCAATTGATGGGCATCCCCTCAATTTCCAATTCTTTGCCATCACAAAAAGAGCTGCCATAAATATTTTTGTACTTATAGTTCTCTTTCCCTTTTCTTTGATCTCTTTTGGATATAGACCTAGTAGTGGCATTACTGGGTTAAAGGGTATGTATGCACAGTTTTTAAGCTCTTTGGGCATAGTTCTAAATTGTTCTCCAGAATGGTTGAACTAGTACCCAGTTCCACCAAACAGTACATTAGTGTGCCTATTTTCCACATCCCCTCTTTAATTTTTCTTCTTTTCAAATTTCCTTTTTCCATTCAAATTTTCCTTTTCTGTCATGTTAACCAATTTGATAGGTATGAGGTGGTACCTCAGAGTTGTTTTAATTTGTATTTCTCTAATAAATAGTGATTTAGAACATTTTTTAATGTAAATATTGATAGCTTTGAGTTCTTATTCTAAAAACTATCTGTTTATATCCTTTGACCATTCATCAACTGAGAAATGGCTCTATTTTTAGATATTTGGCTCAGTTCCCTATATATTTTGCTATTGTGGTTATTGAAAAGCCCTGGCTTTGGAGTTTGAAAACCTGATTCCCTCTCTTTGAATCCCAGCTTTGCCATGTCCTACTTTTGTAACCCTGAACAATATATTTCACTTTACTCATTTATAAAATGAAGAGTTGGGCCTAAATAACCTGCAAAGTTCTTTCCAGCTCTATGAACTCCTACAGCAATGTTATTTGGCTTTCTTGCCCCTATTAATTTCAACAAACTCAGCTGTGGAGCCACAAAATAATGGGGCCAATTTAGGAACATCAGTCCAGAGCCTCTGGACCCCCTTGGTTTTATCTCCTGCCTGTAGGTCAGAGAGAGTCTGGTCTTCTTGCTACAGTTATGGAGGCAGCTGTTAGCCTCCCTTCTTGATTATGCTAACAACTTCCTTGAAGCATTTACAATCTTCCTAAAATCAGTAACCTAAAAGCCACCCTAGTACTTCTTACCCCTGTCTTCTATCTTCTTCCTTGTGTGCTAGTGCTCAATGTGTATCTATGGCAAAAATTTCCATAAACAGGAAATAATGTGGCTTGTATATAGAAGCATCTGGTTTATAGCTCTCCTTTTCTCATTTGTCCTTCTCCATAATAAAGCATTGCCTCTGGCTGAGGAATGAAAAGGAAAGAAAAAATTAAATTTTTTTATACTTATTATTTTTGTGATTGGTTCTAAGGCTCCTCATCCTCTCAGTCTGCTACAATGGAAACTGATCTGTCAGGGACTGGAAGGACTGAAGGGTATGACACACTCAAGAGATGTGTATATCTGTTCTTTCTGTGTGGGCAGTCTTGACAGGTGAGCAGACTGGAATGCAACCATCATCCATTCTCAATAGCTCAGGCTTCTACTCACTCTGGAGAGAACTCTTCATTTCTTTGACATCTTGAAAATCAGTTCCTGGATACTTAATGTCCAGGTTCAGTGAGCTGATGACTTAATTAAAAAAAAAGAATCTAAATTGAGACTCCTCTCAAGCCAGACTAAATATTGTTCTCCACTGGTATTGACCATTTCAGGGAGTTACTGAGGATTTCATTGATTCTGGAGACTGCTTTGTTATATGGAAAAAAGCTCTTTCAGCATTTTTACTGGAAAATGGAGATTTTTGAACTTTTTTGTTCTTCAGGCCATTTGGGTGATAAATTAGCTATCTGCTCTGGTTCCTGAAAATTCTTCATCAAAAAAAAAACCAAAAAACCAAAAAAAAATGACTATAGAGGCAGCTAATTTTTTCTCTTCACTGTGTTAGTTTGCTGCTAACAAAATATTTGTAATTAACACCAATACGTTCATATTGACAGTCTCTCCTGTGCCTTTTAATTTTTGTCATATACACATTGAAAGACAATGCTTCCTGTACTGACTCCTCGATATCAAACATTCTGCATTTAACAATTTCAAATTGCTTTTCCTTACTTGTTTTTGCTTAATTTGTTTAGGATCATTGTTCCTAATAAAACTGAAGGGTCAGTGACCTTTTTTTTCTTACCTTTTGGTCAAAAAGTTAAGATGTTCGCAATTAAGCAGGGCATCAGAAATCAACCCCAAAAAAAAAAGAAATAAAAAATTCCCAACCAGAGCTATAGCTAGCAAGTCTAGTATCTGAACAAGTATCAGAAAATAGGGGGAGCATGGGAGACAGTGGCTGGGTAGGTTGTGGAGATGCTGTCTCTGGGAGAAGGACCACCATGGGTTGGGCTGGAGAGCAACTCACTTGGTCCTACCTGGGGAGCAGAAAGGTCTCTGGACTCTCCTTGGTCCATCAATGCACATTTACCTTCATCCTCATTGTGGCCTGGGTGACTTTTGTGAAAGCCCTTGATTTACATAGTTGGTTCTGGTCAAGTTCCTAGAGAGTTTGATTTATGCTCTAAACTGAAGCTGATGAACCTTGAACTCCCAACCCCCATTACTTAGGAGGCAAATAGAGTTGAGGCAGCAGATGGAGAGAGGGGATTAATAGAGTGCTCCTAGGTTAAGATTAGGTCTTCTGACTGGCTTTGTTTAGTGCCTACCAACCCTGATTCCAAGAGACAAGTAATGAAACCTGATACCTACCTCCTAATAAACATGTGATGAACTCGAAGTGAATAATGAGACATAGATTTTGGACTTTGCCAGTGATTTTTCTTTTTTATAATTTTTGGTGAAAGGGTTTCCCTGGCCCATTCGTCCCAGACCTTCTATTTTAAAGAAAGTGCTAAGACCAACTGTGTTTGTTCTTTCATTCCTCTCTGGGCTACACTCCTGACTTTCTGGACTTTCTCTACCATGAGCCAGCACCTTCTGACCCTGGAAGATAAGCTAATCTCTGCAGCCCCTTCCTCTCACCAGTCAGTTCTCCCAGAAACTCCATTTTAAGGAAAGTGGCCACACCATGAATTTCTAACTCTTCATTGCTTTCTGGATTTTGCTCCTGACTCTCCTGATGCCTTTACTCTAAGGGACATTAGCCATTCCATCCAGCTAGAGAATTTCCTTCAAAAAGGACAGTGAAGACAGATTCAAGGCAAGAGTGAGAGAGTTTCCAGAGACCATGGTTGTTGACATGACCCTTAAGATGAATAACAGGATTGTTGGAAGTCAGTTTCGAAAGCTTGAAGCTTTGGGGAGGGGCTCCTTATGGTTATCTGGGGATGGGTCTTTTTTGTGGGGGAACCAAGAAGATAAGGGTGGGAATTCTGCAGTTCTATGACTTCCTAGATCATAAATTCCATGAGAGTAGGGATCATGCCTCATCTAAACTTAATATTTCTGGTATTGTGTAGAACACTGCTTTGTACATAGAAGGTGCTTAGTAAGTGTGGTATGAATAAATGAGTGAGTCTAGGGTAAAACAGTAAGCTTTTTGAAATCCTGAAACTTTGGAAAAGGACTTTATGTATATATGTAGGGGACAGGAGAGGTGAGGTTAGGGTGTTTGCCACAGGCCTAGTTGTTATTATTGTTCATTCTTCATCCTGGAAGAGGACTGATGGCATCATGAGAATGATGCCTTGACTTGTGAACAGATTGGCTTTAAGTGAGGCAGAACTGTGCAGTTATCAGCCTCTCTCTCTTCTCCAGTTATCAGAGTCCAGTGTGGCAAGACAAATGTCAAGATGACTGACCGTGGCTCAGGATGCAGTGGCCTTTTCAAGCTAAAGTCTTTACTAGGTCTCAGTTTGTCTGAGGCAACTCCCATTCAGTGATTAAGGACTAGGTAAGAGTAGAGATAGAAGATGACCTGGTTTGTCATCATAAAGGAATCCATCCGGTGGGAAAAGACTCTCAGAGTTTCTAGCCAGAACAGAAAACAATTGCTGTTTACTTTTCACATTCAAGGGTACAAGTTAGGGAAAAAACTCTTCAAGGATTGAGGTGTTGAAAAGAATCTATGTCAACCAGGAATCAAGAGTTTGATCCTTACAATCCAACCCTGAAATACTGTAGCCAGCTGACTTCAGGACAAGACTGGGTCATGGTTAAAATTAACCAATAAGGACCATGGCCTAGGGCCATGTCTATTTACATGTTGGACCTTGATTAACTCTTGAGACTTGTGAAAATTGTGTAAACTTCTCTTGTGATTTGTTTTTACAACTTTCTGTTTCCCTATAGTGCTTAGCAGTAAAACTATTTAACATGTACGAAGAATAGCTGTTCCCCCCACCCACCCCATCCCACCAGGCAAAAAAGAAAAGAAGGACTTGTTTCTTCTCCTCCAGGCAAATCTGGGATCCTAGGGGGTTGCATTAGGTAGAAACCAATAGGGCAGCTCCAGTGAGGAAGGATAGCCATTCTGCCATGTACATATTGGAACCAATCAATAGCCTGCAGAGATTACTGCATGAGACATTATGAACTTGATGGAATTCTAGGATGGCTTGAGGCCCTATTCAGGGTTTAAGACCTTCTCACATTTTTTTCCCCTCCAAAATGTCTGCATTCCTTATAATGTAGGGAACAGACTTAGCACTGTTGCATTTATTTCCCCTTCCAGTCTCTCTTTCAGTGAAGTATTCCCACATGTGTGGTAGGTATTGATGTTGGGCTGCCGCTTCCTGCCCTCTCATGGGATGGATGGAACACTTTAGCAGTGTGCAGTCTTTACTACATCCTGAAGGATCACCCTTCGCTAAGGCTGAGCAGATGACCTTTTATAAAACCAGACAGATCTCTCTGGAGTATCTACCTCATAAAATCTCGTGGAGGAACCTCATTTATTTTCTTTTTCCCCTGTTGTATTTATCATGGAATGTACTGCAGGACTGTAGGAGTGTGAACTGAAAAATCTGAGACAGCTCTAGTTCCTGACTGTAGGGAAGCCATTGTTAGAATAAAGATAGTTATTGAAAGCCTGGATAATTTTTTCAAGGGCAGTTGAAATACACATTAACCAGAAAGTGGTGCTTGGGGTGGGGGCAGAGGGAACCCCACATCATTTAAAGTTAATGCCTGCTGAGGAATTTCTTCAGTCTGAGATGAATGGGACATGTTCAGAGAGGTACTAATAAACAGAGATCTGATGACTGTGGGTCAAAGATGGGAGGCCAAGCAGAAAACAAAGGAATTTATTAGCACACTAAGAAAGACTGCTTACTCAAAGTAGCTTTGACTTCTTCTTTTTTTTTTTGGAGAGTGAAGTTAGGGCAATTGGGGTTAAGTGACTTGCCCAAGGTCACACAGCTAGTTTTTTGTGTTAAGTATCTGAGGCAGAATTTGAACTCAGGTCCTCCTGACTCCAAGGGCTGGTGCTCCATTCACTGCGCCACTTAGCTGCCCCTGAGTAGCTTTGACTTCTTAGGGTACAGATTTAGTTTTTATAACTTTTCAGATCCACTTAAGAGTATACAACTAATCAGAAGCATTCTGTGGCAATTTAAAAGTGATAAATCTAGCATTTCACAGTAGAAGGAAGGGTAGAGAAAGAAGGAATCAGCCAAGGGATAAAGCTGAGGGGATCCTGAAGAAATATTTTCCATGCAGTTGTCAGGGTTTGTTTTTGGAATAAGAGACTATTCAAGCGCAGAAAACAAGGGGAGGTAACCAAATACTCTCAAAATTTCTAAAGAAATTCATTTCGATAAAACTGCAGGATTGTTTTACAAACAGGGACAACAAATAGTTGTCATGACAGTAGATGAAACTACCTGCTTTTCCATATCCTTGCAGTTTGCTATATATATTTTTTCTCTTTCAGTAGCAGCTGGGCACTTCCTAATATTAGGCCAACAAGTAGTTGTGAAAAACACCATCAAGGTGTTGTGAAATGATTGTGGTCTTAATTTTTCTCCCATATGTCTTTCACCTAGTTGAGACTATTGGATGATTATCAATGGGCTCTACTACATTTGTCACTCAGGACTTACAGCAGGAGAAGCACAGTCTCTGAGAGTTACGTCTAGAACTTTGGGAGTAGTAGTAGCTGACCTCTGAGGACTCAACCTGCCAATTAAAGCAGAAGTTGGGGAATGCTACTAGCTCCTCCTCCTCCTCCTCCTCCTCCTCCTCCTCCTTCTCTTTCTCTTATTCATGCTTCTCTTCCTTTTCCTTCTCTTTCATTTTCTTCCCTCACCACATGTGTTCTCTCTCTCAACTTGGGGCACCATATCCTTACATGTAGTTGCTCTCTCCATAGGAATATAATTTTTGGTTGCTTATATTTTGCAAGGTACTTTGGGGTTTAAGGTCTAGATTTGTAAAAATTTTGTTATTTCTTCTAATTTTAATTATTATGACATTTTTTTAAAAAGCCGGGACAATTCACCTTTTGTATTGTGCAGTTTTTATTTATGATAGCTTGAAATATAAGTCTGAAAAACAAGGCTTTAAAAAAAACCTATTGTGTTTCAAATGGAGCTACTTGACTATGCCTTTAAAACGAAATCACTCCAGGTTTCATTGAATATCCAGTAATGGTCCTTAGTCAACTGTGCCTCACTGTTTAGGTTTCTGTGGCTTAGAATAAGTGCAAATAACAATTGTTTTCTGTTCTGACCAAAAACTTTGAGTCTCCCCTCCCAGACTGATATTCCTTTGATGATAAATTAGTCCATCTTTTTGTTTTAATTCTTACCTAGCCCTTAGTCATTGAATGGACATTGATTGTCCCGTCCCATACAAACTGAGATCTGGGAAAGATTTTAATTAGGAAGGCCAAGATCACCCACTGATTCCTTTTGTCTTGTCACTGAACTTCAATGATTCTTGAGGAGAGAATGAGGCTGATGCTTTTGCACAGTCCTGCCTCACTTAAATCCAATTCAAGTTCAAGTGAAGATGTCACCCTCCTGATGTCATTGGTCCTCTTTCAGAATGAAGGATGCACAACAACAACAACAACATCAAGATCACTTGGATGAGGGGAAAACATACTGAAAACCCAATAATGGGGGTGCAAAAGGAAGATCAGCAGATAGCAGAGTAAGGTGGTCAAATGTTATCTGGGAATTGACTGGGATGCTTCTTCCAACAGACATACGATCAAGCAGCCCAGGATTTAGCAAAAAAAAAAAATTGCCTCCTCTAAAAATTTTAAGGCAAATTTTGAATTGATTCCCCAAGGAGAGGCACCCATAGAAATCCAGAGTCTCCTAACAGTTGTTTGAGAAAGTACTTTCCTCTCCCTATCCTTGATGAGGCTTCCCCTCAACTCCTGAACCACCCACTTGCTGCTGACACCATTGCAATGCCAAGAAGGGTCATGCTCCAGCTTATTCCCTGATATGGGGAAGCACTGTGCTTCTAGGTCTTGAGCAGACCTGCTTCAGGATCTTTGCCTAGGAGAAGGCTGAAAGCAGGATTTATAGTCTCCTCTAATCAGATCCTACTTCCTCTCAAAAACGAACCTACAGCCGGTCTGCTATTTCAATAAGTCGTACCACTTTAACCCCCACCCCTTATCTTGGGGAATGTTCAGTGGCCATTCCAATCAAATGTATGGACATTTGGGATTGACCTGCTCCTAGGCATGAGTGTTGGAGGGACCTTTTCAGAGCAGACACAGATGGCCTCTATATCCTTTCCGTCATGATGTCTTAGGGTATATTATTGTGTGGTAACAAAAAATATTTAGCTGAGTGCTGTGTGTTGTAGATGTATCACAGGGGTGTTCCCTGCTTCTTAAGCCTCTTTTTGTTGGCCTCAAAGCATAACTCTCTAAGCTGTCCAGAGGGTCAAGTGGAGAGTATAATTCCTCTTCCCATTTGACCAAAAACCATGAGCCAGTGGTCTCCTAAGCATGCCTGTGTCTGAGATGAGGTCTCCTCTCATTTATATTTTCTTTCCTTTGGTATTTTGAGATCTCAGAAGGAAGTGGGGTTTTCCTTTCCAGGCACACAAGCAGGAGAATATCGGTTACCAAAGGAGCAGTTGTAGCAGCAACATAAGAGACCAACTGTCCCAAAGGGAAAGAGTCCCCTGAAGAGGGAGAGGGAGGGACCCAAAGATAGAAAACTCCCAGTTGATGTTGATCACATTATAATTAATGGAGGTGAAATGAAAATGGATAATTAGTATTCCTGAAAAAGAAACTGCAAATGTTCCAATGATATTTTCATATTAGACCGTACATTTGTAATCACCCTATGATTCTTTTTTGCTTAGCATTCCTTTTTGTCTGTGTAATGTTAATGGGATATAAGATCTTCCCTGGCACATTAATAGGCCTCATGTGGAGCCCATTAAGGGAAGCTTGTTTAGGGGAGCTTGTAAGAAGGCTTTCACACCTTTTGCTAATTTCTAATTAGGCCCTGAATCAGGAGGGTTGTGATGCCTTCTGGCTTTGGGAAGTGTATATATACTCTGAGTTGGTATTTTGCTTTGGGGGCTTGCTTATGAGAAGGATCTTGTGATTCCCTGGTTGAGATTCTGAGAGGCTGCATGTACAGAGCTCCCTGACTGCTCAGATGTAAATGCTTTCTCCATACAGGGGTCTATGTAAAGTGTATAGTTGATTTAGGCAGTCAGAGCCCTGTCTGTTGGTCTTTATTTCTCTGCTTGTATTATTTTCTCTATTTATATTTTCTCTGTAGTTCAGGGTGCTGACTTTTCCCCTGAACTAGTGAATGTGATTTAAAAAAAAAAGATTGTTGACTCCTTAAACAGCTAGCTTTCCTAGTAAAGCAAATCTAAACAGATCCTGGATATGCCAGTATGGTTGCTGCTATACTGTATGGGAATAATTGCCAGTTTCATACCTCATCTACATTGAACTCTGAATACCTTTCTTACACTACAATTCCTCTCCTTAAGCTGGAGCCCAAAACAGAAACTGGGGTAGGGATAGAATTGAAACACTGAGGAAATTGATTCCTCTGTGGAGGAGACAGGTGACCACAGAACAAGGAACCAAGGGCAAACCATGAGAGTTGGTAAAGGTTAGGGACTGGTGAGGGCTACCAGTTCCTATGGCCTCAGCTGATGGGTGAGTGCCCAGCTAGCCACTATGATAGATATATCTATAATCCATAATCCTTATATTGAGGTTTTGTTTTTCTATTTATAGTGTCATAAGCCTCATGACCAGATAATTGCCTGCTTTATGAAGCAGGACACTAATCATAATGTTCTACCTTGTGTATGCAACAAAGAATTGAGGGAATAAAGGCATCAATACACAGAAAGGAATTCATAGTCAGAGGCAATATTTTCCAAAATGTTTTTAAATAAAAAGAAAAAAAATCTGCAAATGAAGAGGGACTTATTATTGTATAGAATATTTATTTCTTAACATATGCTGCCCTGGATGATTTATCTTTTTTTTTTCTGTGAATGTCTCCTCCATATTCATGATATACTCCTTGAGGCCAGGTGGCAGATTTTATATTTACTTAAATGGCCCTACAGTGCCCTGAACATACTAGAAACTCATTAATGTCCAGCAATTTTATTAAAACGTCTGCTCTGGCATAGTTGTTCCATGTCTACAAAGTGACTAATTGCATTTTTGGGGTGTCAGGCAGAGTTTCTAGGAGAATAGACCACTGATTGTCATTTCTTCCATTGAGAAAGTGCAGAATACTGTAGGATATATATACTACAAATATCTGGTTTCTCTCCAAGCAGAATTGAATCACAGAGTTTTAGACCTTGAAGGGACCTTAGAGGTTATTTAGATCAATCTCTTCATTTTTCAGATGAAAATGACTGAGTTTCAGAGATGTCAAGTCATATGACCAAATCAGATTGAAAATAAGACCAATGAATGGCCTCCTTATTTCCAGGCTAGTACTTTTTTGTTGATTCTGTAAAGTTTTATTTTATTAAATGGCAGAGTTAGAAATGGGTAATAGTCATAATGATAATATTTTATACTTATGTAGTACTTCTTTCTACCAAAATCCTTCTCCAATACCTCTGAATGGTATAGAGAAAACACCAGGTTCTTCCAGGAAATGTCAGAAGATCCTAAGCTCTGAAAGATCCTAACAAGCTACTAGAAAAACCTAATGTAAATCCCCAGGGATTGATTATGCACCTTTTCATTTGATATCTTTGATTTTTTATTGATATACTTTGACAAAAAGATATAATAAAATGAGAAAGAAATCCATTTTCATTGATATCTTTTTTTCATATTTCCTTCTTTTCTAAGTATATCTTTCCCTTTTCCTGTCCTCAGAGAAACATGCCTTGTAACAAAGAATAAAATATAAGGAAAAAAATGGTTCAGCAATACAAATCCATTGATTGGGTTTGATAGCATCTTCAACATTCTATAGCCATGTTCCTCCACCTCTGCAAAGAAGAGAGGGATCCCTCATCTTTCCTTTGTGTCAAACTTGGTAATATAATTCTACAGTATTCAGTTTCATTATTATTATTTTTGGTCTTTCCACTTAAATTACTGTCACCATTGTGTGTTTTGTTTGCCTAGTTCTGCTTGCTTTGCTCTGTTCATATAATTCTTTCCATTTTCTTCTTCTATATACTTCATATTCTTCATTTCTTATAGCACAGTGATATTCTATTATACTTATATACTACATCTTATTTAACCATTTTCCAGTTGATGAGTGTCTACTCCTTTTTCCATTTATTCACTATCATAAAAATGCTGCTATAAATACTTTGGAACATATGAGTCCTTTCTTTCTGCCATTGATGTTTTTGGGTTATAAATTGCATGTATAGCTTTTGTCTGAAGACCCACCTAGTCTGGAGAAATATGCTAAGAAAAAGTGACAAATACAAATTATGTTAGAGGTAGCTAGGAGGAACAGTGGATAGAGCCCTGGACTTGGAGTCAGGAAGACCTGAATTCAAATCTTGCCTCAGGGACTTACTAGCTGTGTGACCTTGAGCAAGTCTTTCTGCCTTGGGTTCCTCAACTATAAAATGTGGATAATAATAGCAACCGCCTCTCAGGGTAGCTGTTGTGAGTATAAAATAAAATGTATTTATAAAGGTAATGGCATTGTACCTGGCACAAAGTAGGCACTGAATAAATGCTTTAAAAAAAATGATTATGTATGAGGTATGGAAGAGTTGTAATTTGCTTTAAAAGTCAGAGTATCCATAATGCTAAAATCAAAGATACATGATTAGAGGAGGAAGCAGGTATGTAGGACTTTCCTCACAATTAAGCATTATTAATGCCGTTTTACTGAGGAGGAAGCTTTCTGCCTCATCAAAGCTATCTACAATCCAACAAAGAGTCTTTTTGGTTGTCCCATCATAGTGTCCTGTGACTCCTTCCAAAACTAATGATAGCCATCCTCCCCTGCATTTCCTCAGGATTTTGATGACTGGCTTGTTAGTGATCCTTGGATTTGGCATGGGCAATCATCCCTCCCAAACAGCCATTAATCCCCAGGAAATGCCACGTGTCCTGATAAGTTTTGCTTTAAAGTCTGTGGGTGAGTTCTGGGCTAGCTCACCCACAGGAGTATGGTGGTTGCTACCATTATGGTCAGTTCACGAATGCATGAAACTGTGAAACTCTTTACTTTTCTTTCTTTATTTTGTTTTTTTTTCAATTACATGTAAAAATGATTTTTAACATATTTAAAAAAAATTTTTGAGTTCCAATTTTATCCTGCTTTCCTCTCCTTGAGAAGGCAAGCAATTTGGTAGAGATTATACATGCACAGTCTTGCAAAACATACTTTCATATTAGCCATGTTGTGAAAGAAAAATAAAGGAAAAAAAATTTGCTTCAATCTGTATTCAGACTCCACCGGTTCTTTGTAATAGTCTTAGATCATTGTACTGCTGAGAATAGATAAGTCATTCACAGCTGATCATTTTATAGTATTGCTGTTACTTTGTACACAGTATATGAAGTAATAGATAGCAGCTCACTGTCTGTGAGAAAATGGGAAAGAATCAAATTCGTACTAGCCTCTACCCAGAGACAGACTGATTTCTCTCGAGGTCCTTGTGATGTGTGCTATAATAATTTAAATTTACTTGGTACTTGAAGATGATTTACAAAACTCTATATTCAGAGCCATCCCATGAGGTAGGTAAAAGAAATATTGTCAATCTCATGATAAAAAGGAGCAAACCAAGACTCAGGGTTGAATTATACATTGCTATCTATGTACAGACAGTTCTTGCTTTAAGTAAATGTGCATTATGCAAATTCAGCTTTATATAAAAATTTCTGAAAGAGATCTATGTTAAAAAAACACACCTATAATGACTTTATCAATACAATATTGTGCTCTCTTTCTACACTGCTACACTGTGACTGTGGCTCTGAGGTCTTCCCCCACCAAAAAAAAAAAATCCCTAATAAAAAAACCCTCCGAGACAGCAGAAGAAAAGTAGAGAAAGTGCCATCAAACCCACCTGCCTGCGTGTCTGTCCTCAGCCTGAGTGTTCTTCCTTCCGCTCTTGCTTCTCTGTCTCTGGCCCCCACGTGTACTTGAACGGAGTGTCAGCCCCCTCACTCCTCCAAAGGTCAGCAGCCCCACTTCCTGCCTCCTTCCCTCTCTTCCCTACATTCAGAGCAAATTTGCAATATGTAAAAATCACTTTAGGTAGGGGTCTGCAGAATGGTTCATTTAGGTGAAAGAACTGTCTGTATTTTGGTATGAAGTGATATGACCCAGGTTTCATACTTTCTAAGTGAGTTGATATTCAAACTCAGTTCCTTCCTGACTCTAAATCCAGTGACCTTTCAGGTATACCATACAGCCTGTCTGTATTGAGATAGGCTCAGGGGTCAGCTTGAGGCTAAAATGATCTTGAGAGATCAGATTTGTCCATAGCTCATTCTTGCTCAAGGAGACCGTTAAGATAGTGGTCTTCACACTTTTCTTGCTGGGTATCACAAGCAGTAAAAAATCAGTATGAAACATATACAAAAATAGAAATTAAAAAAAGAATTAGATGAAATAATATCTGATCCTAGAGTTGATAAGGAGCCACTGGAGTTTATTAGTGGGGACCTAAATACTAAAAAAAGTATGACTGTCTGTCCTTGCCCTCTGGGGGCTCACAAGCTAAAGGGGGAGACAACATAGAAGAGAAGGTGGGAGTTTACACAGAGGAAGGACTAGGCACTATGGGAAAGTAGTGAAGGACTAGGCTTGGAGTGGGTGTATTGGCCAATAAGTCTCACAATTAATTGACTGCAACATCAGTGGGACAACTAGATGGAGCAGGAGATAGAATGCTAGGCTTGGAGGCAGGAAGACCTGAGTTCAAATCCAGCCTCAGACACTAACTGTATGACTCTGGACAAGCCATTTATTCCTGTTTACCTCAGTTTCTCCATCTGCAAAATGAACTAGAGGAGGAAATGGCAAGCCGCTCCAGCATCTTTGCCAAGAAAACCCCAAATGGAGTCACTAAGAGTCAGATATGGCTGAAATGACTGAACAACAAAAAGACATCAAGGGTGGAATGTGACCAGTGTCCCCACTTCCTACTTGGCTGATCACCCTCTCTTGGATTCAGGCCATTCCTCCCAGGTAGATCTGGCCTCTGCTTTAGAGACCATTCCTCTAAAAGACCCTGTGTTAGTAGCATTGTATAATAGTACTGACCGTTCTGTACTAAACCAGCTATGCTGGGACTTCTCGGGTTCATTCTTTAGTAAGCTAAAATTCTGGAACCAAAGCCAGCCCTGAAGAACGTGGGGTTGGAGCTCTTTCCCTGGGGAAGCTTGGCAGTTGAAAGAAGCTTGCCAACTCTGCACCTGGCCTGGCTTTGAACTTCAGGGATAGAACTGAACTCTTGGTGTTTGGAGGGAGGGTGCCTTTCACCTGGTTACTTGCTTGTCATTTCTTTCATTCCAGTCCATGCCCAGAATGATAGGATAATTACCTGAGAGCTGGTGGGGACCTTGGAGAACATTTAACTCGGTTCCTTTATTTTATAAATGAGAAAAGCGAGGCCTAGGGAAGTTAAGGTAGGAACCAGCATCTGCACCCAGGCCTTCTGAATTCAGAGCCATCACTGCTTCCCTTGTTAAAGCTATATCTTCGTGACATGACCAAGTAAGTCATGTCATCCTGGTTTGACCTGTTGTTCAGTTGTTCAGCCATTTTTCAGTTGTATCCTACTCTTTGTGACCCAGTTTGGGGTTTTCTTGGCAAAAATACCCGGAGTGGTTTGCTCATTTCCTTCTCCAGCTCATTTTACAGATAGGGAAACTGGGGCAAATAGAGTTAGTAAGTGTCTGAGGTTGGATTATGAACTCAGGTCTTCCTGACTCCAGGCCTAGAGCTCTGTCCACTATGCAACCGAAGCTGCCCTGTTTGACTTCTTGCTTTTGACTGTTTCTAAGTTTGGTTCTACAGCCATCATTCCCACCATGATCAGGTTCATTTATATTAGGATAACCTGATATATTTTGCTACAATCTGATTATGGGTCTTATTTAGGTGAGTATTTACTGTAAATTTACTGTGCCACTTCATGAAGAGGGAACATTGGCTCACATCTTAACTATTTAATACCTAATTGTTTTGTTAGCCAAGTATAATTATGGAGATGGCATCACTTAGATCTAACTAGGGGACAAAAAGCTCTCCAGGATCTTGCAGAGAGTGAAGTCTTAAATGTAACTTTTTATTTTTTAAAATTTTTTCTTGGCTGTTTCTCAAGACAAACACTAAGATTAGGTCTTTCTCCAGGGAAGAGTTATCTTTTTTACATTCTTGAACCTAATTAAATTAATCCTAACTAGCATGAACATATTTAGTAACCAGAGTTCCCAAAGGCTCAGTTTAAATATTTTCTTCCCTTTTTTAAAAAAAGTAATGATAAGGACATGCCTTTAGTTACTTTGGAAAATGATTTGAAAGACTTTAAAATTAACTATAAGAAGGACTTGAACTGTTGTCTCACTTACTCTGGTCCTAGGTCTCTGTCAGGGATATTTATGCTGGTGAATGTTTAATAGCTGTCTCTCATGGGGAAAAAAAAAAGTATAAGCAGGACACATTTTAGAGTTTAATTTGCATGAACAAATTACTTTAATCCATCACTTTAAGCCTAGACAACCAACAACAATAATAAATCATGCCCTGATTTGTAGCATTTGTTGCTTTCCAGCTATGTAGCAGAGCAGTGGATAGAGCACCAGACAGGAGTCAGGAAGACTGATCTTCATGAGTTCTAATCTGACCTCAGCTTCTTACTAGCTGTGCTACTCTGGGCAAGTCACTTGACCCTCTTTGCCTCAGTTTCTTCATCTGTAAAATGAGCTGGAGAAGGAAATGGCAAACCTGTCCAGTTTCTTTGCCAAGAAAGCCCCAAATGGGGGTGAAGAGTGATATATGATTGAAATGACTAAACAAAAACAAAACGTTCATATTAAAAATTTCACGATTGACTCTTATAAGCTGCTTTGGACTGGTTCCAGCACACCCCTGGACGTTCTACTGTGCCACGCAGCTGCAGACTGTCTTACCTCTGTTTCATGTTGCTGGTATTACACTGCACCAGTCATTTAATCTCCTGATTACCTAGATAACTCTTGAAGACAATAAGTTGTAAAGTAATTGGGAATTTACTTTGGTAGAAGAAAATTTCCTTACTTGACAACAGTGAAATCACAGATACTGTGAGAAAATATAAACTAGGTGTTAGGTTCATGAGTCTCTCAAAAATATAAGAATAATTAGTATTTATATAGTGCTGTAAGGTTCACAAAGCACTTCACAAATTATCTTGTTTGATCCTCATAGCTGTAGGTAGTCAGTGTTATTTCATCCCCATTTACAGTGGGGGAACTGAGGCAGGCATTAAGTGTCTTGTCAATGGCCACATACCTAATAAGCATCTGAAGCAGGATTTGAACTAAGGTCTTTCTGATTCCAGGTCCAATGCTCTATCCACTGAGCCATCTAGCTGCCTATTGTTGTTCATCCTTTGTTTTTGGTGAGCATCGATGAAATCTTGGGTGATATCTTGACTTATTAGTGAGTTGAACTTAAGTGAGGCAGAGTTGCACAATTAAAATTTTAATAAATTGAGGAAATGCTTTTCTTAATGTTCTAAAATGGTACTGACATTTCTTTGACGATATGGATGGTCCCTCTAGCAATGTGGATTGCGACCCATTCACATCTGTTCACTTTATGCAAGTCTTGTCCACATCCTACCCCAAGATCACCACAACAATTCCCCCAATGTATTGGGGGCCTTCCTTGATTCCTCATGACATGCCTCATGGGCTTTCCATTGGGGAGATTATGATTTTGTCATATTACAAGACCATCTTCTTTTTTGATGATGTCTTTCTCTGGGGATGTTCTTTATTTGGATTCTTTTTTTTTTTTAGTTAGTCTTTATTTGCTATGGATTATGGCCTGCTCATACTCTTACATGCTTCTCTATTGCCTTCTGAGTGACACTCATTTTCAGATCTTCTTTATTGTTCCATGACTTCTAGTACTACAAGTACAATATTGGTATTTTTAAAAGATGGGCTTTTTTTTTTTCTAGGAGAAGTTTTTTGGGAGAAATTTGGGATAATTAAAAATAACCATATGATTTCCCCAAGACAATCTATTTCTGTCTTTTCTTCCTGTTTAATTTTGGGCCCAGCCCATTGACAGTCTTCCCTGCCCATCAGATGGAGGAACTCTATAAATAACTTACCTATCTTTATGTTATAATCTGAACAACTGGTTTTCCCTGGTGAATCGGTGAGATCAAACTGTTTTTAATAGTTATGTATTTCTTCTAGGTGGCTCTGAAATGTTTTAGAGTTTCCTACAACCAGTACAATGTCATTCCCAAGTAAGAAGAGGAAGAACTTTCTATCCACAGGAAACCTTTCCAACTTGGACTTTGCATTGGATCTCCTTCATCATAGTGCTAAATATCTTTGCTGAAGATACATCTTGCTTTATATTTCACCTGATATTAACGATTATGAGATCACGTTTATTGTTATATCTTTCAAGAAATTCTGAATAATTTTGATGTATGGGATGTATAGTGTTGGAAGAGAGCCTTTAAGGTCTATTTTTACTCTATTGAATCAAT
This sequence comes from Pseudochirops corinnae, assembly GCA_028646515.1. NCBI lineage: Eukaryota > Metazoa > Chordata > Mammalia > Diprotodontia > Pseudocheiridae > Pseudochirops > Pseudochirops corinnae. Next base: position 90,576,284 of record CM053587.1, on the reverse strand, counting down.
TTTAAAAGATCAATTTAACAATAAGCACAGTTGGATCCTAAGTTCTAGTCAATTGGTAAAGACGTGCTCTCCATGGAATATCATTGGTGAAAGACTGTCTGATGTTGAATAATATCCTCAACAGGGATGCCTTCAATCAACGTGTAGATTGTTCTCATAAAAAGGCTGTGTAGAATCAAAAGTGAATATTTAGGTCAGTAGTTGCTAATTTTTTTCGGTCGCTTTTTTTTGGTATTAAAAATGAAAGAAATCTTTCCCCTAGTGTTTTTGATGTCTCTCCCTCCTCAAGATACTTAGCGAATAGATGCTTGAGTGCCTTCACCATTTTTTAGCCTCCAGCATGGATCTTCCCTATGAATCCTTATACTAATATAGCTGCTTTCCCTTAGCTTACTTTGTTCTGACCCTGACACTGTCCTGCTCAATAAACCCCATCAGCGTCTTATTCTTTCTAGGACTAAATTCAGGCCTGTCCATTTGGTATTTAATGCTCTACACATCCTGACTCCAATTCACTTTTCCAGTCTTCTCACACAGGGCTTCTCTTCACACACTCTCCGGTCTAGCCAAACTGACCTTGCTAATCTTCATTCCCCGTCCCATGTCTATGCACGAACTGTCTTTCTTGCCTAATATATCCTTCCTTCCCCCCTTATCTCCACCTCTTAGAATTCCTAATTTCCTTCAAAGCTCAGTTCAAATGCCATGTTTTACACAAAGTCTATCTCAAATACCCCCATTTTCTAGTGTCTACCACCAACTTATTTTGAATTTGTTCTGTATATATTTCATTATTCCATGTCATATTATGTAAGTTACAGATAATATATTATATTCTATAATGTATATATTTTGTAAATAAGATATTGTTATATAAATTATATCATGTATCACAGGTTATTCTAGTCTATTTATACATTATATTCCATATTATGCATTATATTATATAC
>CM053587.1:90539307-90574834 GCA_028646515.1 Pseudochirops corinnae | reverse complement strand
TTCTCCTGGCTTAGAGAATGTCACAGCCCTCTGGACCCACTGCCCAATCACAAAGCTACAAGGCACGGGCATTCCTGGAAAACAAGCCTGGCACCACAGGCTCCACGTGACCACATTCAGCCTATTAGGGAACAGAGTATACTTTCAAATATCCAAGGGTCCTCAGAGTCACGTAGCCACTTTAGCAAAGGGCCTAGGGGCAGGGAAGATCTTTAGATTCCCATAACACCTAACACAAACACTGTTTGTTTAAAAATGCCATGTGATGCTGGGAGGTATGTATTCTTTAGTGATCCCAATCAGAAGACATAGTAAAATTTTCAAATATAACTTCAATAGTATATTCAGTTCTACAATTTCCTTTTTGTTTACCTCTCTATTTAGCTCTGACAGAAATATTAAGGTCTGCTAGAGTTACTTTCTATGTTGTTTTTTTTTATAATTTCAGTTGTCTACTACTTTTTGATGCTATATCATTAGGTTCATATATTTTAGTATTGTTTTTCTTTCCTTGCCTGTGGTACCTTCCAGTATAGTAGTTTTCCTCTTTATCTTTCTTGAAATTATGATTGCAACTTCTGCCTTTTTTGGACTTACTTGATGTAGTATATTTTCCTCAGTCTCTCATTTTTATTGTGTCCTGATTTTTAGATTGATTTCTTCTCTATAGTAAATTACTAAGTTTTTTATTGTTGTTGTCATTTTCTGCTACTTTTTCACTTTGCTGGATCTTTTACTCCATTCACATTGAAATTTTGAATGTTAGATTTGCATTTCCCTCCATTTATGACTTTCCTTCCAATCATACACCTCCCCCATTTCTTATCCCAGTCACAAACCTTCCTCCTTTCCCATGTGAATATTCTTGAATGATACACTTTTATCTCCCTTTTCCCCAGCAGAAAAACAAACTAATCTTCAAATATCATCATTTCAGTTAATTTCCTCTATAGCTTTTATTCTTTTCTCCAAGAGGACACTGGTCTTTCTGAGAGACCAAAGATATTAATTCCTTCTCTGCTCACTTTTGGGATAAGAGGGAATAAATCTTTAGCTTACCTCTGTCTCTTGCTTGCTGTCTTTCTACTAGAGTAATTTCCCACATCTCAACCACAAAAGTTGCTTTTAAAAGACCAAGAGATTTAGATCATGGATTACTAAGTCAGTGCTTTCTCCTTTCCTCCTCCTGATTTTTAAAGATTCCCTTAGGTACTTTTTTGTCCCTTAATGATTACTCTTGGTTCTGTCTTTTTTTCCTACTCCTTAGTCCAAAATCTTTATTTCAATATCCTATAAACCCTCTACAAAAGTCCTACTTGAACACTTCATCTGGGTTTGTGAAGAGTATGTCAACAGAATTCAAGTTCTGGTAGGTTCTACCCTGAACAGCTTCAAGTATTACCCTGGGGAACAATTTGAGTCTATTTTCCAAGGATTAGCCTAGGTAACCATATAGGAGCACATCACTGGTAAGCTAACCACCTTTTTTGCCTTAAGAAAAAGTAAAAATAGCTCTCAGTCCCTCCTTTTTCTGTAGTGATGATAGCAGAAGGGAGAAGTTACTACGAATCACAGAGTTTTCACACCTTCAAGCATTAACTTTTGTACTCTAAATATGAGATACTTGGCCAATGACCAACAAGTGGATATGTTGCTCAGAGAGTTGAATAAGAGCAAACTTGAAATTCTTGTTATAAATGAAACCAGAGAAAGAAGGAAGTAGCAGCTAAATGGAAAGATGGTTCACAGATACTCCTGGGAGAGGCAAAGAAAATAGCAGAAGGAGTCTTGGTAGAGGGAATTTTGTCATCCTTTCCAAAACTGCAGGAAATATTATTTCATGGAGCAGGACCATCAGTTCTTGCTCTACTAATGATAAGTTTTTACAAAAAGACTACCATGAAAATAATTGAAGGGTTATATTACCATTGGTTGCTAATGATAAAGTGACAGAGAAATTCTTTGAAGAGCTAAATGAGTCATTTACAATAAAATCAATATATATTCTGATACTTTGTGATTTCAGTGCAAAGGTGAGAAAAAATGAGGTTGGGAAAAATATGGTTCAAAAGTTAAAAATGAGAGAGGCCAAAGACTTGAAGATTGTCTGGAAGCTTTATGCCTCTTTATCATGAACATTTTCTCTGAAAAGTGCATGGGTTTATTTGGAACATGGTGAGTGCCAAACAACATCACAAAGAATGAAAGTGACCACATTTTAATAGACAGGAAAAGATTTATTTTTTAAATAGAATTTTGTTTTTTCCAATTACATGTAAAAATAATTTTCAACATTTACTTAAAAAATTCTGAGTTCCAAATTTTCTCCCTTCCTCCCTTCCCTGAAAAGACTCATTTTGGACATGGTAATTGTCCCTGGGTCAGCTGTCTATGTTATCAGACTATCTGCTCATCAGAGTTAAGATCAGAATTTATAACAAACAAGAAGAAACAGTAGTAGTGGGGGAAAGACATGGCATATAATGAGGGAGATTTCACCATGAATTATTTAAGCAAGTTTTGAAAATGAAAAAAAAGAGAAATGGACAACAGAAATATGACATCTACTGTGATTAATAATTTCAACAAGTTAACTGATTTAAATTATTTGCTACAACAAGGAGACCAAAAGAACTCACAAAATGCCATACTCAACAAACATTTGACTTTCCAAATGGAGAGAGATGGCTACCAAAGGCAATGTTGGGTTAGAATATAATATCATATGCAAAATCTTACCAGGAAGGATAATGGGAGATTATAAACTGTATCATCTCAAAAAAGAGAGATGTAGAGGGTAAGGCTAGTTTAAAGAAAGCCTGGAAGGATATCTAAGCAAAGACATTCCAAGGATATTCATAGATGAAAATGGAAGGATTACAAATGGAACAAAAATGGAAAAGATTTGTAAAAAGATACTTCTGTATCAAAATATTTTCTCTACCAAGAATAGTGAAACAACCACATTTAGACCCCAACATCACAATCCCTTAATGCTTCTAAAGAAAGTAGAAATGGTACTAAAAAGAACAAAGAAAAGGGGTGGCTAGGCGGCGCAGTGAATAGAGCACTGGCCCTGGAGTCGGGAGGACCTGAGTTCAAATCTAGCCTCAGACAGGTAACAAAAAAAACTAGCCATGTGACCTTGGGCAAGTCACTTAACCCCAACTGCCCTCCAAAAAAAAAAAACCCAAAAAAGAACAAAGAAAGGAAAGGTAGTTAGATTGGCTCAAATATATAGAAAAGAAAACCATGCTAGAGGCAATGTGATTGTGGAGGCTTTGAAGTATTAGTATAAGAGAAATCTAGGTGGTGAGGTAGGTAAAGGGCCAGGTCTGGAGTCAAGAAGACCTAAGTTTATATCTGACCTCTGACTTCTACTAGTTGTGTGACCCTGAACAAGTCACTTATGTTTGCCTTAGTTTCCTCAACTATAAAACTGAGATAATAATAGCACTTACCTTTGAGGGATGTTGGGAGGGTCAAATAAAATAATATTTATAAAGTACTTAGCATAGGCCCAACATATAGTAGGTGCTTTATAAGTGTAAGTTATTATTATTGTGGTTGTTGTGTCATTCAGTCATGTCCAACTCTTTACGACACCATGGGCCATAGCACACCAGGCTCTTTTGTCCTCCACTATCTCTTGAAGTCTGTTCAAGCTCATTTTTGTTGCTTCCACGACACTAACTCTCCATATCATCCTCTGCTATCCTCAGCCTTTTGTCTTTAATCTTTCCCACCATCAGGGTCTTTTCCATTGAGTCCTGTCTTCTCATTATGTGGCCAAAGTATTTAAGCTACAGCTTCAATGTTTGACCTTACAATGAATAGTCTGAATTAACTTCTTTAAGTATTGCCTGATTTGTTTTCCAAGGGACTCTCAAAAGTCTTCTCCAGCACCACAGTTTGACAGCATTGATTCTATGGTGCTCAGCTTTCCTTGTGGTCCAGTTCTCACAGTTGGAAAAACCATAGTTTTGACTATATATATGGACCTTTGTCAGCAAGGTGATGTCTCTGCTTCTTAATATGCTGTCCAGATTTGCCATAACCTTCTTTCCAATGAGCAAATGTCTATTAATTTCATGGTTGCAGTTGCTGTCTCAAGTGATCTTTGAGTCCAAGAAAATAAAATCTGACATTGCTTCTATTTCTTTTTTATTTGCCAGGAAGTGATGGGACCAGTTTCCATGATCTTAGCGGTTTTTTTCTTTTTATGTTGAGTTTCAAGACAGTTTTGACATTCCTCTTTCAACCTCAAGAGCCTTCTCAATTCTTCACTTTCTGCCAGCAGAGTGGAATCATTTGCATATCTGAGGTTGTTGATATTTCTCACAACAACCTTAATTCCAGCTTTTGACTAGTCCAGTGTGGCATTTTGCATGATGTACTCTGCATAGAAGTACTATTACTAGTGTTATTATTACTAGAGATGTGGAAAAAAATTTCAGACTCTTCCCCCACCCCATACCAAAAATCTCAGATACTCCCCTCCCAAAAAAAAGACTGATAAGACATCAACAAATGACTACCCAGCATGCCAATTTTCTTATTTATACAAAATCTTTATGAAGGTCATTTATACATTTTGAGGCATGACATTTAAAAAGGTTTGAAAGACATGATTTCTGGGTAATTTAATCATTTTATTAATAATGCTAGCCTTTTAATAAAAGGATGGTCATTTGGTCATCTCTCTTAGACAAAAGACCTTTCATGGCAGTGGGCTGACAGTTTATATGTCCTTCTAAGAGAGTGGCAATAAATTCTAATTTGTTAATAATTAATGAGAAAATGAAAATAAAAATAGGAGGGTAGGGTCCATTGCAATGAGGGTCTTGGGATATGTGACTTGGGTCACTCAAATCTTGGTCAAAGAGATTTATCAATTTCCCTATTACCTGTTTGACAAAACAGAAAATCAACACTTCCCAGATCTGTCTGAGCAAACATAATGAACAGGAATGTACCCATGAACCCAAACTTAGAATTCTTTTACTGTCTGATTAGATCTTGGCCTGAATAAATTTTGAGAGAGATTTTCTACACTGGTTGGTTTCTGGATGAGGAAGTAGAAAAGGGGAAAAACTTTAGTCCTAATACAATAATTAGTTATTAAATACTAGAGAGAAATAATCATTTCTCACAGAAGATATTCCTTGATAAGGGTGTTGCTGTGGGAATCTGAAGATCTTCCCTGCCCCTAGGCCCTTTGATAGGCTTAGTGGCTCTGAGAAACTTCCCTGATTTGAAAGTATAATTTGCCCCCTAATAGGCTGAAGGTGGTCACATGGAGTCTGTGGCAGGAGGCTTGTTCTTCACAAATGCCCCCACCTTATTACCTTGTGATTGGGCAGTGGGTCAAGAGGGCGGTGACATTCTCTGATCAAGGAGAAGGCTATATATACCCTGATGTGAGGTTTTGCTTTGGGGCTCACTTTGGGAAGAGTTGTGTGATTTGGCCAGACAAGACTCTGGGCAGCCGTTGAACCCCCTGGCTTTGAAAACCCAGATGTTGGTGCTTCCCTCTCTGGTAACTGACTAGGTATGGATGTAATGGTCAGACAGACAGCTGGAAGCCCGACTGCTGATCTGTTTCTCTATTTGCTTGTAACGTCTGCTTGTAACTTGTGTTTGTATTCTCTGAAGTTCAGGGTGCTGACTTTTCTGCCTGAACTAGGTAAATGATATATGTTTGATTGATTAAAGTAAGATTGTTAACCCATTTTGACTCGCTTTCCTTTAGAAAAGCAGATCTGAGAACCTGTGCTAGCAGCCGCCCTGGGTATGCTAGGGTGCTTACTGATACAGGTGTTTATAAGGAACAAGCAAGCTTTTGCAAATAATATTCAGCAATAGATCACATCCTCACCATCTCATATTTTATTTAAAGGTACACTTCATTTCCTTCATATTACAGGGTAGAATCAATGCCTTCTCTTCCTTGTAGGATATTGAAGGGCCACCTGGGAGTTGGGGAAGGAACCCCATAGTTACATTCTAAAGCACAAACCTTTAATGTTACTTTCCTCAGCTGTGCCCAGGCTGATGTGTTGAGAGTCAGGACCCCAGATTTGGGACTGCTGAATAGGGCCTCTAAGTATTTAAATTCTCTGACATTATTTCATGAAACTTTTATACAATATGGTGTTTTTGTCTTTTTGTCTTGAGGGTTCAATTTTAAAGACTCTAGATTTGGCCATTTGTTTTTTCTTTTAAGATTGTTTAGTTTGGAGCAGTACTACAAACTAACCAATAACCACTATTCAGCCATTTCGTCTGTTACCCCGATTAGATAGATCAACTATATTTTATTAATTTTATTATTTTTAATTTTGATTTTATTTTTAACATTTATTTACAACATTTTTTGAGTTCTGAATTTTCTCTCCCTCCCTTTCCCATCCATTGAAAAGGCAAGATACCAATTATTCATGTGAAATCATGCAAAACATATTTCTAAATTAGCCATGTTGCAAAAAAAAGCAAGAAAAATAAAGAAAGTGAAAAAAATTATGCTTCAGTCTCCACTCAGACTTCATCAGTCTCTGGAGGTGAATAATATAAGTCCTTTGGAATTGTCTTGGATCATTGTATTGCTCAGAATAGCTAAATCATTTACAGCTGATCATTGTACAATACTGCTGTTATTGTGCACAATGTTCACCTGGTTCTGCTCCCTTTACTTTGTATTAGTTTATGTAAGTCTTTTCAGGTTTTTCTGAAACCATCTTGCTCATCATTTCTTTTTTCTTTTTTTCTTTTTTTTTTGGAGGGGGGAAGGCAGGGCACTTGGAGTTAAGTGACTTGCCCAAGGTCATATGGCTAGTAAACATCAAGTGTCTGAGGCTGGATTTGAACTCAGGTCCTCCTGACTCCAGGGCCAGTGCTCTATTTACTGTGTCACCTAGCCGGCCCGCTCATCATGTCTTATAGCACAATAGTATTTCATCAAAATCATATACCACAACTTATTTAGCCATTTGCCAGTTGATAGGTGTCCCCTTAATTTTGCCACCACAAAAAAAATGCTATAAATATTTTTGCACAAATATATCTCTTACCATTTTTTTTCTTTTTTTAAAAGTCTCATTGGGATATAGACCTAGTAGTAATATCACTGGGTCAAAATATATTCACAGTTTTATATCCTTTGGGCATAGTTCCAAATTGCTCTCCAGAATGCATGGATAAGTTCACAACTCCACCAACAATTCTGCAGTTATTTTAAATGGAATTTCTCTTTCTATCTTTTCCTGCTGGATGGTAGATCTACTGTAGATATCAATATGTCTATTGCACAAATGAGAAATTTTAGTTTCAAATATATTATGATAAATTCAAGGAAGCAGGAGGAAACAACCCAAAATTTATCTGCAAAATTTTAGAAGCAATTTAATTCATTTAAATACCCACAAATAAAGAATGGTCTTGTGTGAGATGAAAGAGTTTGGAGTCTGAATCTAAGGTCAGAAAAGGTCTTTATTCTTTCTCATGAGAAAGGACTCTACCCCCTGTCGCCCAACATGGTGTCTGCAGGGAGAGAGCGCCAGGTAGAAGACAGTCCATGATTATATAATCTTCCAGTGCAGAAACCCAACTCCCCCCCCAACTGGCCTTCACTCTTATTGGTAGGGGGTCTGTCCCACAACCTAAGTGCGGGAATCTTTCTGAGACAAAGGACCCGGAAACATGTGGGTGTCCAATGAAAGCAGTCTTAACCTGCATACCTTCTGCTAAGTTGGCTTTGGGGGAGGGTCTCCATTGCTCTAAACCCCAGATTGCTTGAAGGTCAGGTGACCTGACCTTAGGCCTAGTGAGTACTGAAGCCATTCTAGATTTGATTTTTCAGAATGGGGAAACTTCACTATGCATTATCCCTCACAGTCTGGAGCTCCTCACTCCTGGGGGAGGAGTACTGAATCCTATTTCTGAGATTTAGAAGGGATTTTTAGAAAGGCATTTCAATGATTAACCAACTGATCTGGGAAGAAAAATAACCCTCTCTTAATTAATTGGAAAATTGTTAACCAAATTATGTGGCATTTATTTAATTTTACTTGGCAGCCACTGATAGAACTGAAATTTTGTTCCTCCAATGTGCTGAAATCCAAAGAACAGTGATTCCCTACCTCAACAAATTCCTACTTTGACAAATGGGGAAAATGATTAATGTTAACAAAAGCAAGCCAAGCCACTTCTGTGTTGGTCGTAGCTCCTTAGGTGACCTTTTGTGCTCTTGTAGTGGTCCCGAAGTAGCTGAACCTTACTTGAAGGTAAGTTACTCTTACCTTACTCTTGAAGGTCTAGTGAATCCAGAGGGTGAAGATTCCTAAAAGAAACTGTACCTAAGTTGGGTGGAGGCAAATGTTCCTAAAAGGAACAAAGTGTTTTTGCCATTTATGCTAATTGGAATCCTGTCTGTAATTCCCTAGCGAGGGATAACCATGTATTTAGTTCGAGATAAAACTTGTTTTACTTAGAAAACCAGGATGTGAAAATATTGGCTGAACAAAAACTTCCTTTGATTTTTGTATTAACTTGTAAAATGAGAATGCTATCCCTGACTACTGAACTGAAGGCAAAAGGGAATTTAAAAAAAAAAAGATCTGATTAGAACATAGACTGGGTAAACAGGACCCTCGAACTATGGAATTGTTAATTCCTTAATGGGACCTTAGCCTAAGGTAGATTTTTAGGCTTTGTGTATTCAAAAATACGCACAAAAAACCGAACCTAAACTAAATAAACTAAAAAGTTTGTTTTCAAATAATGTTTCCATGCACCAGCAGAGGGGGCCAAAGACCTTGGCAAACTGAAAAACTAGGAAACCATCAGCTTTACTGTGGACAAGCCTAGTTCAATGACACTGTGCTCAGTGGCTTATCCTGTTCTGTTTAGAAAACAAATTAAAGATACAGTTTAATGGGAAGCTGTGGCCAGGATCTTTCTAAACACCACATCAGCATAATTCCCAGTAAGTGCTGCCCCTGTCAGTCCCACTCCTAAAATAGAATGTTTTCTAAACACTGTCAACAGAATCAGGTATGTAATTTATTCAAAATGTGGCAAGAATACATTTTGGAAAGACCTCTCTCCACTTATAATCCTGCACTTATGAGCTTTTAGTCGGGGTTATGGAGATGGGGAGGAAGAACCAGGCCCTAGAAATCCAGAGAGAGAAAGAGAGGGAGAGAGGGGGAGAGAGAGAGAGAGAGAGAGAGGGAGAGAGAGAGAGAGAGAGAGAGAGAGAGAGAGAGAGAGAGAGAGAGAGAGAGAGAGAGAGAGAGAGAGAGAGAGGAGAGAGAGAGAGAGAGATAAAAACCCCCACAAAACCCAACCTAACACTCTTCCTTAAAATCAAAGCTTGCCATCTCTGCGTCCCAGTTTCTTGGGGGTCTTCCCTACCCTTTAAAAAATTTAATTAGTTAAATTATTCCCTCCCAAATCTGTTAGTTCCCTAATGTCTTAGCTCAGTTAAAATATACACAAGGCCCTAAACCAGAGATGCTAATGGTACCCCTTACATCAATGACAGTGACTGTCCACGCTTGCCTACACTTAATATAATGCCAGTTTCGGGTGGCTTTTTGTCTTGAAGGGGTCACTTAACCTTCTTAGGCTTCAGTTTCCCCATCTTTAACGGACTTGGACTAAGGTGGCCTCTGAGGTCCCTTTCAGTCCTAAATTGTTAGTGCTATTGACTCTTTCCTTAGACTGTCTGCAAGGTTTCCAATGACCGGCAGAGGGCATCAAAGAGCCGTACAAATTTTGAAAAACTAGGTTACTCCCACCATTTTAGCTAGCACGTTGACTAGCTTATATTTTGGCCAGCTGCAACAATGTTTTAATTTAGTTTAGGATCTTGGGAACTTTATGTGTGTACACTATGGAACCTTTCCAGACCACATGTCCATTGGGGTGGTGTGAGTCTTTGTCCCACTCAAAGTAGGGGAAGGCATCTGATAAGCATCAGGGTGTACTCCTAAGTGCCCACCTCATCCCTCTGGGGAGGGGGAGAGGAAGCTGGAGACGGTGATCGCCAATGGTGCCCCTGTGACATTACGGGTCCCTTATGCCAACATTCTATGCCCCAGGTTGGAACAAATCCTCTGTTCTCTTTTGTTAACATTACTCAGTTTCCCCATTTGTAAATTGGAGATGAGAAGAGCACCCCCCTCCAACGGCTGTTGTGAGTATAAAAAGAGATAATAATTGCCTGGAATATAGTAGTCACTATTTAAATGCTGGTTATTATTCTTACTATTAAACTTTGTTTCCACTGAAAAAGATGGATGTATTTATGAGGGAGCTATACTTTAAAATATCCAATAATTTTAGCCCTGACTCGTGTGTGTGTGCACGCGTGCGTGAGCAGAGAACTCCATGTGTCACAATTTGGAAAACACTGGTGAAGGGAATTCCTAGTGTGGAAATTTCTCACACCAGAGCTGCCCGGGGCACTGAGAGATTAAGGCACTTGCCCATGGTTACATAGTTAGAATGTGTTAAAAGTAGGGTTAGAACTTCTTGGATCCAGGGCCAGCTCTCTAGCCCCCTACTCCATATTGTTTCTCATATTTTTTCTATTACATAGAATATTTGACTAGTCACTATTTGACTGTACCGGGGATAGAAATGAAATGAGTTCAATTTCTAAGAAAAACCATAGTCACAAGATAATGCAACAGAACACATAGTTTAGGTCTTAAGATGGGGAGTGTTTTTTATTGTTGCTTTTCCTCACAGCATGTCTCTCTGGAAATATACTCAAGGAAACACACTTCATTTCTTGAAAGAGGATGTGCAAAATATAATCCCAGACAAGTGGGTACTCAGGAGCTTTATTGTGGGCAAAGCCCTATTCAGGCTTGCATTGGTGGTATCTAAGTAGGAAGGGAATGCTGGTAGCATAAACAATGACCTTGCCCCCTGAGCTTGGCTTGCCTGTGCACCTTGCATTTGTCCAGCTTCATGGACATAGAGTAGAGATTTAGCCATAAAAATTGGTGAAGCTCCAGCCCCCTGCCCCCTTAAGTAATCATTTGATAAATAGTCATTACCTGGTTTATAGCCTAGCCTGCAGAAATTAAAACTTGGGTTTCAATAAACATCCTAAATTAGGATAAGGGTCTCTGACTAAGGGAACCAAGTCTCACAGACCTGAAAGAAATGTAAAAGTAAAAGACCAGATAGCCAAGATCATCCTGATCTTTGCTCTAAAGAGTTTGTCACCTGGAGCGGAGAATCTCCTGCTTGGGAGATTGGGAAGTTCAGAGCTTGTACTGTAAGGGAATGATTCAGGGAAGGCATCTACCGGTACTAGGGCTCTAACAGAGCCGGCAAAATGGCATGTCAGCACTACAGCCAAGGATTTCAGCTGAGCCAAAGGTTGGTGGTCATAGAGATGACAATCAAACAATGTCCATGAGGGGCCTCTGTCTAGCAGAGACAACGAGACCAATGTCATTGGAATAAGTGGGATGACGTCAAGAGAAGACATCAGTGGCCCCGTGGCATCAGAAGCATGAGGCACTTCTCCTCATGTGTGTGTGTCTTGGTCATACACTGTGCACCCTAGCTATGTGTGCTTCACATGTGTTACGCATATGTGTCTACCCTTTCCACTTATGCTATGTGTATTTATTGGAGAATTTAGTTCAGGCTTATAGAGAATAATATTTTGTTGCTGTTTTTTTGTTATGATTTTTCAGTAAATGACTTTGTTTTCAACAAATTGTGTCCTCTGACCATTAAAGGTAAACACATTGGTGGGGGTTTGAGAATTATCATTTTAGGGGTATAAAAATCCTTGAACCAAGGGTATCTTTTTTAGTTTAAGTCACATCTGGCTCTTTGTGAGCTGATTTGGAGTTTTCTTGGCAGAGATACTGGAGTGGTTTGCCATTTTCTTCTCCAGCTCATTTTACTGATGAGGAACTGAGGCAAACAGGGTTAAGTGACTTGCCCAAGGTCATACAACTAGTAAAGTGTCTGTTGCTGGACCTGAATTCAGGTCCTCTTGACTCCGGGGCCATCATTTTATCCATTGCTCACTTAGCTGTCCATGCTCTTCCAGGTTGATTCTTTTGTGAAAGCAAACTAGGCCATCTTTTGCCTCACTTGTTACCTGCCCTTTAAATATTGAATGGGTGTTGCCTCAGACCAAGTGAGACCCGGGAAAGACCTTAGCTCAAAAGAGCCTACATCTCCCACTGCATCCTGGGGCATCACCAGTCAACTTGACCTATGTCTTGCCACTGGATTCCAATGATTCTGGAGGAGAGAGTGAGGCTGGTGACTGCACGGCCCTGCCTTACTTAAATCCGATTCACTTGCAAGTTGAGACGTCACCTTCCTGATGTTATTGGACCTCTTTGAGAACAAAGTATGAACAACAGCTGCCCGTAAACCTAAGGTTTATTTTGCATTCCCTGTCCCTCCCTCCTCCCCATTAGTGGTAGTTTGAATTGCTTTCTAGTCACTGAGAGACAGCAGGAAGAACCTTTACTTGGAGTCAGGAGAAGACTTGGTTTGGAATCTTGTCTCTCAACTCTTTCTAGCTATGTAACAATGGATGAATCATTTAATCTCTGAGCCTCTTTGAGAATATTTATTAAGCACTTACTATGTGTACTTCTAGCACTTTATGAATATTATATTATTTCTTCCTCACAACAACTCTGGGAGGTAGGTGCTATTACTATCCCCATTTTATGGATGAGGAAACTGAGGCAACCAGAGGACAAATGATTTGCCCAGGGTCACATAGCCAGTTAAATGTTTCTTGTCACATTTGAACTCAAGTCTTCTTCACTTGAAGCCTGGTGCTCTATCCACTGAACCATCCAGCTTCGTGGAACCTAACACATGAATATTGTAAAGATCAAATGAGATAACATCTAAAAAGTACTCTGTAAGCTCTGAAGTGCTTTGTATGTGTTAGCCATTATTACTTCAGTATAATGTAAGGTTCTTGAGGGCAGGGACCTTTCTGGTTTTGTCTCTCTATCTCTGATACTTAGCACAATGCCTTGAATATAGCAGGAAGGCAATAAATATTAAAAAAAAAAAAAGAATTGTTATTGTTAGTCTAAACTAAAAATATTGCATTGAGTGAAGTAAGCTCAACCAGAAAAATAAAATACAAAATGACTCAAATAATGTGAAAGAAAAGTCAAAATTAAAATAAAGACAGACCCTGAGCAAAAGCATTGAACGTATCACGGTCTGGGAAGAGACACAAGGGAGTGCCTCTCTCCTTTGGGCTGAAAGATGGTGCACCAGAGGGATAGAATGTTGCTTATACTGCCAGACTTGGTCACTGCGCTGGTTTTGCTTTATCGTTTTTCTCTGTTACAAGGAAGGGCTTATTTGTGGGGAAGTACAGCTAGAAAAGACCATGATGTAAAAACAGGAAATATCAACAAAAGTCACTTTAAAAAATAAAATAAAATGCGTTGCATTTTTTTTCTTATGTTTTCATGCCTTCATATCTCATGCCCCAGTGTAGTCTCAGACTTCTGGCCTGAAAAGAGCTAACCTTAGCAAAAGTCTTGTCTTCCGTGGTCTTTATACAACTTCAGTCTTTCCACCGAGAAGAATGTATCCCAAGGTCAAGAGCTCCCCAGTTGAAGTTATCTCCAGGGTGATTGTATATGAGTAAATGTTAGGCTCAATGGTGGATCACAACATCTGGGATACAAAAGCTGAAAAGACTTCACTTCCATGGCCTTGGTTTTCCAGGAATAGAAAGTCAAGTGAATGAAGAAAAATGCTGATTCGACCCGTGTCCTTGCGTTGCCTACCTTATTCTTATCCAAGATGTCAGCAATGGTCTTGAGATTTTAGCATCTGTTGTCCCACGACTCAAGGTTAAACTTTTCCTGTTTGTTTCAGAGTTGAAGGTCTCTCTCTGTGCTCCTATTTCCCATTCAAGAATGATCCCATTGTTGGAGAAATACGTAGTCCTGCTTTTTTAAGGGACTGGGAAAAAAGCAACATATTTATTTAAAGAATTAGTGAGATCAAAGTGAACTTTGCTGTTGTGTCCTATTGTTTGTTACTGATATTCCCTTTACTGGTCAAATTAATTCAGCAAACATTTTTAAAGTACCTCCTATATAAGATGCTATGCTAAGCTTCTCAGTGTGGAGAAGGTCCCTTGACACACTTGCTGTCTCTTTCACTGGAATCATTATCTAAATTAGGGGGTTGGACAAAAGGATCTCTCAGGCCCCCTAAAGCTCTGAGATTTATTGATTCTGCAATCAGTTACTAATTTTACTAATTTTTAATAAAAAGTTGCTAACTTTGACTACTTTACCCCATTGTTAAACTAGGGAATTCTCTGAGCTTCTATAGCTCTTAGAAATTCAGAAATGTTCAGGAAGGACACATAGGGGAGTAGTAAGAGCGTTGGACTAGGAATCAGAGATCTGGTCTCTGATCTTAGATCTACCATTGATTAGCTGTGTGATCAAGAGCAAGTCACTTCTGCTCAGGTATCAAAAGAGTAGTGACTAACATGATGTCTTCCAGAGGGAATATTCCTTAGCCCCCTCCATCAAAGTAAATGGTATATTAGAGATTTTAACTCAATTTTGACCATTCAGTGACACCATGATTCAATTAATTCTGTAAACATTTGTTAAGTGCCTACTATGTTCTAGGAACTGTTCTTGGGTATTGGGGGTAACAAAGGAAAAAATGAAACAGTCCTTCCTCTCAAGGCATTTTCATTCCACTGGTGAAGATAATGTATGTGCTTTGAGTGTGTATATATATATAACTGTGTTTGTATTGTACATGCAAGGGTGAGCTGGTGAATATCTAACAACTGGCTGGGGGGGAAATGTAAATGATTCATTGTTAAGCCTAATTTGAATTATTAACATTTTCTCTATCACTTTAAGTATAGATCATCAACAACAACAAAAAAAAGTAATCAAGTCTGATTTGTAGCATTTGCTTGTTTTCAAGGTGTTAATGCTCATGATTAATAATTGGTTCTTCCTGGTTTGACCTGGATCCATCACCCTCTTGTTATGGTCCAGGGTATAAAGTCCAGGGGAACAATGAGAGGGAAGAAGAGAGATTTAGACAAGGTACTCTTTGGATAGATGAGGATGGAGAGAAGATGGCCTTGAGCCAAGTGCTGGAGGAAGATGCTGAAATGCTGTGATGAGGAAGGAATTCATGCTGATTTTGGGGATGATCTGTGTGAATGCATAGCGGTGAGGTAAGGAATGCTGAATCTGGGGAGTAGCTAATGGAGAAATTTGACAGGAATGTAGAGTGTGTGAAAGGAGATAATGTGACATAAGTTCAGAAATGTAGGTTGACGCCTAAGAACTTGTATTTTATTTTGGAGGCAGTAGTGAGCCATTGAAGATTTTTGTGTAAGAAACATTGACAACACCAAACTTTTATGGGGAAAATATACCGAAATTTTATGGTGTTTCTCTATGTAACCTTGATTGGAGATTCCTCTTCCTCCTCTCCTCTATCACTGCAGTATCATAGAGACTTTAGAGGACGTCTCCAAGATCAAAGAGAATTGCTGGGTTTCAGGATGTACAAATATAAAGGAGAGCTCAAGTTTTTGTGGTTCCAGAAGCCTTGAAGAAAATTTTTCCCTTAGGAACCACATGGGTGGCAAGACTGATAGGGAGGAGGAAGACTGTGATCTGCAATGATCTTCATGCTGCTTCTGCCAAACCCAACAAGGAGCTTGGCATGCTTGCCCTGCCTCTCTGTCAACAAAGACAAAGGATGCAGGGTGTGAGAGGAGATCTCTTTGTGGAGCATACGTGGGCGCCAGGAAAGGCAAGACTTGTATAAAGGAGGCCCCATGGGAGTGGCCTGGGGCTAACCAGAGGCTGAGAGACTAGATCAAGCCCAAGCAGCAGACACAAAGTTAGTGAGGTGAATGGAGTCTAGTCCACTGCTCCCTTTCCCCCAGAACTGGGAAAATTTCCATGGATTTAAATCTCGATCCTTTTCTACAACAACCCTTCAGATAATTCGAGGAGGTGGGAAGGAGAGAAAGAGTCAATGCCAGCTGCAATCCTGTTGCAACTTTATATACATTGGTTAAATATTTATATGTGTTTTATATGCTGTTTAATACTTTTAATAAAGTACTTGGCCACTAACACTGATTCATTTACTATTACAGATACAAGGTCGCAAGTGTGAAAACAAGACCAGACCAAGGAAGGGGGTAAAAGAGAGAAAGCAGGAGAGAGAAAAAGAGAAAGAGGTAGAGGGGGAGAGAAAAAGAAGATAGGGAGGGAAAAGGAAAAGGAGGGAGGGAGGGAGGGAGGGAGAGGGGGAAGAAAACAGAGAGAGAATAGAGACAGAGAGAGACAGACAGAGAGATAGAGAGTGAGACAGAGACAGAGAGATAGATAGAAAGACAGAGAGAGGAGAGAGAGAGAGAGGGAGGGAGGGAGAGGAGAGAGACAGACAGAGATAGAGACAGAGAGAGACAGACAGAGAGAGACGGAGAGAGAAAGACAGAGGGAGAGAGAGGAGGAGGAGGAGAAGAAAGAAGAAAAGAAGAAGAAGAAGAAGAAGAAGAAGAAGAAAAAGAAGAAGAAGAGGTAATATATAAGAAATTTCCATGTTGCAGGCTAGTTTATTGAAGATTCCAAGAGTATACTCACTAGATTACCCGGATCCCAAGGGACAAAGAGATGTACTTGTGAACAGAGTGTTGTGGCATTCTAGGGCATTATTTTGCTACTACATCTACTTAGCCTGGCATCAGGTCTTTCCCCAGCTCACTCACACCTCCATTTTACACATTAATTTTCTTCCAAAGTATAAAACACAGGATTTTAAAACTGGAAGGGACTTTAGAGGTCAGTTTGTTAGAGGAATCCCACTCCAGTCTCACCCGGCTCCCCTCCCCATTTTATGGGTGAGGAAGCAGAGCCCCGAAGAGATAAAGTGACTTGTCAATTACTCTTGATTGTAAGTCCATCTATTATCAGGTAATTAACATTTATCAAGCACCTGATGTATGTTAGGCACTGTGCTAAGCCCTGGGGATACAAAGAAAGGAAAAAGACCTTTGAAGAACTCAGTATAATGGGAGAAACAACATGCAAGCAACTATGTGCAGACAAGTTAATACAGGATAGATTGGAAATAATCACCAGAGGGAAGACACAAGCATTCTTGTAGAAGGCGGAATTTTAGCTGAGACCTAAGCCAGGAAAGCCAGGAGGCAGAGAGGACGAGGAGGAAGAACATCCCAGGCATGGGGGACGGCCATAGAACATGCCCTGAGCCAAGAGATGGAATGTCTTGTTGGAGGAGCAGACGGGAGACTGCTGTCATTGGATGGAAGAGGGGTGGAGTGTGGGGGTCTTACTTAAAGTGGTTCTCAACCTTCCTAATGCCGCGACCCTTTAATACAGCTCCTCATGTTGTGGTGACCCCAACCATAAAATTATTTTTGTTGCTACTTCATAACTGTAATTTTGCTATGGTTATGAATCTATCTGATATGCAGGATGTATTTTCATTGTTACAAATTGAACATAACCCACAGGTTGAGAACCGCTGCTTTAGGAGAAGTGAGAGTAGATTTAGTCTCATTTCAATGGTTATTTGACTTTCTCTGTGGCAAAGTCAGAAGGCGGATAGAGCAGCGGGCTTGCAATCAGGAAGACTCATGTTCATGAGTTCAAATCTGGTCTCTGACACTTGCTAGCTGTGTGATCCTGGGCAAGTCACTTCACCCTGTTTGCCTCAGTTTCCTCATCTGTAAAATGAGCTGGAGAAGGAAATGGCAATCCACTCCAGTGTTTCTGGCAAGAAAACCCCAGATGGGGTTACAAAGAGTTGGAAGGACAGAATGAAAAGTGGCAAAACCAGACTTGGAGGGCCAGATCTATTACCAGCCCAGCACTCCTTCAGTAAGACTGCTGTTATTTCCTTCTTCTCAAAGCTGTGGATTTGGGTAGAGCAAAACTGAGATTGTGATTTTAAAAGATGTAAATCGTTTTGTTTTCACACCCATCTCCTGTTTCACACTTCTGGGTCACAAGTTCAGTTTCATTCTATCATCATTTAAAAAGTTATTCTCTGTGCAGGACACTGTTCTAGGCACAAGAGGTGAAAGAGGATGTGCAGAGAAGGCAGATATCCACCCATTTTTCCACCCTCACTTCTTGTTAGTTTCATTTTCTAGCTAAATATACAGAAATACTTTAATTCACAACACAACTGGGGGATGTTTAGATCCAAAATAAACCATTTTTGTTGGAATGAAAAAACTCCCACGAGGACTTATTCTTTTCAGGATGTTTTTCCTTTAGAAGTCTCTGCATTTTAGCTCTTTAGTGAGGATCTACATCTATTTTAAATAGTTTAGATGAGCATGGTTGGGGCAGCATTTCAGTTTTTTGACAGTGATCTAAAGTTGGAACATAATATTTGGGAGAGGTTTTAAACAATCTAGCCGTTTGGCTCAGCCACTATCGCTTAATGGTGGAATCTGCCAAGCAAAAACAACCTTAAAAAAGACGTTTGGCTGCATCCAATAGAGGGAGGCCTCACTTTGGGCATTAACAATGGCCTGAAAAGTGAGGTGAAGACTTGAAATTTGTGTATTTGTCCACTGACTTCTGTGTTAACCTAGGGGCTGCATTCTTATGGGGAACTATTTCAATTCAAATAACAAAAAATAAAAAAAAAATGCCTTTTCATTTCAGGGAGCACTCGGTTTCTTTCAATGAAGTGGAGTCAAATTCAAATGGAAACTGAGCTACTGAACATGCATAAGGATCCCCGCTGCTGCAAAAGTTTAGAAAACTACATCTTAACATTACCTATGTTCTGTTGTATTTTTATTTAGTTAGTTAAATGTTTCCCAATTGCATTTTAATCTAATTCAGCCTGCACTTGGGAGTGTGGATGGCCTTGGGTCTCCTGTTTGATGCTTCAGTATTAGTGTGCAATTGCATATGTATATATGTGTACGTATATGTTCATGGGAATATATATATATATATGTACACACACATACATATATATATGTATATAGGTGTGTATATTTTGTTCTTATTTGTCCTTCATTTTTAAAGAGGACCAAAGACATCAGGAAGGTGATGTCTTGATTTACCTGTGAATTGGATTTAAGTGAGACAGAGCTGTACAAAATTGTCAGCCTCACTTTGTCTTCCAGAATCACTGAAGTCCAGAGGCAAGACAAAAGTTAGGATGATTGGCAATGGCCCAAACATGCAGTCGATGACCTTGGTGTCTTTACTCTCAAGGCCCTATCCATAGAACCCCTGAGGGGTTAGAGTAGCCACATTCTGGGGTTGGGGCAAATGGGAACATGTGTTACACAGAGATTGTGCAGAAGTACATCCATATATCCATATATCCATATGCATTTTATAAACATATACACAAACCTCTTCTGCACAGTCTTTGTGTAACACATGCTCTTACTTGCCCTGGTAGGTTGAACCCCCAGAGTGTGGTTACCATAACCTCTTAGGGGTTTAGAGATATGGCTTTGATAGGTTATTTTTCTAATAATATAGATAGATCACTTCTCCAACTAATTAAATGTGAAGAAGTAGGGGAATGAAGGAGCCTAGCATTTCTTAAATGGTATCAAAGGATCCTTGATAGTTCAAGACACTTTGTTCTTTGCCATTTGAATAAGGATTCCATGACAACATGTCAATGATAGTTTCTTCACTAAGAATATTAAATATGAAAAGATATGTGGATGAAATACTTTATATCAACAATATTTTGGCATAATAAACAGACGTAATTTTCTCTACTTTATGCCAGAATATCTCCAAATTCCCTTTTATTGAGGATGTTCCATTTCCCCAGGCCTCTCAGGTCAGCACCTATGGATTCTGTCAATATATGCATAGATGGGAGGTATTGTAGGAAATCTAAGTAGTCTGAACTGTCAATCATCCATTAAGGTAGTGTACCTATTAAGCAGGTTGGCACAAATGCTCCCCATCCCTTTGACTAAATGGAGCTGATTCACTATTAGCTCACTCCTCTTTTCTTTGAGAGGTGAGACTTACTTTTAAAAGTCTGGTGCAGCAGATGGTCACAACTGAGAAAATGGAAAATGAATGGAAAATGCCCACAGTTTGCTCCCTTAGCAGCCTGCTCTTATGGGTTTGAATTTTATTTCTAGAAGCATAGGAATCCTGATTCTGGTGCCAGGATTGTAACAGCCCAACTCCACTCTGCCACTTTTCCCAACGGTTCCGAAATATCATTCAAACTCCCAGGTTCAGTTGGAATCAACATTCACTTCTCTATTCTTTATCTCTGGCTCTCTCTGTCTCTCCATCTCTGTCTCTCTTTCAGTTTCTCTCCCTCCCCCCTTTCTATCTGTGCGCATTAAATAGCACATACAGGCAGCTTAACATTTCTGTTAATCAACAGCTTTATCACATTCGCTGGCTTAAGGAAAAAGTAAACTTTTGAAACAAAGATAAACACCTTCCAAACCCAGAGGATAACAGGGGAGGTTAAAGTGAATAAATGATACAATCAACCCTTCCCAGGGATAGAAAAAAGGGAAATAGGAGAAAATTCACCAGTCCCCTTTTCTGAATCCAAAATGGATCATCAGCAAGACATTTTTTCACGCCAGCCTCATTTTTACTGCTCTAGATCAGGACTCACTGAATCTTCTCTCAACCTGCCTTCTACCCCATTCTCCAAGAAATCCTCCACCTTCTCTTTCCTGTTTACTTCTCTCACCTCTCCTTTCTTTAGCTGTCACATCAATCACCAGACCGTCCTCTCTTGCCGTCAGGTTCAGTATTTCACCCTCATGTCAAGTCCTTGGAGCAAAGAGAATGCTAGCAGTGTTTGAGTAGAGAGTTCCCCTGAAAACCTGGGTGACTGGCAGAGCTGATTAACACTTGTAATGCTTTTTGTGTGCATCCCCGACATACAGTCTATAAGACCATGATTCTTCAGCCATCCACAGAAAGGGATAAGTAGAAGTAAGGAGCTAGAACAGGTCCATAGGTGCATTCCTAAGGGAACCATGAGTCCCCAAGGGCTTCCTTATGCATCCTTAGACTGTATAAGGCTTTTTGATGACATACAAACACGTCAGTGGTACATATAACTTCAGAGACTCTTATAGTCTATATTTCTTTGTATCCCCTGATGCTTAGTACAATGCTGAGCCCATAGTAGATGCTCACTAAATTATTTATTTAGTAAATAAAGGCATGAATCCAGATTTTCACATCCTGGGTTGCTTAAATCAGAGTATCACAATTAGTTCATGTCATATCAATGTCTGCTGGATGTCTTTCTTCCTTCTGTTTAATGATAAATTATAATGTAGTTATTAATCTGTATTCCTTACTAGGATTTCAGTTGCAGAGAGAGATGGCTTCAGGACCAATAATTGCTCATGAAAGAGTCATCTCCTAAGGAAATGTCTATGCTTTTGCATTATAGAATTGCCTTGTCCCAGTTGCCTCCCAAATGCTGGAAGTGGAGGACTGTTTCTGCTCATTGCTATCAATCAGTGCTGCTTAAAGTTAATCTGCATGAAATAATGAAGAGTGAAATGAGCAGAACTGAGAGAACATTATACACAGTAACAGCAATATTGTTCTAAAATCAACTTTGAATGACTAAATCATTTTAATGTTATAAATACTCAAATCAACTACAAAGGACCTATGAAGGAATATGCTATCCACCTCCAGAAAAAGAACTAATAAATAGAAGTATGCATAGCATGGTTTTATACATATAAATGAATTTGTGTCTAATGGTAGCCTTCTCTAGGGCCGGGCAGGGAGGGAGGGAGAAAAAATGCATAGCAAAGAGCAAGAGAAAATTTAGAAGGAAGTGTAGAAAACCATGGTAGCTTTGAAAATGATGCATAGTATTTATTACATAGTTTTTCAAAAAAAGTAAACATTCTGAAATGGAAATTCATGGTTTTATATTGAATCTTCTTTTTATATTATGCTGTGCATGTGGAATTTTTTTTGTCTTTTTGCATATAAGTTAAAAATAAATAAAAATAAAATTAATCTAAACACTGCTAAGGAGCAAGAAGGGGAGCAGCTAGGTGGCCCAGTGACTTGGAGTCAGGAAGATTCATCTCCCTGAGCTCAAATCTGCCCTCAGTTGTATGATCCTGGGCAAGTCACTTAACCTTATTTGCCTCAGTTCCTCATCTTTAAATTATCTGGAGAATGAAATGACAAACCACTCCAGTATTTTTGCTAAGAACAACCCAAAGGGGCCACAAAGAGTCAGACAAGACTGAAACAATTGAACAACAACAATAAAAGAGTATGAAACTAGGGAGGCAAGTAGGATGAACCAGAATAGGGATTAACTATATAAAAGGAAAGAGGACAAAGGCACCTTTTAGAGTCTGTAGCAAACCAACACACCTACATTCAGGGTCTTTGCCATCTCATTTTTGGGGATAAAAATGTTTTTTGCAGATATGCACTAAAACATATTGGAGTGGTATAGCTGTAACTTTGGACCATGATGGAAGTTGAGGAGCATGATCAATCCTGCAGACCACTTTCTTTGGCAATCCTCCTATTTCCTGTGCCTCCCTCTCCCTACAAGTTGTCCAGTATATTTATTTGGTCTCAGGCCCCTTCATGTTGTCCAAGAAGGTAATTTGTGCTGAAATGTTAGCAGTTTAAGTGAGATAACTCTCCTAAAAAAGTACCCATCTTTTAAAGAGGACTCCAAGAGAAGGAATTGTTTTCCCAAGAGAATTTATTTTGAAGAGGAGTGAAGATGTTTTGGGGCAGAGAGGAGAATCCTCAAATTACATCACATAGGCCATAGTCTAGTCCACTAGAGCCTAACGTTGCCCTTACTGGGGAGCCATGGTTTGCTTACGTGGAGGGGACATGAGGTCATTTGGTTGTTTATGCTCCTTCTCATTCTTTTTGTATCTTATTGGGAAAGTATAAAGCTAACCCATCTAGAGACTTCAGAAGCAGAGACCACCTTGATGTGGTCTGGCTAGACTTTGCTTCTTCACTCATACAGAGAAGGGGATAAGTAAACATAAAGAGCTAGAATGACTGATAGGTTGATAGGTGCAGTCCTGCCACCCCAAGAGAACTCGACAAGCTCCTGAGTCCATCCTTATCTAGCCTGTTGATATTTGTTGTATTTGGCAGGTCCCTGGAGTCTTTTAGTACATTGGAAAAGAGTTCCAATAGCTTTTGCCTCTGGGTATAAAACATTGCTACTTCTAACTGCTGTTCCCTACAGTTCTGGAGAGGACAATGGTTTTTCCTGGTCCTATCACAACATATGATTTTGCTTCTCAGAAATCAGAACAGATCCCTGAAAAACTGGGTGATTGGTGGAGCTGATTGGCACACTTATCCTTTTACCCTTTTTGCATGTACCACTGACATGTTTGTATGTCATAAAAAAACTCTGTACAGTTAGCTTTAAGGAGTGTATCATTGCTTATCTATTCCCTGAGATACAGAAGTAAACTAATTTATTACTTTCAACCCATGGGATTCCTGGTTTCCTTTAAGACTCAGTTCAAATAACATTTTCTGTGGAAGGCCCTTCTCCCTTCCATCCCCCCACTCAAGCCGTCAGTCTTACCCTCTAACATTACCTTCCCCCTACTCTAAATATATCTTCTATGATTATCTATCTATCTATCTATCTATCTATCTATCTATCTATCATCTGTCTATCCATCCATCTATCTATCTATCCATCTATCATCTATCTATCTATCTATCTATCTGTCTATCTATCTATTTATCTATCTATGTATCCTTCTATCTATCCATCCATCCATCCATCTATCCATCTATCCACCTATCTATCTATCTATCTATCTATCTATCTATCTATCTATCTGTCTGTCTGTCTGTCTGTCTGTCTGTCTGTCTATCCATCCATCTATCCATCCATCTATCTATCTATCTATCTATCTATCTATCTATCTATCTATCTATCTATCTATCTATCTTCTATCTGTATTATCGATCTTTATCTCCATCATCTATCTCTGAACTTCTGCTTTTTCCCCAATTAATAAACATTTGTATTTTTATTTACAAGTCATTTCCCCTATTAGAATTTGAATTCCTTTAGGGCAAGCACCATGTAAGGACTTAGCACGGTCCCGGCCTTATGGTAAGCTTAATAAATGTTGAATAATTGATTGGATCAGTCTAAAGATGGGTAAAGTTGGCTCTTGGGCACCTAATTGTCAAGATTTGCAAAATACCTACCTCAGGTGAGGCATACCGCCCAAAGAAGGAAGACAACTCATTTTGTAAACAGTGGCATTTAGGCAAAAACTAGTCAAATGGTGGGTCATTCCCCTTTGTCCACAGGAGATCCCCAAATTTCTCTTCACTGCTCTGTTTGATTCCTAATTACCTGGGCTGGGTTCATTTTCACACCTGCTGAGACCACTTCCCCTACAGTAGCATAATTGCCTAACTGGGGGCTCCCAGTGTGTTCCTAATGAGCTCAGGGCCTGCTGCAAATAAGGGCATTTACAATCCTCGGGAGATGCTGGAACAGCTCCTTTTATTGCAGAAGCCCTGATTCTATGCCTGATTAGCTACTGCTTATTAAAACATATGGTTTAAGTACTGAGTTGCCAATTTAATGTTTCCATGAAACGTAATGCTTTGTGTAATGAGGAAAAGAGTTGGATACTGGTGTTTATGGAACAGTAAAACCGGGGTGTTTTGAAAGACTGTAACATGAATTATAACTTGGAGATTAGGGTTCAATCAGTCCTGTTGCATTATATATTGCCCACACTTTCTATACATCCCAGGCAATGTTGATATTTATAACTTGGCATCTTTAGACCAGAATATTGCCTTTTGTTTCTCAGCTGTGTCCCCTCCCTATTTTAAAATCAAGTGAAATGATGGATGCAAAGCTCTTTGTGAGCCTTAAAACTATATATATGTATATATACACATACACACATTTATACGTATGTATGTACATACATAAATCATTATTTTGGCTTGCATTTTATTGATATTACTGGATTTTACATCACTTTCCAAATATGTCCCTCCTACTTGTTACAAAGAATAAAAAAGAAATTAAAAAGTTGAATAAAATTAACCAACAAATTAGCTGATTCCTATAGTATATGCAATACTCCGTATTGATAATGTCACACCTCTGCAAAGAAGGGAAGGAAGTTAATTTGCTCATCTCTTTTTCAGAATCAAACTTGTTCATTATATAACAACTCTTTCTTGTTTCATGATTTTGTGGGACAGTTTTCTAGACCCCTACCCATTCCCCTACCCTCGAGTTACTTCTTAAGCTGTGTAGGATAAACCAATAATACCTTAGTTAGTCCTAGTCTCCTCTGGTTGCTTCCAGCTTAAACAGGGCCATTTCCAGTTGTCCTAGTCTATATCTGGCCACTGGATCCAGATGGCTCTGGAGGAGAAAGTGAGGCTGGTGGCTTTGTATAGCCCTGACT
Organism: Pseudochirops corinnae; assembly: GCA_028646515.1. Taxonomy (NCBI): domain Eukaryota; kingdom Metazoa; phylum Chordata; class Mammalia; order Diprotodontia; family Pseudocheiridae; genus Pseudochirops; species Pseudochirops corinnae. The sequence goes on along the minus strand of CM053587.1, from coordinate 90,549,312 downwards.
CACTTAAATCCATTTCAGTTCCCTGAGGTCATGGTCCTCTTTGAGAAGGAAGGACAAACAACAATAAGCAGGGCTAGAGAAGCTTAGAGAGGACAGCTTGTTGGGGTGGGAGACCACTGGCCTGAGAGTCAGGAGACCTGGGTTCTGTTCTCTGCTCTGCCAATAACTAGCATTGTGACCCTGGGTAGGTCTCTTTACCTTTCTGGGCCTTCATTTGCCAACCATACAATGAAGGCATTGGACTAGGTCAGGGCTTCTTAACCTCTTAGGTTTCCTGAACCCTTTTGGCAGTTCTGATGAAGCCCACTGACTTCTTAGAAGAATGTTTTTAACAGTATAAAATAAACACGTAAGATTACAATGGAAATCAATTAAATGGAGATAGAATCATCAAAACGTATTTAAAAATCTAATTCATGGACCCCAGGAAGAATCCTGTTGAACTCTCATATTCTGTTTTTATAATGAAAATGAAGGAGTGCGTGTATGGGGAGGGGGAGGGTGGAAGAGTAGCATCTGGGCTTAGAACTGGACCTCAGAGATCATCTAGTCCAATTTCCTTATTTTACAGAGAAGGATACTATCATTAATGCAATAGTCAGTAGTTAAAAACAGTAGATAACCTGTTTGTGGAACCCAAATTACTAGGTGAGTGATGTTATTTCAATACACAATCATTCCCCTAGTGATGCTGAGGTGTCCCTGAACACTAGCTTGGTTGTTGTGAATGATTAGAGATCACCCTAAAACTTAGCTGAAGGCAGGACTGTTTGAGAGGAGCAATGGTTGGAGGAAGGGTTGCCAGGAGGTGGAGTGAAGTCCAGGGCTGGGGAACCTGTGGCCTTGAGGTCACATGTGATTCTCTAGGTCTTCAAGTGCAGCCCTTTGACTACATCCAGACTTCATAGAACAAATCCCCTTGATAAAAGGATTTGTTCTGTAAAACTTGGACTCAGTTAAAAGGTCCTACCCAAGGACCTAGAAGGCCATATGTGGCCTCCAGACTGTAGGTTCCCCACCCCTGGTCCTAGTCATAAGTTCCATAGATAATCTCCAAAATTTCAGTGTAGATAAAGCAAGAGTTATCTTTATGTAGAATGTACCTGCAGCTGCCATAGTGGCTCCTGTTACTATTTGAGGCTAGCACCATTGGTTAACCCACTGTAGCTCAGCATTTCTGGATATTGATCTTGGGGGTCTCTCAACTTGGATGAACTGACTTTTGCCTCATCTTGCTGGAGACCATGGCCATCAGCCATTGTCTGGTTTCCCCAGTTATGCTACCTCCCTGGTAGCAGGATTTACAAGTGTGTGCCACAGAGGTTGGCAAGATGTTTTCTTTAAAGAGAGGAAATGAACCAAGTTACTTAACCTAAATGAGTATAATCTGAATTTCCTTATTTTTATTTAAGGATAACGTAGAGAGGGATTTTCATTTTATATTCAAATTTGTACACATTTGTCAACATCAGTCACAGTAGTAGGAATGCCAGAAAACTGTAGCATGAACTTCATATAAAGTGATAGGGGAACTTTTTTTCTTTAACACTTTTCTTACTTATACCTTTTGCTTTTTTTCACTATCTACAATGTATTTCCCAATATATTACTCTCCCCTCTCCCTTCCAGAGAGCCTTCCTATATAACAAAAGATAAAAAGGTTTGAGACAAAAGCAGTTTAGTGAAACTCACCAGCACATCAACCAAGGCAAACAACATGAAGGGTTGTGCACCCATAGTCCTCCTTTCTTTTTTTAAAAAATTAATTAAATAATTTTTAGTTTTCAACATTTGCTTCCATAAGATTTTGCATTTTAAATTTTCTTCCCCTCCCACCTTCTCTCTCTCCCCAAGATGGTGTGCAATCTGATAAAGGCTCTACTCATGCATTCTTATTAAACACATTTTCACATTAGTAATGATGTAAAGAAGAATTAGAACCAATGGGAGGAACCACAAGAAAGAAGAAACAAAACGAAACAAAAGGAGAGCAAATTGTACGTCTTGATCTGCAGTCAGACTCGGTAATTCTTTTTCTGGATGTGAACAGCATTTTCTATCATGAGTCTTTGGGAGTTGTCTTGGATCCTCGTATTACTGAGAAGAGCTAAGTCTATCAACAGAGTCCTTCCTACAAAGAAGGGAAGGGGCTGCCTTCTCATATTCCCTTTTTGGGCCAAGGTTTGTTATTAAAATTTGACAGTATCTGCTTTTGATTGTTGCTTTTCTTTTCAATTACATTGCTGTCATCATTGGGTATACTCTTTTTCCTGTTTCTTCTTCCTTTCCTTTGCATAAGTTACATAAGTCTTCCCATGTGTCTCCACAGTCATAATATTTATTGTTTCTTACAGCTCAGTATGTAATGGCATATCACTGTGCTATAAGGAAAGAGGGGGAGCCTCAAGCTATTGACTCAGGAGCCAGGAGACCCCAGGGAAGTGGATGGTCTGGCAAAAAGGTGGCTCCAAGCCATGACATCCAGGTCCCTGCTCCTCAAGAGCCATCCCTCTGGCCTGAGCTGATTTAGCACAACTGTCCATCTGCGTCAGAGCTCCAGCCCACGGGGAAGAGATCATGTCAACAAAGTCCTCTAATCCAAACACCATGGGCCTGAACACAAAAGCCCAAGGAGGGACTGACATTTCTGGAATGGCAAACTGCTCTTCAGTGGGAGTTCCAAACTCAGTCTATTTTGCTGTAACATAAACAGGATGAAGTCCTTTCAGCTGGAGCACTTGTTTACCAGGACCCTGTGCGAATGAACGCTATGCTAAGTTGTGAAAATGAAATTAGGAGCAGCAGCAGCAGCAGCTAACATCATCCTTCTCAAAAACAGAAAAGTGATTCTTTTCATTGTGAAGACCTGCTGTAGAGGAAAATTAGGCCTTGCTGAAGACAGAGGAGAGGTTGAGGGTGTTCCCCATAGTAATATTGAGCAGGTCGGAAGATCCAATTATGAGGACTAGCTCCGAAAAGGGGAAATCACTTGTTTAATAAAAGCAAGAATAATTTATTTTGAGACAGAAGGGACCTCAGAACCATTCCACTCTAATCCCCTCATTTTACAGATGAGGAAACTGAGGCCCAGAGAGGTTGAATGATTTGCCCTATGTGACACAGCTATTCAGCATCAGAGGAAGGGTGGAGACTTGACAACCTCTCACTCAAGAAATGAGGTTCTTTCCTCTGTGCCATGTAGCCTGGGAAGAGAAGCAAGTCTTATTGGATTTTCTGCTTGGAAGCAGGAGCCTGGACATATAAACCCTGGAGATCTATTTCAAAGTCATGGGTTTTTTTTTTAGGGTAGAATTGGAGTCTTGAGAACCCACATCTGATAGAAACCTCTCTTTTTCTCTCCATGTGCTAAAAAATGTAATTTTAACATCTTGCCCGTTTCATAAATTCTATATATCCTTTTTTGTTTCTTTGTTAAATTAGAATTCCACTCTAGGGTAGAATAAAAAATGCTTTAAAAAGTCTTGGAGGGGTAGAACTAAAAAAATGGAATAGTTAAGCTTCCCTGAAAGATTCTGGTACCTGCCCTGATTTGGTGTTCCTATCTAGCTTTACTTTTGTACCAAATTTAATTGGATTTGTCTAATGTCCTTTGGGATTTCACCAGTATGGCTTAGACAGGCCAAAGGGTGTATATGTCCAAAGGGTAAATTTAAAAAATCAGATTTATTATTTAAGTATTTATTATTTGTAAAGGCAATGTTGTTGTTCAATCATCATGACCCCATTTGGGGTTTTCTTGGCAAACATCCTGGAGTGGTATGCTATTTCTTTCTCCAGCTCATTTTACAGGTAAGGAAACTGAGGCAAATAAGGGTTTAGTGACTTGCCCAGGGTCACACAGCTAGTACATTAAGTGTCCGAGGCCATATTTGAGTTCAGCAAGATGAGTCCTCCTGACTTGAGGGTTAGCACTTTATCTACTGTGCCACTAGGCAGGCACTGTTCTAAGATAGAAGGAGATGCAACACTTTGATAAGATGCAACCTGGGCTTTTCTAGTAAACTCTTGTTTTTAATAAACATATTTTAGGGGTTCTTATTTCACTTAGGACCTCTTATCAATCTCACTCTTTCTTTACATGCTAATTATATGAAACTCAAGCCTCAATTCCTGCCATCTTGTACCTGAACTCTGTATCCTCTTTGTATATGTTTGTTTGCATGCTATCTCCCCCATTAGACTGTGTGCTCTCTGGGGGCAAAGGCTGTCTCTTTTGCCTCTTTTTGTATCCCAAGTGCTTAGCACAGTGCCTGGCCTGTATAGGTGCTTAACAAATGTTTGTTGTTGATTGAATATAGCAATTTGTTGGTGCGTGGAAATATAAATCAGGAGACAAGATGACGTAGAAACATGTTATTAGAGTCTTGAATTTTGTGGGTAGTAGAAAGAACCCTGGATTTAGAATCAGAGAACTTGGGTTCAAATCTTGGCACTGCCATCTGTGTGTGTGGCTTTGGGCAAATCTCTTTACTTCTCTGGATCTCAGTCTCCTCATTTGTAAAATGGGTGGGATGAAATCAGAAGACATCTAATTGTCTATTTCAGTTCTAAATTGATGATCCTAGAGCAGATTTTTGTGCAGAGGAAAGAGGTGACCAGATAGATCTACATATAAGGAAGATTAATTTGGCAATGGTGTGAATAGGGGAGAGAACAGAGTTAGATAGATTTGCCAGGAGGCTCTTGGAAAAGTTCAGTGGGTAACAATGAGAGCCTATTCTAGAATGATGACTAGAGAAATGAGATGCAAGAAGTGTTATGACTGTAGGTGAGAAATGACTTGGTAAATGATTGAATATTAGAGGTGAGGGAGAAAGACTCAACATTTCAAACCTGGGTGAACGACAGCATCATGTACAGAATAGTAAAGTTAAAAAAAAATGGAATAAAGCTGGGGAGGAAGATAAGAAGTTTCATTTCCTAGACATAAGGAACTTGAGATGCCAATGTAACCCTCAGGTTGGTAGTTAGAAATGCAGGTTTGGAGTTTAGAAGAGAAATAAATGGAAATATACACTCAGAAGTTATATGACTGGAGGGGGTAGATGAAGGCAGTGGAGTAAATGAGATTGCCACGTGAGAGCATGAAGAAAGAAGAGAACCCAAGGAAAGGGATAGGATGTTGGGGAATATCCACATTCAAAGGACTGGGAAGAGGAGGATGTCAAGCTAGAGAAACATGAAATGGGAGAGTCTGGTGTCTCTGAAGCAGAAGGGAGGAAAGAACAGGAGTTGGTGGCCAATGGTGTGAAAAGCTACAGAGAGCTCCAGGAATATGGGATGTGAATAGATATTATTGAATTTGATGATTAAGGGCTCATTAGTACACTCCCTAAGGTAGATTGTATGGGATTGAGGAAAGAGAGTAGTGAGGAAGGGGAAACTTGGGCCTATAAGTAAGAACCACTCTTCAAATTTCTATAGGGAGTAGAGGTGCATTTCTATGGGCTTATATTCTTTTAAGTAATGCAGGCGGAATCCCATTCTTACAAATATGAGAGGATATCAAAATTGCTAAGTTATTTTTGCATTTTATTTATAAGAAAACTTGTCCCAGTTTGAAGGCAAGAATAAGCAGTTTCATGGCTGTGTTCGGTAGTTAAATAAGAGTTTTAAAAACAAGCATCAGAATAATTCTGACTGGGTGTCAGAATACCCCTTTAAAAGGAATTTAGCTTGGGAAAGACCTTAATTCAGAAAGGCAAGGTCCTCTGCATCCCAAGCCATCACCAAGAGACTTGACTTTTGTCTTGTCACTGGATTTTGATGACTCTGGAAGATAGATGACTTTGCCATGCAATGCCTCACCTAAATCTAATTCATGAGCAAGTCAAGACATCACCCCATCAAGTAACTGGTCCTCTTTGAGAATGAAGGACAAACAACGACAAGATTAAACTTTTAATCAGTCTCAGAGTTTACTTTCCTCAACTGTAAAATAAGAGTATTAGACTAAAGCAGGGACTTTTAACTGGGGGTCCAGGAACCTCTAAGAGGTCTGCAGATAGATTTTGGGAGGGAGTCTGTAAACTTGGATGGGAAAATAATTACATCTTTATTTGTACTATAATTGACTTCCCTTGTAATCCTATGTATTTTATTTCATGCATTTAAAAGCATTATTTCGAGAAAGGTTCCGTAGGTTTCCCCAGAATACCAAAGGAATCTAGAATTAAAAAAAAAAAAAAACATTAAAAACTCCTGGACAATATGATTTCTCAGATCCCTTTCAGATTTGAATTCTATGGTTTGAGGAAGTTGTATACTGAATACTCCATGATGGTTCATCCCCAAACTCTGCCTTTCCCTTCATAGCTATGATCTCTAACCAATCTAGCACAGTACAGACTATGGAGGAAAGGCTGAAGTCCTGGAAGTCCTTTGAATCGCAACTCTATCACCTATTAGCTGTGTGACCCTAAGCAAATCATCGAGCCTCTCTGAGACTCAGTTTCCTCATTTAGTCAGTCAACAAACATTTATGAAGTGCCTTCTGTGCTCCAGGCAGTGTGCAACAAAAAGAGGATATGAAGAAAAGGCGAAAGATAGCCCTGCTCCATAGGAGCCCCCAGTCTAATGGGGAAAACAAGACAGAAAACTAGGGGCAAACAAGTCGTGTACTGGGTAAACTGGAGCACTTCAATAGAGGAAAGCACTAGGATGAAGGGCAATGGAGAAGGGCTCTTTGCAAAGGTGGAATTTTAGCTGACTTGAAGGAAGCCAGGGAAGGTAAATGTAACATGGAGTTAACATTGTTTGCTGTGTTATCTCTCAGCTGTCGTAAGGATCCAGTGAGAAAATGCATGGAAAGCCCTTTGCAGACCTTCATGCGCCTTCTACATGTCAGCTATTATCATTTTTTTTTTAAATTTCTGGCCTGTATCTCCATAGATGGGAGGGGCCTTCGGTCATGGAATTACCTCCTTCTGGAAGGTAAGAAGAAAAATATTCCCACAGCAGCAACTAGTCCCGAGGCCAGTCATTAAATGAGAAAGTCAGCTCTGCTCCTCCTTACCTTTCACAGCCATCTCAAGACCAACTGAATAAATGGCCTATCAGCTGCAGCGCCACCAAGTGGCTGGGATAGTGGATAATAGACAGGTGCGGACCTGAAGTGCCACAGGGACTTTTCCCCAGTAAATGAATCAGCGTCTGTTATTTATTTAATGTAGCTAGTTCTCTCCTGACTATCAGAGGCAATCAGAGTACAAAATGGCCATGAGAACTGGTTCCTCAAATTGGACACCAAGAGCAAATGAGATTTTACACACACACACACACACACACACACACACACACACACACACTTGTGCACACACATACAATATTACATATATGTGTATATATATGTATATACATGCATATATGTAGTTGTTGTTCCTTTGGGTCCAACTCTTTGTGACTCCATTGGGGGTTTTGTTATTTCCTTCTCCAGCTCATTTTATAGATGAGGAAACTGAGGCAGATAGGGTTCAGTGACTTGCCCAGGGTCACACAGCTAGTAAATGTCTGAGACTAGATTTGAACTCAAGAAGAGTCTTCCTGACTCCAGCCAGGCCTGGTACTGTATTCACTGTACCACCTAGCTGCTATACATATATGCATATGTATGTGTATAATATACACACGTACACCTATAGTATGTACAAGTGTGTATGTGTGTATATATATGTGTATGTGTATATATATATATATATGTATATGTGTGTATATATGTGACTGTTCAGTCATTTCAGTCCTTTCCAACTCTTTTTGACCCTATTTGGGGATTTTGTGGCAAAGAAACTAGAGTGGTTTGACGTTTCCATATAAATATGTGTATATGTGTATACATATATATGTATGTGTATCTATGTATACACTTTGCAAACATTTGAATACCATTTAAATGTATCTAGCATTATTATTATTAACCATAGAAGTTAGAAGGGGGGGTGGCTAAGTGGCACAGTGAATAGAGCACCAGCCCTAGACTCAGGAGGACCTGAGTTCAAATCCAGCCTCAGACACTTAACACAAAAAACTAGCCATGTGACCTTGGGCAAGTCACTTAACCCCAATTGCTCTACCATCCCCCCTCCAAAAAAAAAAAAGAAGTTAAAGGGGACCTTAAGGATCATCTACTTGCCCCTTCTCATTTTGTAGATGTGGAAACTGAGGCCCAAAGAGGTTAATGACTTGCCTGGGGTCATGAAACTAATTAGTGGCTTGTTCCAGCCTCTAGTATGCTCCTGATTACTATTTTAAGAACAATATTTAACTCCAAAACACAGGTATGAAGCCAAATGTTCTTGCATTCAAAGTACCAACTGCATTTAAAATTGAAATCTTAGGTTCAGTGAAATCATTCAATATAATGAAAATGCCGATAAAGAGCTCTGTTCCCTTGTGGAATGTTTGGAAACTTACTTCTGAAAGTCAAAGCAAAGAAAATGAGTCAGCTAGCATTTAGGGTAGGGATTTTAATGCTTTTGTATAATCAGAGCAAAACCACAAACTTCTCTACCTCTTCTTACTTAGAGAATCACAGGTGGGATACCGGGAGGGTCTTCAATTTCACCAGGTCCAACACATACGTGAAGCATGAATTCCCTCCACAATTTCCCTGGAAAGTAATCATCTGACTCAAACACTTCTAGTAATGGGAAGCTCAATATCTCCAGAAATTTCCCATTCCATTTTGTTTTTGAAGAGTTTTATTTGTTACGAAGCTCTTCCTTGAGTCACACTGAAATTTGCCTTCCTTTAAAGGATTCCTAGGTATTATTTCTCATCATTCCTGCTGGCATTGTATAAAATGTGCCTAATCCTGCCTCAACATGCCCACCCGTCTTCCATACCTTCTTTTGGAAAGGGTTTTCATCTATAAGTCCTTCAACTGTTCATCATGACATGTAAGATTTTGAGCTCTCTTGTGACCCTGGCTCCTCACCCCTGGAAGTTTTCCAATTAGCCATTGTCTTATAGAGTCAGCTTTGCAGACCTAGAAAGAACCCCAAAGGTCAGCCTTCCTATTTGCCTACAAATATATTCATTCCCCAAGTCCTCAGAAAGTGTTCCCTAGACCCTTCTAGCTTAGTCAACTCCTCTTGCAGTTCTAGACCTTCCATTCATCACTAAATTTCTCAAAATAGTAGTCTATAGCTGCTATGTTAGTCCCTCTGTCCTCAACCACATACAATCTAGCTTTCACCAGCCTCCTTAAGGTACCCTCTCAAAGGTCTCTAACGAGCTCCAAACTATACACAAAATAAAAGGAGACAATGCCATTGTCTTGTAGGTCTTTGCAATATATGGGAGAGCATGCAGACAAAACAGAAAAAGACTTTTTGCTCAAAGCCTTTGAATGTCCAGTTTTGCTAACGTAACCAGCAGATGTCATTGTGGAGGGCAGAATCATATTGAGGACTTTCCAGCAGAAAGGAGCCTGGTTGAATCTCCTGGACTACACCTTGTCTCTGCCTGTGGGGCAGGGCTTTGGACATTAGCTTCTTTCTGCTCACATGCCTAATCCCTCTTTTCTCTAGAGACAGGGGGACTCTAGCCTCAGGCATACATGTTCCAAGTGATCCAATCTCTGTGGTTTTATCCCAGAACAATGGGGGGAGATTCACATGGTTGTCCTTTCCCTCTGCCATTTCAGGAGCTTATTAATGTAAATTATTAATATGATAATAGTGAAAGCTCTGAGCCCTCAGGCAGCATTTGGTCCCTAACTGTCTTCTGTTCCCTATTTCTGAGATGAGGAACTCTAAATGGATTAAAATTTGTTTTTTTCAAATAGCTGCTTCCAACTCCTATTTTCTACTCTCTGGACATGACCAATATACAGATAATGAAGGACACAAAGCACACAATTTTCACAGTCAAATGTTTTAGATTTTATGTCAAAAGAAAACAATTGAAAAGGAATGCAAGAATGTATGTATATATATAATACATGATATGTACATTATATATGTGTATGTCTTCCCCTTGCTTTCT
>CM053587.1:90504819-90538807 GCA_028646515.1 Pseudochirops corinnae | reverse complement strand
AAAAATGCAGAAGGAATAAAAAGCAATTTTATTTCTACTTTGTTAAACTTTGTATATACATATATATACTTTATATATATTTATATTTATTTATATACATTTTTATATATTTATATATACTTTATATATACATACATTTTCTTAAAGTATAATGCATTAAGAGTTTCTTAAGCAGTCTTCTTCTTTTTATCTTGAAATGTTTGTTTGTGGTTATCATTAGTAATAGTAGGTAGAATTTTCATAGGATGTCCCCAAAATGCCTAAAAATGCACTGATTTTTGAGGAACCATGTATCATGTTTTAAAGTTCACAAACTACTTACCTATTTTACCTCATTTGATCCTCCCAACAACCCTACAAGATAGGTGCTATTATCAGACTATTGTACAGATGAGAAAACTGATACAAAAAGAGGTTAAGTGACTTACACAGGTAAGTAATCCTGAGATACAATTCCAAGTCAGACTTTCTTGATTCCAAGCCAAGCATTCTATTCTGTGCCTCTAGCTCACAATTTATTTTAAGTTCCTTTTAATTCGGGGGGGGAAAAAAAGCACAGCCTATAGCACCCACATTAAAAAAAAAAAAACAAGCAAGTGAATGAAGGTTGTGAGGTGAAAGAGTTCAGAGTCTGAATCTATGGTCAGAAAAGGTCTTTATTCTTTCTCATGAGAAAGGACCCTGCCCCTTGTCGCCCAACATGGCATCTGCAGGGAGAGAGCAACAGGTAGAAGCCAGCCCATGGTTATATAATCTTCCAATGCAGAAATCCAACCCCCCCCTAACTGGCTTTCACTCTTATTGGTAGGGGGGCTGTCCCACAACCTAAGCGCAGGAATTTCTCTGAGACAGAGGACCCGGAAACATGTCGGTGTCCAACGAAAGCAGTCTTAACCTTATTTGGCATATCTTCTGCTGAGTTGGCTCTGGGGGAGGGTCTCCATTGCTCTAAGCCCCAGATTGCTTGAAGGTCAGGTGACCTAATCCTAGGCCTAGTGAATACTGAAGCCATTCTAGATTTGATTTTTCAGAATGGGGAAACTTCACTATAAATTATCCCTCACAAAGGTAGGTGTCAAAGTGGATAGAAAACTGCTAGGTCTGGAGTCAGGAAAACCTGAATCCAATCCTGGTTCAGACACTTTCTAGTTGTGTGACTGTGGGCAACTCACCTAACTTGTTTGCCTCAGTTTCCTTATCTGTAAAATGGAGATAATAATAGCAACTCCCTCCCAAGGTTGTGGTGAGTATCAAATGAGATACTAAGTACTTAGCACCGTGCCTAGCCATAGTAGTCACTATACAATGTTAGCTAATATTATTTTATTTAATCTCTCAACTTCAATTTTCTCCTCTGCAAAAAATGAGTACTCAATGACTTATAAGGTCCTTCCAACCCTGAATCTGTGATCTCATGCATGACAAGAATTCCTGCTCAGAGCAGAGGGTTGACTTTACTAAAAGGGAAGCAAGTGTGCAAGGGATTCCATGGTGGGTAGCTGTAGCAATCAATGGCTCTTAGGGAAATTACTTTAGAACCTGAATCAATCCAAAATTTTTTGCTCGGCTGGTAGTAACTCCATTATCTACTAGGTCTGATACTGCCATCTCCCAGCCATCCACCAACTATGTATGACACATTCTTTGATGTTGTTCGTTGATATAGTTTTAAACTATTTCTTCTCTCCCTCCTGGGTATTACTCTATTTTCCACCTTAAGAGCCCTGCCTCCCCCTCTTTTCATTTGGGATGAGGCCGAGTGAGTCAAACAGGATAAGCAAGCATTGCAAAAGATATCAGGTCTCAGTACATTCCCTTCATCTCCAAATCTACCTTCTTGCAAACAAAATGGTTCCTGTCTTCAAAAAGCACACATTTCATTGGGGGAAGGAAGAATAAAATAGATATGAACTCTGAAAATTAAATGCAAACTCTACTTAAAGAATTTCAGAGGGGAGGGCATTAGCAACTGGGGGGATCAAGACAGACTTTTTGTAGGAAGTAGAATTTGAACTGAGTGCTGAAGGAAGCTAGAGATTCAGTGAGGTTTTTTTTAATGAATTTCTGTAAATTCTATTGACAATATATATGATTATTTCACATTACACAATAGGCAATCTCTTTTCCTTCCCCTTTATCTCTACTCTTCCTTCCAAACCAACTTTATAAATTATAATTTAATGAATTTTAAGTGCTTTTAAAGCCCTGATCTTTCCTAAGGGCATGCATTCAGCACTTGAGGAAAAGATTGTGCAAAGGCCTAGACACCAGAGATGGCCCATTATACCAGGATGTTTGGAATATAATGGGTGTGAGAGACAGGAAGGTGCTATAAGCCTGAAAAGGTAGGCTAGGAGTCAGATTATAACTGGCCAGAAACAAGATGGAGTCCCAGGATTTCCTGAGTTATGGAATAACATGATCAGATTTAGAACTATCAGCCAGGTAGCTGTTGAAGAGGGGAGAGACTGGAGAAAATAAGAGTAATTAGGAGGCTATTGCTTCCTAATCTGGGCAAGAGATAAGGACCTGAACTAGAATTGTGGTTGTGTGAGTGAAAAGGACATGGTAGATAGGAAATACAGTGTGGGGGCAAAATCAGCAAGACTTGGTACATAATTGGATAAGACTCTACAGAGGTACCCAAAGGGGAGGCTACTACCCCTTGGTAGGCACTGGAATGAACCAGTGTAATGGTAATGGGATTTGAAGATCTTCCATGTCCCTTGTATTGGCAAGCTAACAGGTACTTAGCACTTACTTTCAAGTTCATAATTGTGTCAAGTATTAAGACTCAAAACTTGTGAATCCCACAGCAGGATGAACTTGCTGAGTAGTAGGAGGGGGTGGAGCAGGGAGAAGCTGGAGTTGAGTAGGGGCTGGGCTGGAGCCAGCACAAGAACTGGAAGCAGCTGAGTAGCAGTCGTGGACATATAGGTGGCAGTGGTGGCACGAACTTCTTCTGAGAGCTAGCCAGAACTTCTGTGGAGGACTTCTGCTGAGTCTTCAGCTTCTGCTGAGGACTTCTGTCAGGAATGAGAACTACCGGGAGCCGGAACTGCTGGGAGCTAGCAGCATGGAGGCTGAGAAGCTACAGTGAGTAAGGAGAGAAGGATCTTTGTCTAAGGAAGCCTGTTTTGTTTTGAAGGCTTGGGAATGTGGGTGTTCACTGCATTAACTATGCGTACCAATTTCATGGCTACTGTAATGACTTTGACTTTCCGGTTTGGGGACTCAGCTTTCTGGTATTTGAATAAATGCTTTGGCTCTGTCCTCCATATAACAGGAGAGCCTGTTATATGTTGTGATTCACAACTACCCCAGCATATTTATAGTCACTGTGGATGTTGTGAATATTGCATTGCGGTTACAACCAAGGGAGTGGTAGTAGCCTTGGGTGAAATTGGAGGGGGCGGGGGTACATCAAATAACAATAAAGGGGTGGTGGAAGCATAAAGAAAGAAGAGCAGAAAATTTCAAAAAACTGTTTCATGAAACCATGTTTCATCTGTTGTATAACAGAGTTAAAGTCACAGTGATTACATTATTTTCCAAATAAACACACAAAATGCAAGTTATAACCAATCAGTGGTGAAGTCTATTGAGAGATCTTAACAAGCAAGCGTTGGCAGGTGAGTAGGTTGTGCATGGTCAGGAAGTCCAGCATGAATTGAGAGGAATATGTGCATGTCATGACTTTTTACAATATGATACTGTACATTACATGATGCAATGTTGTGTCATCAAAATTTCAATGCAGGAAAAACTCACAGATTTACAATGAATTATTAAATTTGAGGTGTCATTATAAAAAAATTTTGTATTTTTAAATGACACAAATTTCAAAAAACATTAAAGGGTTAAAGAAAGTAAATTTCACAGTATAGGGCACCAAGTATTTTTTTTTAAAGGGGATAGCAGTCAAATAAGTTTGGGAATCTTTAGATAAGAGAGGTGAGAGAGGGAAGAGCTGAGGATGTCTCCAAGTTCGAAAATCTAGGTGACTGGAAGAATGATAGAACCCTCAACAGAAATAGGAAAGTTAGGAAGGAAAGATTTGAAGAGAAAAATATTGAGTTTCATTTTAGGAACTTTGAGTCTGAGATGCCCATGAGATATCCAGTTCAAAATATCTAATAGACGGTCTGTGATGCAACGGGAGAAGAGCCCCCAGGAAAAACTCTGAGACCCACCCATGATGAGAGAGAGAGTGTCATGAAAATCAGACAGCACAAGGATATCTCAATAAAAATGTCCAAAACAGAATTTCTGTCTTCCTCCTGCCCCCGTAAACCCACCCTTTTTACAAACTTCTTTATTTTTTGTCCAATATACCACTATCGTTCCAGCTTTCCAGGTTTGTAACCTTGGCCTTATCCTTGTTCCCTCACTCTCTTTCATCCTTCCTATCCAATCAGTGGCCAGATTTTGAGGCTGAAGTCAGCCTCTATAACATTTCTAGTATCTGACAGCTACCAAGGTTAATGATAAGGTTGTATGATCAAAAAAGTTTGAACTAAGGTTCAGGGTCTCATCATTTCTCTCCTTGATTATTGAAGCAGCCTCCTGATTGATTTCCCTTCCTCGAGTCTCTTATCACCAAGACTGATCTGACTGTGTTATTCCTCTAATTAATTAATTCCAGTGACTTCCTATGCATTATATATATTTTTAAATATAAGGTATGTAAATATGTAAAATATATTCTATTTGTAAAAAATAAATATTTGTAGAAATATATCTCATATTTCTGTAAATATAAAACATATAAAATAAAAATATATAAATATATAATGGGATGTAAGTACATTTATACTTTTAAAGTCCTTCACAATTGGGCTGTACCATGTCTTTCTATTATTCTCCCTCATATACTTCAAGAACCAAAACGGCCTTCTCTCTGTCCCTCACATGGAATACTCCATCTCTTACCTCTGTGCCTTCAACTGACTGTCTCCTCTGTGTGCCTGGAATTTACTCCCTCCTCACCTTCACTTCAAAGAACCCCTCTCTTCCTCCATGATGTAACTCAAACATTGCCTTCTGCATGAAGCCTTTCTTTATTTCTTCATGTACTATGCATTTCCTTTCAAGCTAGCTTAGCTTATATTTAACTACTTTGTATTGTTATGGTAATTTTTTATTTCCTTTTATTAACCTGTGTGGTTTGATGCTCAGGGCCATTGCTTCTGCAACTTCTGGTTAACTAAAAGCCCATCTTCTGTTAATAATAACCTCATCTGATCAAAACGTGATTCCCAAAATAATGTTAAGGGAAGACTTTTTGATATTCCTTCAATAAAAGCTAAAGGGAAATTTGAGCTCCCCAAAGTGATTTAGTTATTTGTTAGCTCCCTTAGCTAACAGTGTGAGGAAAGATTCCCCTCACACCAGTGTTCTTGGTGCCTCCGACCCATAAATCTTTCCCCTCAATCAGTCTATTTGTGAGCCCTTTAAAGGTAGTTTTATCTGTTACCTGGTTTAGTTTACATATAAAATCTGTTTTGATTTCTTTATGAGATTATGACTCTTTAATTGTTTGCTCAACTTTTACGATATTAAAGGAAGAAGGGGATTATCGATCTGTCTTTTCTTTAAATTTTTGACTTAAGAAGAATGTACAATACTGCAACATGTAAAAAAATTATTTCTCTGTGGCTCTGTTGTAATTTTATCTGTAAGAGTTCTCGTTAGAATCCTAATGTGAATTCAGGTATTATTGGTTTTTGAGACCCAAACCTATGCATAAGTGTACTAAAACCTAGGTTTTTACCTCTCTAATTTCTGCGTCATGATTGATCAATTTTGGCAACAGTTACCTACCACATTCACTCAGAAAGGAGATATTTCTCCCTCAGTCGTATTTATCCTCTTTATATTTATTCTGTTTATGCTTCTCCATATCTTTATCGTTTGCTCTCTCAGAATGTAAGCTCTTTGTGAGTAGGGATTGTTTCTGTAATGGGGGACTTGCCAATGATGCCAGTGCCTTTGAGGATGCACAAAGTGCCAATGACTCCATTCCCCATGTGGGAAAACCTGGGAGCTACTTCATGTCATCATGATGATATATTATGGCAATGCCTTGGAGAAATTGTGGAGTCACTTTCCCTGGAGATCCTTAAACCTACTGGAATGGAATTTGAAGATCATCCCTGCCCCTTAATAAGCCTAAGGGAATTTGAAGATCAGTGGGCAATATTGCATCATCAAAATTTCAGTGCAGGAAAAGACCCACAAATTTACAATAAATTATTAAATTAAAGATGCATCATTTAAAAGTATATATATATATATATATATATATATATATATTATAGTTTTTGAAATGACACAACTTTCAAAAAAACTAAAGAGTTAAAGAAAGTAGATTTGGGGGTGAGTTTGTTGTGGTATTGTTATGGTAATGTCATGGTAATGGAGGCGCTAAGGAATTTTTTTAAAGGGAGTGATAGGTCAAATAAGTTTGAGAACCCCTGATCTAGAATGTATTTTATCAGATATTCCTTCTAATTGTCACTGCAGCACTACTTAAACAGTTCTGGTGGGGTAAGATCTCTAGAACTTGTAGACTAATGGCAGAGCCCTCAGGAGTCCAAGGTCACATCTACACAAGGATAAGGCAACAGATTAGAACTTTATCTGATGTCGTAGGACCAGTATTGGTAAGGGCAGAGAGATTTATCACCAGGTTAGTTATGTGCCAATACATTATTTGACCACAGTAACTATCAAAGCCCCATCTAATAAGTTGTGGAGTTTCTGATGATTTTGATGACTGTGGGGGGGTTTCAGGGTTGATGGCAGAAGTGCCCTCATCAGTGAGATCACAAATCCTTAAAAGTATTGAATCAAATGGTCCTTCTGAGACTTCCTGTTATTATTCACTGGCAGAATTTTGTTTCCATGTCTCTAGGCCTTAGTGAACACAATTTTAAATATGGTGAAAAAATGAAAAAGCAAACACAAATGCTATGTAATTTATCACGGGGCTACACACCACACTTTTCCATATGTCCCCCTGCCTCCCAGAAACATCTTCATCCTGGAAGATCACCTCAGCCCTGGAACTCACACCTAGGAAGTTTCTCTCTCTGATTGGATGGCTCCTCTCAGAACTTTCATTTAAGGAGGGTGCCTGGGCCAGCCATCTCTTCGTTTCTCTGAGCAAGTTATCTCCCCCCAACACTACTCCCCAAATCCCATGAAAGGATGACATTGGAGCATAACAGTTATTTATAGTCTTATACCAACCGGTTTTGTTACCAGCCTGTAGGTGCTACAATCAATGAATCAATAGGTATTTATTAATCACTTGCTATATATCAGGCACTGAACAAGGTACTAAAAAAAGGAGGGGAGAGACAAAAATAAAAAGTCATTGCCCTTAAAGAATGTATTATCTCATTTTCCAAATAAATAATAGTTTACTGGAAGCAGTAGCAATAGGACTGAGACACCCAATGCTCTCCCTGCACTTGTTTCCATATTGAACGCGGGCATATTGAGGGGACTAAGGAGTCCCTTGGCAGTCAGTGGAACTTTCCCCTAGGTGAAGGCCACGGTACATGTGGGAATGGAGGAAGGAAGAGTACTGTTGGGTGCCAAATATTCCATGGCAGGAGGGGGAAATAATTCCCAACAGTCTCCTCCTTCTCATCCCAACTCAATGTTGGCCCTTGCCCCCCTGGTGCTAGCCTCAACTCTGACCCCAAGGATGTGGGAGCTGCTTTCAAAATGTCACTCTCTTCATGTGGCATTGCCACTAGGTGGCACCAAAACTCTAGAATTAGCAGTTTGGTTTGGTTTTGGAATGAATAAAAAATTGGTCTTGTAAAGGTCAGTAAATAAGCATTTGGGGGCGGGGCTATTTGCTGACATCAGGTGTTTTACATATCTCTGATTTTCAAGTTCTGAAACAGTCACGTCATACATCACAAAGAATAATAGAAGAGTACTGGGGCCTAAGGGAAAAACTCTCCCCAAACGTTCTACTTTTTAACCCAGGTTTGGTCTCCTTTTTTGGAGAAAATGTGATAATTGGTTGTTGTTATTGTCTAGTCCTATTATTCTTGGGGAGAAAGGTTGGAGGAGGAGGGATAAATACAACAGTAAAATTTAAGTAATCTTCTCCAGTCAGAAGCTTATGCCAAACAGTCAGACAAAAAACAGAGGCGAGTGAACCACAACTGTCATGTTAGCTGGGAAAGACGATGAAGGTGCTCGATAGTCGGGGGTGGTGAGTGTGGGACAGAGATGAGAAACAGCTTTTGGAAACAACATAAGAGCTCTTCTATATCCACACCGTGTTTGGAGCTCATTCATGGCATCGAGCAGCAAGGACAGCAATGTCTTGGACCTGCTTTGGCTAATTGAGGGCTCCTCTCTAATGCGTCCTGACGGAACAGGGTGGGTGCCAAGAACAGCCGAGCCTGCCCTCAGAGACCAAGATCATCTAGCCCTCCTTCAAAAGTGTCTAGGGATCAAAAGGCACAGCTAGAGAATGTGTCATTATCAAAGCTGGTACCACCTGGCCATTTCAACAGACACTTCCTTCCTCTCTTTCCTCACCGCCCCCCTCCCCCCCCAACACACACACATACATCCAATACAGCTGAAACTCAAGAAAGAGTGGCCAGGATCCCTACTGCATTTCTATATGGTACTATTAGGTAGACGTGACTATAATATGAAAAGACTGCTTTTTTTTTCCTTCAAAAATCGTAATGGCATTTACTCATACTAATTAGCATTCATTGTCCCCTTCAAAGTAAGTTGTAATGGGTATGTCTGAGACTCTGTTAGTAGGTGAAGTTCCATACTGGAACAAAATGGGGTAGGCACTTGAAGGTCTTTCTAAAACAGGCCACAAAATTTTTATGGAACCATAGAATAGAAAAGATGTTCAACAAGGATACTCTAGTACTTAAACTGGGTAGATGCAGTGTCCTTCATATCCAAAGTGAAATAGTATAGTGATTTTGTCTTGTAACACCTGCTAAGTCTGGAGGGCCCACCTCCACATGGTATGGCCTTTTTATGCCCTTAGATGACTAGGAAGCCACAACACTAGGTCAGAGGCTACCAGGAAACTGCCTTAGGAGGCACATCTTAAGCCTTGATCCCATGGGTCAAAAAATTCCTGAGAACAGGTTTGTCGCCTGTCAGGAGAAAAATAAAAAACAACCCCTAGCCTAATTCATGTTGCATGTGTATGGAGAGGGGAATTCTGGTACATAATGGTCCTACCACATATGTAAAAGAAACAATACTGGATTTAAAGAGAGAGGAGTATTGGGTCCAAATCTCAGCATTATCTCAATGTGATCTTGGGTAAGGCACAACTTCTCTAGGCTTCAGGTTTCTTATCTGTAAAATGAGGAGGTTGGGCTAAATCACCTTCCAGCTCTAAATTCTAAGGTCCCATGCCCTTAAGTATTAACCTTAGGAGGCTATATATTAATCCCAACAATGCTGTCCATATCCAATCAACTGCCAAATCTTATTCCACCTCCACATTTCTCATGTATGTCACCTTCTCTTCACTCACCTGGCCACCAGTTCAGTTCAGGACCTTATCAACTCTCACCTGGACCTTATAAAAACCTTATAATTGGCTTTTCTCCCTCTTATCTTTCCACTTGTCAATGAATTGCCAGTCATTGTCACTACCCTACTCAAGAAATTCCACTGGTTGTTCAATTTAATTTAAAGTCCTCCACAATCTGACTCCAGGCTACCTTTCCAAGTTAATGGCACTTTACTCTTTTACATACTCTGAATTTTAGCCAAAATGAATTATTTGTTGTTTCCTGTACACAACATTCCATCAATAATATCCATGCATGATCTCTACACAAAGGCACCTTGATTCATATGTCACTGAAAAAAAATTGAGGCCATTCACAGAGAGGTCCCTCTTCTCCCTTCTTCCCTATGTCATATCACTCAGATACCTTCTGCCACTAATTTCTTCCTTTGCCTCTGCTTCACACGGAGAAATAACCTTTACCTTGCTAAGGCTAGCACCTCTGCACACACAAGTGATTCCATTTCATCCCAAATTCTCAAGCAGATCCCTTTTATTATCCCTACTTTCTCACTCATCTTCAGTCACTCCCTGTCTTCTTGCTGCTTCCCTTCATCTCCAAGCATGCTCATATCACCCCATCCTCAACTCCCCCCTTTCATTTTAGCTAGTGTTGATGCATCCATCAATAACAAATAAAATATTTTATCTCTCCTCCCTTTTACAGCTAAGCTTGAGATCTGTTCCTATAGATGCCTCCATTACCTTTCCTGTTCTCTTCTTGATTTTTGCATCATTTAATTAAAATTGCTCTCTCCAAAATTACTAATTTACTAAAATTACTAATCTCTTAATTGCCAAATCTAAAGGCCTTTCTTAATCCTCATCCTACTTGAATTCTCTGCAATCTTTGTCTATTAATCACTGCCTTCTCCTTAATACTCTAAAGAAAAGAGAGTATTTTTGTGATACTGCCCCCTCACTGGTTCACCTTCTATCTCTCTGACTGATATTTATCTCCTTTGCCGGATCTTTATTCATGTTATGCTCAATAACTATGAAGGTTTCCCAACACTCTGTCCTGGGCCCTCTTCTCTTCTCCTTCTGTAAAATTTCAGTTGATGACCTTATCACCTCTCATGGTTTCAAGTATCATTTCCATGCAGATCTGCTTGTCCAGTCTTTACATCTCTATCAATCTCCAGTCTCACATCTCCAACTGCCATTTAGGCATCTCAAAGTGGATTCAATAGACATCTTCAGCTCAACATGTCCAAAACTGAACCCATTATCTTTCCTCCAAAATCCTCTCCTATTCCTAACTTCCTATTGTAGTTGAGGATACCACCATTCTTTCAGCAGCCTGTGGGTTGGTCTCTTCCACCTTTCTCTCTATTCTAACACATCCTCCACTTAGCTGTCAAAGGGATCTTCCTAAAGTGCAGGTCTGACTAGGTTATATCCTACCTAATAACCCCCAGTATCTCCCTAGCATCTCCAGGAACATAAAATCCTCTGGTGTTCAAAGACCTCCATACTCCCTCTCTATGCACACACTCACACACACACACTCACACACACACACACACCTGTGCAGTTTTCACAGATTTCATACCACCTTCATCCCTAAATAACTCTGTGATTCAATGACGTTGGCCTCATTGCAGCTTCTTGACCGGCCATCTCTTGACTCAAACATCTCCCCATTCTTAGAATGTTCTTCCTTATCACTGCCTCCTGCTTCCCCTGGAATTTTTTCAGTTCCAGTTAAAATCCCACCTTCTACAGAAAGGATTTGCTGATCTTAATTTTGTTTCCTTCTTCCCTCTGATGACTATTCCCAATTTATCCATATATAGCTATACATATTGTCTCCCTGATTAGACTGTGAACTCCTTGAGAACAAGGGATGTCTTGAGATGAATGAAAAGAGACTGAGTTTCTATATAATTAATAAATTAGGCTAGCTGATAATCAATAAATTGATGGTCAGTGGTCTTTCTTGGCAACCGAAGACAAACTATGGCAATTACTGAATGCTTAAATACCTTTGGAAAAGGCAGTGCCTCTGACAGGTGAAAATCAACCTTGATTGGTGAACAATTAATGAGGGGGTGGATATATTAATGAATAAAAGCATTTAGCTCCTCCTAAGAATATAGCTTAATCATGAGACCCAGCTGCCTCCAACAGTATGGACAAAGTAATCCATCTCTGTGAGGTTCAGAAAATATGTGCAAGATTGCAAGTGGTTGTGTCCAGGCACAGGGAAGTGTTTGAGGCCCAGGAATTAGTTGGGCCATGTGGAGGTCAGAGCGTATTGCACTGTCCCTGGCCAAGGGATACTGCATTGCTCAAGATTCTCTTGTGTGGGGTTACCTGCTGTTCCTGATTGGTGTCTCCACACCCTGGGGCCTTCATACCCTTGTGATTGCACTCCCCCTCTCACAATTCTGTTCAGCTGGGCTCTGTCATGTATGGTATGTGGATCGGGGATATATATAAGACCTAGGCCTTGGAGGTACCTTTGAAGCCTGCCTTAAGGATATGGCTTTAAGGCTTCCCCATAGAGAGACCTTAATAAACCTTTTCTGTTTGGACCTCAGAGCAGTAACTCTTCTGTTCTAAAAGGTACGCTAGTGTCAGTTAGTAGGGTGAGTAACCGGTTGCCCCTGCTGGCAAGTTAGGGTACTCTGAAAGAGAACCCTGACACATCTCCACCCAGACCACTCTGATAGGTTTTCCTCTTCATAAGCTGGGTTACCCTAAACTCTAATGGTAGGGTACGATGACATGAGCTTATTTCCTAAAGGCAAGAATTCACCTAGATTAGATTCTGGTTATGCTCTAAATAAAAGTAAGATCTTTTAGTTGGTTGGGGTCCCATCCAAGATCCCAGGACATGTACATAGAGGATTTGGGCAATCTTATCTATCAGCAATGTCCTTCAGAGACTGACTGACTGGCCTACAGAGGCTGGTCCCTGAATGCAGAAACAAAAGAGAAAACCTTAATCCTAACTTAATCATTGGTTACTAATATAATAATATCTAATATAATAAAATAATAATTTATTTCATTCTCTTATCTTTCTTTGTATCCCCTGTGCTTAGCGTAATGCCCAGTACATAGTGGATGCTTAATAAACATGTACTGAATAACAGATTATTGCAATAGACTACTGGCTGGTGTCCCTGATTCAAGTCTCTCTCCACTCCAAGCTACCCTCTACTTAGCTGTCAAACTGACCTTTCTGAGATGTAGTTCTGACCATAGCTCCTTCTTTTCTATTCCCATCATTCAATAAACCCCTTGAGTTGCTGTCACCTCCAGGATCAAACATAAAAAATCCTGTTAAGCTTTCAAAGTTCTTTATAACCTGTTCCCCTTCTACCTTCCCAGTCTTCTTACACCTTACTCTCTCCAAAATATTATGATCTAATCACACTGGCATACTTGTTCCTTAGACAAGACCCCCCCGTCACCAGACTCTTACATGTTTTCACCAGTTGTCTGTCATGTTTGAACAGCCCTCATCTGTCTCCTGGCTTCTCTGACTTCCAGCAAATCTCAGCTAAAATTCTACCTTTTGTAAGCTTTTCTTGGTTGATCTTCCTTAACACTAGACCCTTCCAAGACTACCTTCAATGTATCCTGTATATAACTTGTTTATATAGAAGAGCACCTACTTCCCAGGTTGTTGTGAGGCCAAACTGAGACACAAATGCCAGCTGTTATCATTACATAGTTATTTACGTGCTAACTCCCCCATTGACCTATGATCTCCTTGAGAACACTTTTTTTTTTTTTTTTGCTTTTCTTTGGATCACCACACTTAGCACAGAGCCTAGTACATAAGAGGTATTCAATAGGCAGGTGGGCTTGGAGCCAGGAAGACGAGTTCAAATCCAATCTTAGACACTGTATAAACCTTTGGAATGTCACAACTTAAGTTTCCTTCACTGTAAAATGGGGGTAATAGTGTCTACCTTCCAGGGTTATTGTGAGGATCAAATGAGATATTTGTAAAGTGTCGAGCACAGTGTCTGATACACAGTAGGCTCTGTTATAAAAGCTAGTTATTTATTATCATCAAATGTTAGTCACCTGACTACTGGTCTCCATGCTTGGAATGTCTTTTTTTCTTCACAGAATTCCTGGCTTCATCCAAAGTCCAGCTCAAGTTCCAATTTTGACAGTTCATCCTCCTCTCTGTTGCCCCTCCCTCACCAGATGCTAGTGTTCTTAGCTGGGAAATAACTGCGTATATTTTGTGCTTAATTTTCTATGTACATAGTTTTATGTTTGTCATTATGTCCCTAGTTTCTAGATGCCCAGCAAATGCTTGAATTTCAGCTGCCATGCTGTCTATACATTTTGCCCTTCAGAACCAGCTGCAGAATTCTATTTCATGTCTTCAAGAGCAGCAAAACTACATCTTACAGAGTAAGAGACAACTTCACTCTTATCTTCTCGCACCTATGATGAAAATTTTATACTTCTCTATTAAAGTCTTAAAAAAAAAGTGGGGGCGGGGGAGGCTACAATTTGAGATGATTAATAAAAGACAATCTTACAGTTTGCAATTTGGTGGTTGGTATTTTCCAGAGTATAGCACAATTCTGTTCTTATGGTCATGTCTAACTGTCTATTAAACTCCTGGAGAGCAGGAAACCCTAAGCTTAAGGGTTGCATATTCAGCACTTGATAAATGTCTTATCTCGAACTGTTATCATAGTGAAAAGTATATATATACAAAATACGTATATATACAAATATACATATATGTATACATGCATGAATGAAACCCTTCCTGAATCGGCAATGTGTCAACATTATCTAGTTCTGAGGATACAAAGTTCCATATGTACATACATATACATATATGTGCACACATATGTATGCTTGTGTATATATGTATTATTTTCTGAAATAAAAAATGGGTGTTGTTCACAAAGGTTGAACAAAAGATTTTGAGCAGAAAAGTAAACCTGAAGACATTTAATAATTGAGGACTGAGTGGTCCCCAGGGAGATTAAAAACCATAGAAACCAAGTTTGGGGTACTCTATGCTGTGCTGCATTGGTTTGACCTATATTTTTTACCATTTAGAATTTAATATTGTAAATACTTGGCCACTGGGTTATTTATCCTGATATACCAAGATGGAAGATAGCATTTTGTCCACAGCTCACACGTTTGCCTTTTTCTTTGCATACTTTTTTTTAACACGATGCACAGCACATAGTAAAGCACTTAATAAAGACTTGCTGGGTGATTCACAAATAGGAAAGGAAATTCACAGAAAAGGAATATTGACCTTCCTCCCAGAATAACCTTGTGGAAACCACAACCTCTACCACAGAAGTGGCAAACAAGAGCTCACAACATTCCCAAGTACACAACAGAACAAGATTAAAATGTAATTGGGAAATAGTGAAAATGCAATATATATAGCATAGGTAATATTACATTTTTAAAACTTAGTTATGTAGCCAGTAGGAATCTTTATAAATGGATTAGTGGCCCTCTTTCTGAGTTTGTTTCTGTTGTTCAAGATCAACATTCCTCATCTGCAGAATGAGGGTGTGAAGCCTCACAGGCCCTTTCAGCTGATACTGCAACTGATACTCATTAAGAAACGTATTGTGAAGCATTACAAACTGTTCCATTTCAGACAACAGGCTGAGAGTTAGTTTTGTTGTTCAGTTGTGCTCATTCGGGGTTTTCTTGGCAGACACTATTGTACTTTGCCATTTCCTCCTCCAGCTCATTTTTACAGGCAACGAAACTGAGGCAATCAAGGTTAAGTGACTTGCCCACGGTCATACAGCTAGTATCTGAGGGAGGGATATGAACTCAGGAGTCTTCCTGACTCCAGAGTCAGCACTATATCTACTAAGCCCCCTCACAATAGTTTCTTCTTTTATGCACAGTGCTGTCAGTTCTGGATTTTTGAGGTAGAGCCCTTTGTTATACTTCTCAGTGTAAAAACAGTAAAAACACATCTGCCTGCCAATTCACGTCTAACTTTGGCTCAATCTCAAGGGCACACAACAAAAATAGCATTATTTCAACAAAGTTTTGGTGGAAATTTCAAACTTTAAATTTTCACTGATACATCTCAACTAAGGAAATCACGTCTACAGGATTCACCTGCTAGTTCATTCTTTTCTAGCTCCTGTATTTATAGAGCACAGCAGCTAGAAGCAAAAGCGAAAGAAAATTTAAGACTGTAACAAAAACATTCCCAATTGGAAAGAAGCTAGGCCTGTTAGGAAAAAACCCTACACCTTCAGTCTTACTGTAGTTGATGTGGGTGAGAAAACTATTAGTGCCTCATTCTGGGAGCAGTACAAAGGGGAATGGAGGAAGAGAACCTGAGAAAGTTCCCTCCTAAATACATACATGAACTGATGCTGAGTGAAGTGAGCAGAGTGAGAACATTG
Organism: Pseudochirops corinnae; assembly: GCA_028646515.1. Classification (NCBI taxonomy): domain Eukaryota; kingdom Metazoa; phylum Chordata; class Mammalia; order Diprotodontia; family Pseudocheiridae; genus Pseudochirops; species Pseudochirops corinnae. The sequence goes on along the minus strand of CM053587.1, from coordinate 90,522,829 downwards.
AATACAGTAACAGAAACACTGTGATCAACTTTGATAGACTCAGCTCTTCACAGTAATAAAATGATCTAAGACAATTCCAGAAGAGTCATGATGGAAATGCTATCCACATGCAGAGAAAAGAATTATGGAATCTAAATACAGATGGAAGCATACCATTTTCCTTTTTTTCTTTTTCATGGTTTTTCCGTTGTTCTGATTGTTCTTTCACAACCTATTGTAGAAGTATTATTTAATATGATTGTACATGTACAGCCTATATCAGATCACATGCTGTCTTGGGGGGAAGAGAGTGAGAAGGAAAAATCTACAATTCAAAAATCTTTTTAAAGCGGATGTTGAAAACTAAAAATAAATGAATTGGAAATGTTCCTTCTCTCATTCATCCCCTTTTAATTCATAAGCTCAATTTCTCTTCAGCATACAAGAACATAATTTTAAAAAGAAAAAAAGTCAGGTGACTATTAGAACAGTGACTATTAGGTCATTGGCTTAAACTTGGCTCCCCTGTCCTTGTTTCCACAAGGGTTCAAACGTGTGCTATTATATTTCAATCTACTATCTCATCAATGTGGGTACTCCCTCTATGGATACAAATCACAACACATCCATGTATTTTCTTCTTTAATTCTAGTCCAACCTCATTTGAGAATTCATTTACCCAGTGCCTTAAGGGTCATCCTTTAGCTCTCTTGTATTACAGATACTACTACTGGATTCTGGCTAGCCATTCCTCATCTTCATTACTTCTTCTAATTAAAGATACACTTGACTACGACATGTCTCATGTCATAAACTGATGCTGAAATCCACTACCCAGGCATTGAAGACCTGTACTGTACTGTAAAGTCCTCTGCATTAAGTATAAGGGATGACATTGTAAAGCTGGTGAATGAAGGGAACACAAATAAGAAGTTAACATTTGAAGAGTAATAAAAAAATACAAGTCCTATTATCACACATTTAAGTCCATTATTAAGAATAGCAACAACAGTAAGTATATAGAAATCAGGGTAGCTCATACTGAGGTCCCTGGAAAATATGCCAAGAAAATGAAGTCATTTATGGGTATTTACAAAGTTTTCTCCACGTTTCTTAATCTGCTCATTAGCCAATATGTGTACCTTGATCTACTGGTTCTATCCGTCATTCATACACACACACACACACACACACACACACGTGTGCACATGAATATATATGTGTGTGTGTGTGTATATATATATATATATATGCTGTCATTCTATATTCTTAAAAGCAATAATGATCAAACATTCATTATAATCTAAGAATGCAAAAATAGGAAGAAGACTGTAGCAAATTTCAAAATACTAATCCTTGCTCACAAAATAGGTTTCTCTTAAAAAAGTGTATGTTGAATTCATGGACTACATTGTCATCAAATGGTAATAAAGGAACGGTTAACCTTATAACTACTGAGGAATTTTTCCCCATAGAAATCTGGTGAAAAGGAAAAAAGTTTTTAAAGTATACATACACATATGTAAAGAATCATTAAACAGACAATAAAATGTATCTATTTTGTAAGCATGGAATGGTTTACTTTTAAGTGGTTTACACACTCTTCTTCTAATAAAAGTAGGCCCTGACTAAAAGCTTTTAATATTTTGAAGTTTAAAGGTTAAAAGTGTGGAAAAATTGAAACCTTGTCTGGATGCGGAAATAACTGAAATATTTAAGGGCACAAGAAAAATGTGAACAAAAGCCAAAAAAATGGTAATTAAAGGTGGTATGCAAACTTCACCAACTTTCACATTGTAAATATATGGCCAAAACTACCCAAGGATAAAGTTCAGGTAAGTAGAAAGAAGGATTTAGGTTTCCTAGAATAATGACAATATTAATTTATGACAGTTTTTAAGCAATTTGAAGATAATTTGCATGAAACATGAATAGGCAACAATTTCAAACAAAATTCAATTTTATACATTATGTACTTGTAAGGACTAAACATATCTGGTCAAACAAATATTAAGTCCTTTAAATATACTGAAATCAACGTTAGGTCCAATTTAGATGGGGGGGGTGTGCATAGTAATAAAATAAACCATTACCTCTTTTTAAGCTAACCACTTGTCGCTCCCAATTTTAATTGAAACTCATTTTCTAGAAACTAACATCTTTTTAGTCTTGTAGTTACAAAGTCACAAATGTGGTCAACATGATCAAAAACTGTTTACATTAAGCTGCTCCACTAAACATTGCTCAAACTTAATTCATCTAATCCCTCTAAGATAAGTGGTATCACAAAGTAGAATACAAATAAAAAATGGATCCTTGAAGCTACATATGACTTAGAAAACCACAAACTATAGTGTGTGTGTGTGTGTGTGTGTGTGTGTGTGTGTGTGTATATAAAAACTGTAGTATATGTTGTAGTACACATATTTTGTCAAGCATCTCCCAACCAAATTTTAATCTAGTTCAGGCTACACGCCCAAGGGTTTGTGACCAGGATGATTTTGATACCTCTGTTCTAGATTATTGTCCCTCCAAGGATTATTAAAGTTAAGATTTTCTAACCAGGTTCCAACATAATTCTAATAAGCAGCAGAGACCCATGGGCATTACCCATTGCTTTTGGGAAAAAATAAAGTGACCATCACCAACGTTTCTTTTTTCCACCAACAACTAGTTTCAAACAAGTTTACTTAAAAATTTGCGTAGCAAAACCCCTCTTTCTTTTAAGAAACATTAAAATGATGACATGTGGATAGTAATGTAAAAATGACACGTTCAATAGTTGAGATGGCAACCTACCCACTCAAAGAATGAAATGAACAAACTCAATTCCGAGCCTTCTCAAGACATACATATCAACTACGGAAAGTCTTGATTCACATTATATGAAATATCACCATATTCTTCTCCAACAATGATAGCAGGAAGTTAACTGCTTACATTTTTATTTAAGCACACAGGACAATTTGGTCCATACCTGGGAGTAATTTTATCCTCCATTATACTTACAAAATTACTGCAGAGGTAAAACATCAGTTTGAAGTTGTCAAAATTATATTGCCTCTGTCTAAAGGTTCCAAGCCTTCTGACTCTAATTCTGAACTTGGGTCACTTTTCCATGAAAGCTATTTCAACCTAGCCTTCTTCCTTTTAAAATCAGCTATAAAACCCTAACTTTCAAATTAATCGTTATTCAAATTCCTTTTCTAAATTATTTGCAAATAGCTTTTCTCCTCAAGTAATATTTATCAATGCTATTTAAACACACTAGAGATGCTACTTTAAAATGCCCTTCAAACTATTCATTTAGTCAATCACAGCTGAATTTTTTCAATCTTCATATTTAAAAGTTGAAGGCAGCAGAGAATATTCTCTGACTACTAATAAATGGAATTCAAGAGATAAGAATTTCCTAGCTATGAACATCAAGATACTGCAATACATTATTCAAATTATGAAACCTTTTTGGTTATTTAGAAAGAGTTTCTAGTAACAAACCAGTTGGCTTCCTGGTGTCCTTTTTAGTCTTGCAAATAACTCTGTCCTTAGCATATTCTAAATTTTTGTGTCCAAACTAATAAACCTCAATAGTGCTTCTAAGTCTAATCCAAGAGCTCCAGTGATGTAGCTGTCAGTAAATATGCTCACACAATTTTCTATTGGCTACAACTAAGACTGCTTATGGCAATTCATGTTGTATATTTAAAAGCCTGTTTAATAAAAACAACCTAACCAGAATTAGAACGAAAATTATTTTAATACCACCTTTACTACACCTACAATCCAAGATTGGGGATGTGTTCTTTCTCCAACACTACCTGTAACCCTCTTGCTTTCTTTTCTCCCAAGGGTTCGAGGGAAAGGGGGTTCAGGAGGAGGAGGGTACGAGAGGAAAAAGTGGAGAGGAAAAACCAGTTAAAAGTAATGAAATGTTAGACAAAATATTTTAGAAGGAATACAGCCTAAGGATACAAAATTCAAAGCATTTTTTTGTTAATAGCACAATTATGCTACGAAATGAATTGAGAATATATTTCATCCACAAGGACAAAGAAGCTAAAAAAACTGGAACAAAACAAACCTGTAAAAATGTAAATTTTTATGTTGCTAAAATACTACAAATGGTTCTGGGATTAACTGTGCAATTAAAAATAAAGCTTGTTATTATTTAACAGTAATTCATATAATATACTTGTTCAACAATGGGAAATGACTGCTTTCCAAAAGCTTTTTCTAAACTCAAAAACCAATAACCATTTTAAATAAATATGGTACATTCTGTTTTTAATAAAGGCAAGTGAAGCACATTTGCGTTTACAAGACCAATACCTTGGACACTACGCAATAAAACAATATTATGAAAATCCAGTTTATTTTTCATGTAGTGGACAGATCCAGTCAATGTGAGCAGGTTTTTTCCATGAGTAATAACTTATCAAAATACGGTGTTTTTTTAATCCACAAGATTCTTCCTTATTGTCCACTCTGAAAATCTTGGGTTTTGCAGCACACCCAAATAAAGCTCTTGATTTTAGATCATTTCTATACATTTGGAAGAAGTGTGGTGAGTCTTTTCTGTAACATTTACTGCACTACAAATAGTTAAAGAGCAATTATGTTTCAAAAAGTGAACACTACAACAGCTCAGTTCAGGAAATTAAAGTTTTAGTGCACTTTGCTCCAGTTTTAGCCAACATGCTACATTGCCCCATTTTTGTTTTTTGCGTACAAAGTGGACTTGAGGATTTCCATTGTAAGAAAGAAATAAGACACTGCAAGGGAAACAGTGTTAAGTTGCTGTTTTTCTTAAAGACCTGGACATTTTAAGACAGAAGCTTTGCAAAACATTACACATTTTTTTTTTATTAAATGAGAAACAATCTCATTTGTTACATCGTCACATTGCTAGTCAGAGAAACGCTGCAGTGATGAAGAAAGTCAATGTTGGATCAACCAAAGTCCTCATTTCTACAACATTCATTTACAAAGAAATTATAGTAATGTTCAACACAGCTCAACACAACATTCTTGGTTTTCTTCATAAAGAAGTCCCCCCAATATTTTCTTCTAATGGGGCATTTTACTACATAAATTATAGTTCTTCATTTTTACAATTCACCCCAAACTGTATGAGATGTATCACACTAAAACTTCTAAAGCTGTTAGAGAATCCTTCACACATCATCATCATCAGATGTGTCACTGCTGCTTGTCTCTGTGTCATCATTCTCAAAAGTGGGTTTGAAAGTGCTGTTTTTCCAGGGTCCAAACTTGAAGTCACAGATCAGGCCATTTTTCAAAATACCATTTTTTCTAAGACCATTCTTCTGTAACTGTAATGTAGAAAGTACAAAATGTCCATGTTTTAGCAACTGAAAAGAACTGCTACAATAAAATATAACTATGTATCAATATTATACATAATCCATACCAATACAAAGGTATCAACAGCATATAAAATAAAAAAATCTCATGAATCAACTAGTAAGGAAAACACAAGGCCAGATCCTACTGCCTGAATAAACTATTTGCTAGATATAAGTCAGGTACTTTTAGAAGAACTAACTTACATCCTCACGAGTGAAAAATGTTTGAAAAACCATGGTAGGTAGCAGTTTGGAAAAATTTGAGATTTTTTAGTGAAATGCAAACTCAGTGAGTCAACAATATGATATGATCGCCAAAAAAGCCAGTCCCATAGTACTATTAGATTGGCAACATCAAAAGGAAAGTGTCAAGTTCTAAGTCTATAGTTTAATAAAAGAATGATAAGTTAGAGAACATTCAGAAGAGGGTATCAGAAATATAAAGGGTCTTAAAGTTCATGCCACATGAAAATTAACTGACTGAACTGAAGACATTTAAAAGGCTAGTGAAGAACAGACAACAGACTCAGGAGGGGCATGATTGCTATTTTCAAATCACATGGATAGAACTAGGAGTCATTAACAGGTGGAATTAAGAGGTAAATTTAGGTTGGATGCGAAGGAAAAATTCCTATTAGTTATACCAAAGTAAAATGGCCTGCCTTAATCTTTAAGCAAAAGCTAACGAACACTATTAGGTATGCTATAAATGGAGATTTTCCCTTAGGTAAAGACTAGACTAGGCCGCTGAGCACCCTTACATATTTGAAATTCTATGATTTCTCTTCCAGTTCATTAAATGGCATTCTTATGACCTAAAAGATGTACACTCTCATACTCTGTTTCTATTTAAGGAACGGTCTGACTGGCAAGCTAGGCCATTCCAATTAAAATTGCCAATGACTACAATCAAAAGAGCAAGTTCACAACTGTGTGTGTGTGTGTATTTGTAAAGACACCAAACATTCATCAGTAATGTTTAGAAACAAAAGGCAGCAATACAGTAAAATAATAAGGAACCTTCTGATAACTGAAATTTAAGATATGGTTGAGTTACATGCTTTAACAATCACCATGTAAATTCCCAATATTTTAAGTTTCATTATCCTAATGAAAATGAAAACTACAACTCCTTATCTAGGAGTAAGTCTAATTGCAGTCCATATTTAAGTGGCAGGTATATTAAGCAATATCTCAGAGAGAAAATGGATGATAAGTTATAATTAACTGTTAACAAAAATTTAGGAAAATCAAGTGAATACAAAAGTGTTCTCTCAATATCACTATTATCACAATCACAGTAGATGTAGATCTCATACCTACTCATATGTGGTGGAATGGGTACATACTATGATCTCTAGAAATTGCCCATTTATAAAGTTTCTTTTCAGTAAAATTACAAGTCATCTCCAACCAACACCTGGGTAGATAAAACTGTTTTTCTAATACACTTATTAACAGATCACATACTGTACCTATCTGTCCCATGACACACTGGCTTTTAGGTTAAATTTCTGATCTCAATTATGCGGGTCATCAGGGTTCTTCTTTCACATTAATAAAAACGTGTGTGTATGTGAGTAAAATGTAGGACGATCAATTTCTCTCTCTCAATATCTCCTTTCTGATTAAAAAGGGATCCCTAAATTATTATTCCATTGTCACACCTCTTTAAAAAGACCAATGTGGTTTACCATGAATTTTTTTATTTTGAAAGTATAGGTGTGATTGAAGTAGTTTATTCAATGAAGCAAAATAATTGAGCTGACTACTGTATTAATTTTCTTCAAATGAGCTCAAGATGATCTACAGTTAACCAGTAAATGAGGGCTGGACCAGATGGGTTCTAAGGTTACTTCACTATTTCTATCTATGATCCTATGATCTGAAGAAAACTACCATCACTAAATTAATTTTATAGATGAGAGAAAGAGAGAAAGGGACACATAGAGACACAGACACATGGATAGGAGAGAGGGAACACAGGAGGAGGAGGGAGGGGGGAAAAGAAAGAGAGAGAGGAACAGAGGGAGAGGGAAAGAAGCATTCCAAAAAAAGTATTAAAAACTGAGGTGGAATTGGACACATATACCATGCCATCACCAAATCCAATGAAATACTGAGAAGACAGGGGATAATGAAATGTAAAGTTTTAGAATGGAAATTGTTTTTCTTTGTAAAACAAGAGACTTGAAAGTTAAAATATTATGCTTGGAAAATAATATATATTTTGAAGAATACTACAGCCTCCAAATATATTTTTTGCAGAAATTATACAAGACCCTATTTCACTTTTTAAACTTCTTTTTCCCTTTCTAAATATGATAAAGCTAAAACAATACTAAATATTATTCCACTATATCACTGGGGGGAATTACATAGTGATGTGTTTCATTCTGCAAAGGTTTCTTCCTGAGTTATAAGAAAGTAAAAGAACAGCATTATTACAGCAACTAGGCTAAAAAGCTTATTAGTACTGCTTCTTTTAAAGCAAAATATACCCACAACTCTTCAACCTAAAGTTGTGCATTCCTCTGAATATAAAGCACATTTTACCCATTTACAATCCTAAATAAAACTGCTTATCTTTACTTATGCCACTTTGAATAAGTAAATGAAATTGTAAGGAACGCTTGTCCCTTATAATACATTATAGTTATTACCTGTTCACTAATAACTTGGAATTCCCTCATCTCATCCTCTGTTAGGGGAGCACATGTTTCATCATTTTCGCTGTCTTCCTGCCAACCCATCTCCTTTAACAACCTTAAAAAAAAAAGAAAGAAGACTTGAAATAAAATATGATTAAAAACACTTTGCCTCAAGTAAGAAAACATTTATAATATATTTAAGTAGATATGGAACCAATATCTATCAGTGCTCTACTGGCAAAAAGAATCCTAAAGTTAAGTCTAAATGGAAATAAAATTGCTGTCTCAAACCTGGTTTCAAAAATCCCCATCACTAAAATCTTTGGTTTAAGATAGATAAAAGATTTTGCCAGAGATTACAGGGAGTAGTAGCATTATTTTTCTTTCCATAAGCTTGTCATACACCAGAGATTTTTCTACTTTTAAAGCAATCCTGAAATTGCCATTTCAGTTCCCATGACAATGTTAAATATAATCTATGAATTAAGATGACCTGCAGAAAAGAAAACATGTGGAAAAGATATACGTTTCCCAAAGTGTGTATACACAGTCATACTTTTTAATCTCAAAAGGACACTCATGGTAAAAACCACCCATATGAGCCAATATAAGTGAACACACTAATCTATAGAGGTAATGTGGCCTCCAAGTATGTGAACTACCAACACCTACCTTGATGCTTTTGACAGAACAGGCACTCAACAAATGTGTAACAATCACCTCCTCATTTAAGTTATCTCACTTTATATTCAGTAAGATTTGATGTAATGTCTTTAAAAAATGTGGTATCCAAACTATTGTACAATGTGAAAGTATTTGCAGATCCTATACATGACTGCACGCCACCATGGGGGGGGGGGGGGAAGGGAGGGGAGAAAATCTGAAACTCAAGTGATTGTGGAACTGAATCTTGTAAATTAAAAGTAAATGAGTAAATAAAAAAATAAAAAAATTAAAAATTAAAAATTAAAAAAAAAATGTGGTATCTAGATGATTGGAGTGAGGGGAGTAGGAGGTCTGAACCTTTGAATTTCACTGATATAAGAGTTCACCAAAGAGGAAACTCCTTCTACCAAAGCACACTGCCAGTTGTTCTACAACTTACAGAGTTGCAGGGTCACTGACAGTTAAGTGACTTACCCAGGGATCACAGGGCCAGTATTACCAGAGTTGAGACTTGAACCCAGGTCTTCCTGGCTCCAAGACTAGCTCATCATACACTATGTTATGTTGCCTCTATCTACCTATGTAACATATCATAATCATTAAAATTACAAACAAGTATGGTGCAATTTTTATTTCATTTAGAAAAATTTAAAATACATCATGTTTAAAGTATAAAATTGTACTACTATAGAGAAAAAATCTGAAGCCATGGAGGGAAATTTTAATGAAACATGTAATATATACAATAAACTATTCTCATTATTGGCGGAAGTGTCATCACATCAAAATACTAGCATTTCTGTATCCAATGATGAGGAAAAAGAAATTGTACTCAAAATAATGAAGTTAGGGAAAGTGGCTAAAACAAACCAAATACATATTAAGGAAATCCATGCTAGAGAGAAAAATTTCAAAAAAAACTCAGGAACCAATTTTCAAGATATCTATCACAAGACTCCAGCTAATGGAAAAGACCTCTGTCATCACTGATACAAAAAAGGTAAGCAAGATGATACCAGAATGTAAGTGAGAAAAAACTGGGGAGGGAGAGTGAGTGAGGAAATGCAAAATAGGAGTTATGGTATGACTCAAAGGATAAAAGAGTAATTTTTTTCCACTACCATATAAGTCCATGGGTAGGGAACTGATTACTTTAGTTCAAAACTAAAATACATGGGCTATATTTCTTAAGAAGAATAAAATGATCTTCATCCAAAGCCAGGGTGGGAAGATAGGTCCACATGCAGGGAGTGAAGTTTTTGAAGTAGGATTTCCAAAGGATGGTGCTACAAGTAGTCTTATCTAATGCTTCATAGTATAGAAATAACCATGGGGTTTTGGGGTTTTTTTTTGCTTTTTGGAGGGCAACTGGGGTTAAGCGATCTGCCAAAGTCACATGGTTAGCAAGTATGCCAAGTGTCTGAGACCGAATTTGAACTCAGGTCCTCCTGACTCCAGGGCCAGTGCTCCATTCACTGCACCACCCAGCCGCCCCATCATAGGGTTTTTGAAGGAACATTCAGTTTCTAGCTAAGTTGTATAGGCTCTGGAATTTCAGACCAGTGATATACTTGTATGCCTGTCATTCTGTTAGGTTTAAAATCCTGCCTAACCAAGCTCAGAGAAGCTTATCTACAGAAGACTGCTCATCAGATGACTGTTGTTGTTTGGTCACAGCAACTCATGAACACCAGTTATAAAGGAAAGGAGGTGTGTGTGCGCGTGTCTGTATATGTGTGTAAGGATTCAGATTCAGTTGGAGAACCCATAACAATGAAATCCTAGATCTTTGAGAGTATTGAATTACTATCAAATGTGACACTAGAACCTTTTGGAGCTGGCTATAAAATACTGCCAAGAGAAATCAGCTTAATCTGTTACAATCAAACAAAATGTTGTGTACGGTTAATAGAGTTATAAACACAGAAGGCATAAAATTAACCCAAAGCAAAATCATGCCCTTTCATCCCTCCAAAAAAAAAATAAATAAATAAAAGGTACTGTCAGCAATCAGAACAAGTGATGGTATCATCACTTGTAATCAAGTGAGCCAGGGAGACCATTCAGTTCAAAGCCAAAGGGTTTTGTCAAAAAAAAAAAAAAGTTAAATTCAAAAAGAGCAGGAGGACAAGAGTGTGAACTAGTTAGAAATAGCTAGTAAATAGATTCTTTACCATAGAATTTAATGCAAGTCCAGGAAAACATCAGGAGCTAACAAAAGTCATAATCTATTTTCAGTCAAATTGACAATAGCTATGACCCAGTTTGTTATGATCTATCATATGACATGATCTATTACTTGCCATCCTACTTTTAAGCATATTCTGCCTATAGAAGGTCATGTCCCATAGAATCTCCTCTTTAATGCACAAAGCATTACAAAGCCTGACATAGACTAGAAAAAAGAAGCTAAAATGATTGGGATGTAGGGACCTCCTATACAAGGATAAAATTATAGGGTTACTCTAGCTGATGTCATTATTTAACAAAAGCATATTAGGAGACACATTCCAGGAAACTAGGTTATAAATGTTATTTCATGGCAGCAAAAATCAAGACTACTAAAAAATCAGGTCTTTAAAGCAATATAACATTTCAAAGACTATAACTATATAGTTATATATATATAGTTATATATATATATGTATCTATGATAATATAGTTACATGCATGTATGTGTGTATATACATGTGTTTGTGTATATATACATGTGTTTGTGTATAATATTGACTTAGCCCCCTTTTTCCTCAGACTCTGTTTCTAGTATAATGGGTAGCTTGGGGGAGAAAAAAGTTCCATGCCAACTCCCCTTCACATCCTTCATATGGCTGGTAATAGCTCCCAACCCCCAGTCACCTCCCCTTCCATCCTCAAGAAAAAGTCAGCAATAAGGAGAACCTAACCAATATGAGCTAGTATCACAACGGACTAGAAGAAGGTAGTAGGCACTCTCTGTGATTCATTTGTATCACTCTGAGCCTGCTTAGCAACTCTTCCAATCTAATCAATTAATAAAGACTCTTGGATGAGTTACTATACATGAATCAGGAAGCCCAAGGAGATCTGAATCTCAAGCTAGTTATGTTACTGCAAAACAGCACTGGTTAGAGCAACTATATGTGGGTCTACCTGTATACAAATTCAGATATTTCAATAAATCTTTAAAGAGAAAGGTTGAAAATGGACATGAATAACACTTGTTCCCCTAAGAGACTGCAAAAGCCAAATATATAACTTGGTTCAAGGAGGTTTATCTCTCAATAAAATCAACTCCATGTTCCCAATAATAGATCAAAAGTATGTTTTTGAGTAACTTTTTGTGTACTCATAAGATTCATGAATTTCCTGACTTCAAGGAGCTTAAAATTTAATAGGTAAATGTAAGACATACCTAAGAATAATTCAATAAAATAACACTCATTAGCACTTGATTGCCTAAATGATATGGCACAAGTTATAAAAGAAATATTTCCTTTCCTACTTTAAAAAGTATTTTAATGATTATTCTTGGATCATTCTTTGTTCTAGTAAGTCATGTTCTCTTAATTATTAAAAAGAGGTCAAGTGAGAAATAATCAAACAAGATTCTGTGTATCACTGGAAAGAAGGTACAGAATTAGCCTTAATCAAAATCATGCCCTCAATTAAGATACCTGAAGGACAGAGTTAATTATAATCAACCTTAACACTAATCTTTCAACTTTTACATTCCTGCCATAATGGACACAGGCCAAAGAAAAAAAAAAGCATAGGTTCAATAGATATTTACCGGGAGCATCTACCATGTCACTTTGTTATTTTAAGACCACAAAAATCAATATGAAATTTATCCTATTACCTGTAAAATTCAACAACTAATACTACAAAGTTTGTAAGTGGTAGAGTAAAAAAAAGTTGGACTTGGAGTCAGAAAGACCAGAGTTCAAATCCATCTTTATGTGACTCTAAGCAATTTACTTAACCTCTTTTAGCCTCACTTTATCCATCTATAAAATGGACATAGAAGAGCCCTTCCTTCACATGGTTGTTTTGAAAATTAAATGAGATCATCTATACAAAGTGCTTTTCAAATCTTAAAGTTCTGCATGAAGATTAGCTGTTATTACACTTGAAGATTTAAGACTTACAATCACTGAGATTTTCCCTAATGATAGTACAAGCTAAGATGATGTGCATTTTTTAAAAATTAATCTTTTGATAATCTGAATACCAGCAAACATTAGGGTTTCCACATAGAACAAAAAAAGGGACTTGAACATGAAACTGATTCTACTATTATAAAGCTTATCTCCCTTTTTGCTCCTTCAAAGCATACAATAAAATTTAGCACTTAGTTCCCAAACTATCCCATTTGTCCGAACTTCCCATGTTCTCTCTTCTGTGCATCTTTTTTGTGCTTCACTGACACTCATCCTTATTTTTTTTTTTTGAACTACTATCCCTACACTCCCTCTGCTCCTCATCATGCCCCAAAGGAGGCAGAGATACCACCTAAAATGTTTCTTTCTCACAAATAAGCCTAATTAAACAAAATAATTTGACAAATTAAACATGTCTCAAAACGTATGTTTCATTCTGCACTTCTTCACCTCTTCGTCAAGAGAAGGGAAGCCTATTTCCTCATAGCTCCTCTGAAAGCATGGTTGGTCTCTATGTAGATTTCAATAATGATGGAATCAAGATTACTTCAAATCATGAAAACGAGCAGAAAAAAAACATTAGCTATTTCAGAATGATTGAGATGTGAAGCCAGCAAAAAGTTGAAATATCTAAGGATATTTGTACTATTTTCAAGAATATCAGATGGCTCTTAACAGTCCCATAATATTTGTATGATTATACATAAATATAATATGCTTGAAGGTAATTCATTAAATACTGTGCCAGTGATTTTATTATGCCACTTATTACTATGCAAACTTTCTTCAGACTATCCAAAGATAACAGTTTTAGTTTAAATTACCTTCAATTTCAAATTAGTGGAGAACAGCAGCAAATTTTCACTAACTTAAAAACATTTCTGAAGGCTACAAAACTCAAACAAGAATCATTAGGTTCATTCTTTGAAATAATCTTTACCATTCAATATAGATAACAGTTACAGGAAATAATGATTTTTGACCAAGTAAAAGATAATAGAATTTAATACTAACCTATGTTCTGCCTCAAGTGAACTTGAAAGGACATCAGCTTGTGGAAAGGTAGAAGACCGAATGATCTGTTGAGAAATCATGGAGGCATTGCCATTCTCTTGTGAAATTTCATTTTCATCAAAATTTCGGTTTATGTCCCTTTCATGGTGAGTGTTGTTGCTATTATGCAAATTAAATGAGTCATCATCCTAATAATTTCAGAGAGTAAAAAGTTACAATTATACATCACAAAAGACCTGGAGAGGATTATAAAATACTTTCTAAAAATTTTTGATACATAGCTTAAAAGAATTGTTCACAAATTTGAGATTCAACATGTGAAATTTACCAATGAAACTATCATAAATCCCATTAATTCCCTGTGAGCTATTTAAACTAGAGGTATATCACTGGTATAAAATAAACATATCACTCAAAAGAATTTATTTTTCATAAATCATGTTTCCCTTTGACTTCCTTTAAAAAATTTCAAAGATGTGTGTCCAAATTAAAAATTTTAAGTGCTTCAAATTATTTTTCTCATACTGTAGTTTTCTATAACTATTTTACATTTTTGGTCTTCTTCATAGATTCTTTATACTATTAAAAATACTTCAGGAGAAAGGCAATATCGCTTGCCTGCAATGACAATCAAGGTATATTGTTTCTTAAAGAGTAATGGAGTAAGACAATATTCCAGTCAGAGATTTCTGCCAGCATGAGGCTTTCCTGCCAGAATTGCAGGATATATTTCTTAGAAGTAATAGATGCTTTCATAAGAACTGATAACTTGCCCCAACAGGAAGACAGATTCATGATCGTAGCAACTGGCAATGGCTATTTTATGTCTTCTGTTCCTCACCAAAGAGGATGGAATATATTAGAGGGGACACATCTACTCCATGGAGCTCAAGTGAGAAGATGAGGCAAGGCCAAACAAACGAAACAGGAAGAAAGCAAATTCAGAGAATCAAGAGTTGCAAACTAATCAAAACGGTTTACTTCAGTAGAAAAAAGGTAAACCACATCTTTTCTCCCCTACCCCATTTCCTCAACCTACCTCTTAGAAGTTAGGTGGCAGAAAAGATAAAGCGCTGGGCCTAGAATCATTAAGACCAGGGTTTGAACCCAGCCTCAGACATTTATCAGCTATGTGACTCTGGGCATGTTACTTACACTGTTTACTTCAGTTTCCTCACCTGGAAAATGAGACTATTACTAGCACCTATCTCCCAGGGTTGTTGTGAGGACCAAAGGAAATAACTGTCAAACAATTAGCATAGTGCCTATGTGCTTTAGTACTACATGTTCTTATTCAGGCAAGCCTAACTTCATGATCCCATTTGGATTTTCTTGGCAAAAATACTCAAGTGGTTTGCCATTTCCTCCTCTAGCTCATGTGACATATGAAGAAAGGAGGCAAAAAGGCTTAAGTGACTTTCCCAGGGTCACACAGCTATTAAGTGTCTGAGACCAGATTTGAACTTGGCAAGATGAGCCTTCCTCTATCCAAGACCTAGACCCTGTCCTATACCTAACTGCCCTAAATACTATGTAAATGTTAGCTATCATTATTTTTTCCCCACTATTACTGATAATAGCTTTTATTATGACTATTAGAAATGTCCATTATACATAAAAATTTAAGTATATAAAATCAAATATTCATCATTAGCTTGACAAAATGTTATTGACTTAGTGAATTTATCAAACATCTTATTTGTTCACAAGTTCTTTTTCCTCTTCCCTCATTACTGGTGGTGTTATTCACAGTACTGTTACCAAGAACAAGAGTTACCACAGGACAGGTAGGCAAGGACTGGCAGAGATCTAAATTACTGGAAGGAATACCCCAAATCAATATAATCACACAATCATTAGAGTACTATTAATATTTACAGTTATAATCAGAGGCAATATGGCATAGAGAGAAGAGATAAGCCTTGGAGACAGGAATACCTGGGGTTCAACTCCTGCCTCTGATACATGATGGCTCTCAATGCCTTACACAGTTAGAGAGCAGGTGCTAGAGGGAGGTTGTGCTCACTAGAAATGCTTACACCAGTGTAATATGTACAGTCCAAAATAACTATAGTGAAACAACTTTGTTTCCATGTTAGTTCTTTTCATTTTTCTTTATTCTCTCTGCATGTCTTAATTTCTTTATGTTATTTCTTACAGCATAACAATCTATCTCACAAATATACTTTGTTCAATCACAATTTCTTAATTGAGTCATCTTATGTGCCAAGTAAGTCACCTGTTGTAATCATTAATTTTATGTATTAAAATTATTCTCAGCACACCAACTT
Source organism: Pseudochirops corinnae (assembly GCA_028646515.1). Taxonomy (NCBI): domain Eukaryota; kingdom Metazoa; phylum Chordata; class Mammalia; order Diprotodontia; family Pseudocheiridae; genus Pseudochirops; species Pseudochirops corinnae. The sequence continues at coordinate 90,506,723 of CM053587.1, read as the reverse complement.
ATCTACATAAACTTGTTCTGTATTAACAGTCCAACTGATAAAATGAATGTGCCTGCAATTAAACTGCATCAGTCAAAGGTTTTATAAACTCAGTTACCTTTTCGGGTCCAATAGGACTTCCATCTTCATGTTCTTCCTCCACTCTGTCCCTTTTCAAAGCTTTTAAGAATTCACTCTTCTTATCAGTGCGCATCCGGGTCAGTTTGGTTAGACGAGGTTGATTAAGTTTGTCCACAGGAGAAGAGGAATTTGAGCGATTACACTAATGGGAAAAATGCAAATAATGATCAATTCCTGAGATGAAAATAACAATTAACTAGACAACTAAACTAAACATAATAAGCTGTTTCCACAAAGTAGTTCCTAAATTCACAATATGGTTTTTCACCTGTTTTTAACATAAGAATAACATAACATTTCCCCACATTTCCTGTACATTCAAATTTGAAAGACATTTTTTCCCTGCAGCACAAATTTCCTTTTGTCAAAAACAGGAGGAAACTTCTGACAGACTGGTTGCCACTAGTGGTTTTGGCTTAAAACTAAGATTTTTTAAAACACTTTATACAACTCATTATGGCAATATGTAAGTAATTCATTAGCTAGAGGTAACTAAAACTCATTATCTTTCCCCTGAAACATACTCTTCTCCCTAGCTTTCCTATTTCTGATGAGAATACCACTATCCTTCTAGTCACTCAAGTTTGCAATCTAACAGTCATTCTTAAATCTCCCCTTTCAACCAGTGCCCCCTCCCCTTTTAATTAATGTTAGTTCCTAAGTCTCAAGAATATTTCTTGCAGCCACTTAACCATACCCACTTATAATTTAAGCTTTCATCAACTCCTGCCTGGAGTTGCTAATTCATCACCCTGCCTCCAGTTTCTTCCCTCTCCAAAACTTCCTCCAAGGTAGCCAAATATATATTCCTAAAATTGTTCAGTAAGTTTTGGTGACTCTCTTCTTACCTCCATTTCCTAGAGTCTAGAATAAAATACAAACTCCTCCTCTGTTTGACATTTAAAGTACTTTACCACCTATATTTCCAGGATGATTAAAGATTGCTCACTCCCTTCAAAGACTCTGTTCCATGCAAATTAACCCTACTTGCTGTTGTTAATTCTGCTCGAAATACTATCTCTGGATTCCATACCTCTAAACACACTCCCACCCCAACTCCTCATTTTCTCTGCTATTTGGATGTTCCTTTAATATCTGGTGCAGGTACCACCTCCCACAAGAAAACTTTTTTGATTTACCCAACTGTTATTCCCTCCTCCCTAGAAATTACATTGTATTTTTAATCAGCTTATCTCTTTGTATACATATTTTCTCTAGGTCCATTATAATTTGATATTCTTGCTGTCAACAACTATTTTTTGTCTCTTTCTATCCCTAGCACAATACATAGGGGTGCAGCATAGCTGATAAAGTACTGGTTCCTGTCAGAAAAATCTAAATTAAAATCCTGCCTCTTAAATTTACTGGCTGCATAACACTAGGCAAATCATACATTGTTACTGTCGCAGGCAATTCTAAGACTTTCTTGTACAGATGTGCAGCAGAGCTTCAGCAGTGGAGATAATTTCCACACTGTGGGTTCCCTAAAACTAAGATGAAATTACAGATCGAGACAAAACAAACAAGCAAATCAACAATGTAGTGCCTAGTTCAGGGTTGGACTCAAGGCAGTGCTTAAGAAACACTCACTGAGAAGACGGCAGAGTAAGACTGGAGCTTTCCCCAAATCCCTGCAAATACCTGTAAAAAATGACTCGGGGCAGTGAGGTGGCATAGTGAATAAAGCGCCAGCCTTGGAGTCAGGAGGACCTGAGGTCAAATCCAGCCTCACACACGACACATTTACTAGCTGTGTGACCTTGGATAAGTTCTGATTTTTTTTT
>CM053587.1:90491927-90504319 GCA_028646515.1 Pseudochirops corinnae | reverse complement strand
TTCCATCTAGCAAATTCAACTTTTTAAGGCAGTCTTCTCCTCATTGGCTTTTTGGGCCTCTTGCCATTTGAGTTAATCTATTTTTTAAGGTGTTATTTTCTTCAGTCAGGTTGTTGACTCTATTTTCATAATTTTCTTGCATCATTCTCATTTCTCTTCCCAATTTTTCCTTCACTTCTCTTATTTGGTGTTCAAAATTCTTCTTACGCTGATCTATGGCTTGTAACCAGTCTACATTTTTCTTGGAAGCTTTTGGTGTGGGAATTTTGATTGTGTTGTCTTCCTCCTGTTCCATGCTTTGATCCTTTTTTTCCCCAAAAAAGGAATCTAAAGTTGGATTGCTGTTCTTTCTTTGCTTCCTTTCCCTACTCGTGTTGCCAATCAATTACTTGACTTTTTAACTCTGGAATTCTGCTTCCAGAGGGGAGAGCTTTTTCCCAAATCGCTGAGGTTTTTGCAGGCGCCAGATCTATTAGGTGGCCGCTGCAGCTTCCACCAGCTTGGGCTCACTGAAAATGCACCCCAGGACCACCACCTAACACCACAATCCTGATCAAGGCCGGTTAAGGCAAGAGCTCTTAACTCCTGAATAATCTCTTGGTCCCCCATCAATCTGCAGGCCACGAGCTCTGAAGCAGCCACGTGGAGGCGTCTGTACCGCTTTTGCTGCTTCCTCGTCCTGGGGGCAGTTCGGCCGGACCCTCTCCCCCAAAATTTAGCCGAGTTCCACTAACCTCTTAATTAGTCTTTATTTCTTATGGCTTGATAATTCTGGAAACTGCCACAGCTGCCTGTGATCCACTCTCCTGAAGCCTCTAGCTGAGGCTTGTCCTGGCATTGCTCTTTGATGAGCCTTCCTGTCCTGCCTGCTGGGCTGCCTTCAGCAGCAGATGTATTTTTCTGTACTTTTGTGAGTTCTGGAGCCCTCAAATTTGTTTAGAGTCATATTTTATGGGTATTTGAGGTGGCTATGTGGGAGCTGTGGAGTTTTTCCTGCTTCTATGCTGCCATCTTCCCCCCCCCCCCCCCCCGTTTCAAGTTATTTGATTCGACAAAAAGTGCACTTGTAAACATTTCTGTATATGGGTCCTTTCTTTTTGTTAGTGTCTTTCTTAGAGCATGTATGGCGAGTAGTACAATCTCTGGGTCAAATGTCACTTTCTTCAAATAATCATGTTACCCTTTCCAGCCTCTCATATCAAGTTAATTGGCCAAGACCGATCCATTAATTTCACCTTCTGAAATTCAGATCAGGAGACCAGAGTTCATATTCTGTCTCTTGCCACTTGTTAGTTGTTGACAATAGTTAAAGTCAGTTAAACTTTCTGGGCCTCATTTTTCTCATATGTGATGTGGGGACAGTAATACAGTAATACACAGAGTTGAGGAAAAGTGCTTTGTAAATATAATATAAATGTAAGTTGTAGTTTTTTTCTTAACCTCTACAGGTCTATTCCAGTAGAAGTTGCCTGCCTACCTCTTGGCTCTTCCTCTTCAGTAATCTTCCAAACATACAATTCTGATACTTTAAATTTCTTTTTGTAAGCCATAACTGGTTTCCTGTTGCCTGAATGTATAATGGAATTTCATCCAGGTGCGCTTAAGTTACATGAATTCACCCATGTGGTTGGCAGAAAAAAGAGTGAGAAAACTTTTAATTTATTTTCTGTGGTGTTTTTAGTGAATGTATGGCTTAGAGATGAGAATCTCCTGCTTTCTTAGTTTGTCACAGTTTTCCATGCTACTAGGTATCTCCTTGTGCTGAGAAAATTGTAAAGTGTAAAATTACAATTTTAGACTTGTACATTTCACTTCCTTTAGTCCTTGGTTTTGTCATCTGTGAAAGGATGAAGTTGGATTTCAGTAGTTTCTGAGATTCCTTCTAGATATAGAGGTATATAGAGACCCATGATCCTATGAACCTCTGCATCATACTCACAGTCTTACTTGTTTTGCTGAAACAATAAAGTTGAAACTGATAATTAGGAAAACAACTTTAGTCACCTTCCTGTTATCCTGATCAGCTAGAGGATTCCTGCTGTGTGTCTTCATCCTATCCCTTTTCTCTCTCTTCCTCCTACTCCTCCTTTTGCAACTCATGTCATTTTTGGGTAGTTTCCTGGGTGCGAAGCAAAACCTTAAGCTATTTTTATTTACTTTTTTAGAATTAATGGGTTGGGAATATTATTTCATATGACAGTTTTTGTATTTTTTAAAAAAGTTTCTGGTTTATTATTTATTGGGATATGGTTCTTCGTCTCTTTTTCTTTTCAGTTCTCTACATTTCTTGGATATCAGGCCTTAACTTAGATGCAAAGATTTTTTTTCCCTTCCCAAATGACAGTTTCTCTAGTTATATTCATTTTGTTTATGCAAAAACTTTTAAATTTTATATAATTACAATTGTATATTTTTGTGATCTTTCCTATACCTTGTTTATTATATATTTACCTGAATTGGTAACACTGAAATGTATGTCTGGTTTTTCCATTAGTAGCTTATTTTGGTATTTAATATATGATGTTGGTCTAAAGATGATTTCTTCCAAGGTACTTTTCAGTTTCCCTGAAGTTCTTATTAAAAGCGGAATTGTTTGTGATCTTCTAGTTTATTGAACGATGGCTGACTTCTGTTTTTGATTGTTTCTTACCTATTCCACTGTTCTACTTAGCTTTTTTTAAAACCAGTACCAAATAGCTGCCTTATTTTATAGATTAAGAAGAAAGGTTACATGAAATGCCCAAGGTCACACAGTTAGTGATTAAGTTTGCCTTTTTCAACCCAGATCTTTTAACTCTGAACATAATACTTTCTAGTGCACCAGATTGCCTACTTTACTTGAAGCTGAAATTTCCGTCAGTCATTCAACAAGCAATTTTCAAGTCCCTGCTGTGTGTCAGGCAATGTGCTAGGTCCTATCTGAGTGCTAGATGCTAGACAAAAAAAAAAAAAACCTGAAACAGTCTCTGCTGTCATAAAAGCTTACATTTTATTCGGGGAGAAAATATGCCCAATTAAAAATGCTTACAAAATAAAAACTCCATTTAGGGAAGGGAGAATATTAGCAACTGAGACCAGGAAAGGCTTTGAAGCTAAGATAGTGCTTGAGCTCAATTTGACTTGCTCTTACCTCCTTATCGTTTTCCTCCTCCCCTTTTCCTCCAGCTGTCCTAGAACCATCCCCATGGTTGGAAGGACCCGTCTATCCTTCCCTTTCCTTTTTGATCCCCTGGGGGAAGGTGCCTCCCACCCCATTTTCCCTTCCTCTTACTGCCCTAGATCCAATACAGGACAATTAACTTAAGCTAAAGACCCTTGGGTTTTGCCATCCACTCTTCTCTCCGCTTTGTAGTACTTCATGCCTTTCCATCCATCCTGAAGATGTACTTTTTGCAGGTGAATTTTCTTTTATGAATTGCATTGTTTTTACCAGGTAGAGCAGCGGTTCTCAACCTGTGGGTTGTGACGCCTTTGGGGGTCGAATGACCCTTTCACAGGGGTAACGGGTCGCCTAAGATCATCGGAAAACACATATTTCCTAAGGTCTTAGGAACTGACACCCCACTTCTTATCAGTCTCCAAGTGGGTCTGCCCAACGTGCAGATACGCCCACATATGAGTCTTAAAGGGTTGCTGCATTAGGAAGGTTGAGAACCAGAGTTAGAGCCTCAGCTCCTTGAGAGCTATCTCCTTTTTTCTGTTTGCATCCCTAATGCTTGGTACATATTAAACACTTAATGTTTATTCATTCTTTCATTGAAGGAAGCAAGAAATTCTGTGAGGTGGAAGTGAGGAGGAGAGAGTACATTTCAGGTATGAGGGATGGCCTATGCAAATTGCTGGAATGTTGAGTGTGAGAAATAGTGAGAAGTCCAGTTTATCTAGGTTTTAGATTTCAGGGAGAAGCAATATATAAGGAGTGCCTTTCCTGATTCCCAGCTGTAAGTGATGTTTTTCTTCCTCAGATTTTTCCAGAACTCTTGTACTGAAATTCTTGCTCAGTTTCACTTTATGTTCTTATACTTACTGATTCTCATTGCCCTGTGTCCTAGTAGAATGGAAGCCTCTTGAAGTTAAGGCTGTTCTATTTTTATTGTACTTCGTAGGGACTCAGTATTTGTTGAAATTTCGGTGAAATAGAACAAAGGTATACTGTGCAGCACTTTGTCTTGAAATTCAGCAGATACTTGAAGTAATAAAGTTTTTATTGAGTGAATGAATTGAAGAACAAATCAGGAAATGATAACTTCATGTTACTCCTTACCCTTCTTTCCTCTCCCCTCCATCTTTCTTCCTCTTTTCTTTTCCTTTCCCTCCTCCTCTCATCCTCTGTCTGTCTCTGTCTGCAGCTCAGAATAACTACTTTTCAGAATGTCCAAAATTTTCTGCTTCCCCTGCAACTTTTCATTTATCACATTACTGTATTGTCCTCTATCTTGGTACATCTTACTTAATTGTGTACTTTCTGCATTTCCCTTTTTTGTCCTTTACCTCTAAAAAGATGCTCCAGCAGAAAGATATCATTGCTGATTTATTGATTTCCCCATTCCAACAGAATTAACATTTTTCTGCTCTTGTTTTTTGTTTGGCATAATGTAGACCCAGCAGGATTAAATGAGAATTTTTTTAATCATGAATGATCTCAGAAGAAAAATAGAGTTTTAGCTCCATCTTGTGGTGAAATTTCAAACTACACTTAAAGAGATAGAGTGGGTTTTAGAGGGTTCTGTAGTATAGTTTTTATTTTAGGAATATTGGGCTAGATTGCCCTCAAATATATAAAAGACTTATGTGACCAGGGAATCATCCTTGATCTAGCTGCTTCTATAACTTATTCTCCCTTTGTTTTGCTTAGAATGTCAAGATAAACTTTGTCAACAGGATATATTTTCATGAATATTTTCCCCTTTTGACATTTTTCCAAGAGAGAAATGGAAGCCTAATAATAATAGCTGATATTTATATATCACTGTAAAGTTTGCAAAATATCTAACATAGATTCTCATTTGAGCTTCACAAAAACTGTATGATGATTAGTTGAGATGAAGAGAATGAACGTTTATTAAGCACTTAACTATGTTCTGGCTTACTTATAAGAAGCTTACATTCTAATGAGGGAGACATCTTTATTACTAAAAAAAGGAACAGAAGATGAATGCAAAATAGGTGGAAAGTAACTTTTGCCATTGAGGGAACAGGAAGTGGCGTGTAGAAAATAGCATTTGCATTGAGTCCTGAAGGAAGACTAGGGATTCTAATAGAGCTGCAGAGAGAGATTATTCCCCTGGGAATGGGGGGGACTGTCTGGCACTAGAGGTGAATAATGGAATGTTATTTGTGAAGAAAAGCAAATGGGTAAGTATAAGAAAACTGATAAGGTAAAAAGGGGACAGATTGTGAAGAGATTTACATGCAAAACAAAAGACTTGATACTTGATTTGGTAGGCAAGAAGGAACCACTGCATTTTATTGAGGTGGGGAGGGGGAGAGATGATGGGGCATGGAGTCTGACCTAAGCTTTAGGAAAACACTTTGGCAGCTGTTTGGAGGATGTATTCCAGTGGGGAGAGACTTGAGGTGATAAGACAATTAGAAGGTTGTTTAATGATTGAGGAAATGCCTTTTATCAGGGCAAATCAGCACCTGCCCTGTAACTTTTAGTCTCAGAGAGACCTAGAGGTTAACTGATGTTTTAACTAGTTGGAATAGAGACTTGAGCTAAGATTTTCCTTACTCTTTATCTTCTCCTCTATACTGTCTCTATAACTTAGATACTATAGATATTATTACTATTCCCGTTTTTTAAATGAAGAAGACTGAGGCTTAGAAAGTTGTTAGTGACTTGCCCTTGGTTGACAGCCTGTAAATTATCAGAATTATTATTTGAACCCAGATCTTCTTGACTTCCAGTCTAGCATTCTATCAGTTTTTCTACCTTGGAGCAATCTATGTCAAAAGACCAACGGAATGACAATGAATTACTGCCACCTTGGGTAATTCAAAAGTAATAACTTACTAAAAGTTGTCTCTTCTCTTCACAACTCTCCTCTTTCTTCTTTTCATCTCTTTACCTCCCCTTTTTCTTCATCCTTTTTTCTCCTCTCTTCCCCCTCCCATAAAATATTTTTATAATTAAAAGTGATTTGTATAATATGGTGATTTATATATTCTAGCAGATGGCCAAAGCTTTTCTGATCTGTTTGTAAGTTTCCCCTATGCTCCTTTCATGAAAACTAACCCTTTGCTTTTCTTGATTCCTGTCCATACAACAATATTTATGAAAATATTTGATTGTCTGATATTTTTAACTTTGGTCAATGTAGTTGTTTGAATACTGTCTTCTACTAGTTTATGAACTTTATGTGAATGAAGGTTTTCTGATGTAACGTGTATTGCTATGTATTTGAGGAAGTCTTTGAATGACAGACTCGTGAATTCAGATTTTAAGCGAATGAAGTTTTCTTTAAAAAATGCGGTACAGTAGAAGATGTAATTAGAAAGATTATTTTGGCTGTAGTATGTAGGATAGACAGGAGAGACTGGTTTGACCACCAACCTCCCACCCCCAGGGGTTGTGAGGGGCAGCAATCTAGGTTACAGGTTAATGAAGCCTTTAACTAGGTTTATGACTGTTAAAAGGAAAGGAATATAAGAGAATATCCTTGAAATAAAAATGAACAGTCCTTAGGGATCTGATTGGGATGTGTGGGGTGAGGGAGAATAAAAAGTCAAAGATGACTGCTGTATTAAGCCTTAAAGGATGGTCATCAACAAAAACAAGGGAATTAGAGTGAATTTGGGGGGAAAGAACATGGGGTTATTATTTTTTTTGATGGATTGTTTGATGATGGGGTGACGTGGGGTGGATGGATGATGAGTAGGCAGTTAGAAATGATGCTTTGAAGTTCAGTTGGTACTTATTTAAGAAGAGATTTTCAGGTTATCCCCATAGATGTGATAATTGAAGCCTTGGGAATGGGTGAGATTACCTAGGTAGATAATAAAGAGCAGGAGTTCTTAACCTTGGAGTCCATGAACTTGAAATATTTTGATAACTGTATTTGTAATGTAGTTGCTTTCCTTTCTAACACTATTTTATTTTGTACATTTAAAAACATTATTCTGCTAAGGAGTTCATAGACTTCATCAGGAAGGAGTCCTCAACACAAAAAATGGTTAAGAAGCGCTAAGTTGAGAAAGTGACTAAAGAAAACCTTTTGAAGTGGGAGAAAAAGGGGAGAGAACTATTTTGCAAAGTTAAAAAAGTTTCAGGGAAAGAATAATCTTGGAAAGGAGAAGATAGTTTTAATTGCACAAAATGCTTGTAAGAGGGTTATGGGAGGAAGGCCTAAGAGAAAAACATTGAGTTTTAAAAGTAGATCATTGATGATTTTAAAGTAATTGTTTGTAGAGTACTGGGGTACGCATCAGATTGCAGGGTCGAGAGTGATCAGTGAGTAAGGGCTAAGATGTAGAAATTTAGTTTTGAAAGTTTGATTTGAAAGAAAAGAAAGACTGGGCAAAATCTTAGTACCATGATCAAAGGAAAATATTAGGGTTTATTTTCCCCTTGGGATGAGGAAGAAATAGAGAAAAAGGAAGGGTAGAAGAGACCCAAGCATGTTTATAAGTAGAGGGGAATCAAATAGAGAGATTAGGATTGATAGTAGAAAAGATCCTGAAGAAAATAGTTAACAGGGAATCATATATTTAGAGCTCTGTGAGACCTGTAGTATTTTCAACACCTTTTTTATTTAGAGGAGGTAATGAGGACCACAGAGTTTGTGACCCAAGGTCACAGTTTTATGATTCTAGTGATGAAATCAACCCAAGCTATTTACAAAAAGAAAATAGAAAAGTACTGCATATTGGAGGAGGAAAAGATTGTGGGAAGTGCTATGTGTTCCATACCTTTTCATTTACTAATTAAGATTGAAGATTATTTTTTGCAACTGACTCAATATAAGCATTCCAACACAGTAAAATGAGTTGTCTTGTTGTATAGGGGGTGATTACAGTTAATAGCCACTCCTTAATGGGACTTGGTGGCAAAATTAATTGACCTAGTTCTTCTCTCACAGGAATGTTCTGCACAAATGACTTTTTAACGTTTCCAAAATTGTTACTGTATTGTAGGATAGGGAAGAGAAGGAAGGCAATTGCTGGTATTATCCAGAGTAGTGTTATATTTGGTAAATGGCCTTTGGTCATTTTGTATTAATTCCTGTGAATTAATATTGTTTAAAAGCAATACTATTTGAGCATGTGTTACATTAATAATCATAATCACTCAAATTTATATAATATTTGAAAGTTGACAAAGTACTTTCTTTACAGTAACTCTGTAAATTAGTACACATATTGGTGTCCCCATGAGGAAACAGTTTGGGAGATGCAGTGGCATAGTCATGTCTAGTAAGTGAATGGTAGATCTGGACCTGGATGAAGCTTGAGTGTTGTGACTCTGAATCTATTTTTGTTTTAGTGAGCTATAATATATGAATTATCCTAATATTTGTTGGCAATAAGTTTTTTATATGTAAATCTTATTGTTACAATAAAAAATTCATGAGTTCTTTTATTTGTAGGGTTGTGTCAGAACACATTCATTTTACATACATACAATTCCACTATCTTTGTCTTTATCCTTAATGCCTTGTTTTCACTTCATAAAATTATCAGTTTCCTTCAAAGCAGATGCCACTTCCGTAGGAACCCTTTTTCCTTTACTCCCTAGAAATTACTTTGTGTTTAATCTGTATATGTTGTGTATATTTATATACACGTTGCTTTTATCCAGTAAATTGGAAACCTTCTTGAGGGTAGGTACTGTTTGAATTTTGTCTTTGTATTCTCAGAGCCTAGTACATAGATACTTAAATACTTAGTAAATTGAAATATTCTTCACAAAGGCAAAAAAAGCACTTGAATGGAAAATAATTTGAAAGATATTTATACAGAGTTTGATCAGGAAAGGAGTGAGATGTAGTGGGTAAGGAGGGAAAAGGGAGAAGTACAGAAAAAGAATTGGGAGCGACTCTTAAAACAGGAAGAGTCCATCTAACTTAATTCAGTCAAAGTATTGATTTTACTATGGACTTGCAGATATGGTTTTGCCAAGGTTTCATTTATTCATTGTCTTTTTGGCAGAGGCAGTTGCTTCAGGAAGGTAAGATGCCATGCCAAGAATGGCATGGCAGAATTCATTGGAAGTGTAGCTGTATTTTCTGCACCAAAAATCTAGACACGTAGTCTAACAAAAGATAACTCTTACAAAGCCTTGTAAAAAAAATGCTCCCTCTTAAATTAGGAACTGTCCCAGTAGATTCTGAACATGATTAATACAGATGTACTGGGACAAAATATAATGAATCTTTAAGTGGTCATAAGATGTGATCAAGGTGACCTGAATATATACATATACATACATACATATATATATATATTTCTCCCTGTCTTTCCCCTGTGCCCCACCCCAAGATAGTATGTCAGTACAACATAGTGTCCGTCTCTTTGTCCATATCTGCCGTGTACTGGTATGCTCACCTTCCATAGTGAAGCATCTGACTTTGTCCTGTCATAGATTTAGAAATGGAAGTTACCTCAGGGACATAAGTCCAATTCCCTTATTTTATAGATTAAGAAATTGAGGCACGGAGAGGTTAAATGACTTGGCCAGGGTCACATCTAGTGACTGAAGCAAGATTTGAACCTCTCCACTTAATTGACATCGAATCTATCCAGCTCTCTGTCTTACTTCTTCACCTAGCTGACTCCTCTTAAATTTCAGTCAGTTGCATTGATGACCTGGCCTTGTAGATCGTCAGCTTTTTCAGCTGCTAAGGTCAATATTAAATAAGTCCATTTCACATTTATGCTTTGTGCCCTCAGTTGGGTCTTTACTACCACAAGATAGACATGAGATGTCATTCATCATGAGATGAACAAAATATTTTTAATAACAGGCAACTAGAGAGTGCAGTGAATAGAGCACTGGTCCTAGAGTGAAACCAGATCAGGTTTAAGACACTTATATAGCTTTGTGACTAAGTTACTTAATCTCGATCTATCTCAGTTTCTTCAGCTGTAAAATGGGGGTTATAATAGCACCTATCAACCTCACAGGGTGGTTGTAAGGATCAGATGAGATATTCATAAAGCACTTAGCATAGTGGCTGGCACAAAGATGAGTAAGCATCAATTTCAAAAATTTAAGGGCTTTTTAGAAGTGTTATTTACGACTTGTCTAGGGAGGATATGGATTTTTTTCCTCAAGGTATTCCATCAAAGACTGGATGACCACTTGATAGAGTTGTTGTAGAGGTTATTTTTATACATATAGGGACAGGTTGGATATTTAAATATTCTGAGATGTCTTTCAGCTCTAGCTTATGTTCTGATGAATTGGTATTTTATTTTAACGTAAGTTTGTTTTCAATTTTATTATAATTATTTGTTGTAAAATTCATAATTAACTTTTATTTTACTTTTTGTCAATTAACCCTTTCCCCCTTCCCACCTCTCTGTTAACCCCTAATTAGGGCTTGCATTTTATTCATACACTTATCTCTTAGAATAGAGAACTAGTGAATATGTTTGCATAGAAGAATGACATAGGTCTCTGTATCTGGAAGATTAATTTATTAGGTATATGATAAATATTTGGGAGAGAAAGCTACTTGTAGACAAGTGAAGAGTGTAGTCAAGACGTAATGAAGATTTTTAAAAAATTTTAGTTTTCAACATTCATTTCCACAAGATTTTGAGTTACAAATTTTCTCCCCGTCTTTCCCCTACGCCCACCCCAAGATAGCAATCCTGCTGAATACCCCTTCACCCAGTCTGTTCTCTCTTACATCCTCCTCCATACACTCTCTAACTTTCTAGGAGGGCAAGATGAATTTCTATACCCTGGTGCCTGTATATCTTATTTCCTTGTTGCATGTAAAAAAAAAAAATTTTTTTTTTAAACATTAGTTTTTAAAACTTTGATTTCCAGATTCTTTCCCTTCTTCTCTCCTCACCCACCCCCACTGGGAAGATAAGCAATTCAATATAGGTTGTACATGTGTAGTTACACAAGACGTTTCCATAGTAGTTATATTATGAAAGACTATATTTCCCTCCATCCTATCCTGCCCCTCACTTACTCTATTTTCTTCTTTGACTCTGTCACTTTTCAAACTGTGTGTTTCTAACTACCCTCTCCCCCAATCTGCCCTCCTTTCTGTCATCCCCCCTCTTATCCCCTCCTCTGCTATTTTGCTGTAGGGTAAGATACCCAAATGAATGTGTATGTTATTCCCTCTTTAAGCCAAATTCAATGAGAGTAAGATTGACCCGTTCCCTTTCACCTTCCTGCTCTTCCCCTCCATTGTAACAGTTTTCTCTTGCCTGTTTTATATGAGATAATTTGCCTATTCTATCTCACCTTCCCTCCTTCCCTTTTTATTTTCCTCTCTCACCTCTTAATTTTATTTTTTTGATATTATCCCTTCCTATTCAACTGATCCTGTGCCCTCTATGTATTCATGTACACACACATACACACGCGCTCATGTATATATTTATACACCCTCCTATACATACATATATGTGTATATATACATATATATATATATATTCCATTCAACTATTCTCATACTGAGAAAAGTCTCATGGGTTACAGTTATTGTTTTTCCATGTAGGAATGTAAATAGTTCAACTTTAATAAGTTACTTATGATTTCTTTTTCCTGTTTACCTTCTCATGCTTCTCTTGCTTCTTGTATTTGAAAGTCAGATTTTTCTGCTTGGCTGTGGTTTTTTCATCAAGAATACTTGAAAGTCCTCTATTTCATTGAATGACCATATTTTCCCCTGAAGCATTATACTCAGTTTTGATGGGTAGATGATTCTTGCTTTTAATCTTAGCTCCTTTGACCTCTGGAATATCATATTCTAAGCCCTTTGATCTCAAAATGTAGAAGCTGCTAGATCTTGTGTTATCCTGATTGAGTTTCCACAATACTCAAATTGTTTCTTCCTGACAGCTTGGAATATTTTCTCCTTTACTGGGGACTCTAAAATTTGGCTATGATATTCCTAGGAGTTTTCTTTTTGGGATCTTTTTCAAGAGACGATTGGTGAATTTTTTCAGTTTTTATTTTGCCCTCTGGTTCTAGAATATCGGGGCAATTTTCCTTGAGAATTTCTTGAAGGATGATTTCTAGGCTCTTTTTTTGATCATGGATTTCAAGTAGTCTAATAATTTTTAAATTCTCTCTCCTGGATTTATTTTCCAGGTCAGTGGTTTTTCCAATGAGATATTTCACATTTCCTTCTATTTTTTCATTTATTTGGATCATTTATTTTCATTTATTTGGATTTATTTGGATATAATATCTTGATTTC
>CM053587.1:90477995-90491827 GCA_028646515.1 Pseudochirops corinnae | reverse complement strand
GTGAGTTTTTGAAATTTCTTTTCCATCTGGCAAATTCTACTTTTTAAGGCATTCTTCTCCTCATTGACTTTTTGGGCCTCTTTTGCCATTTGAGTTAGTGTATTTTTTAAGGTGTTATTTTCTTCAGTGTATTTTTGGGTCTCCTGTAGCAGGCTGTTGACTTGCTCCTACATCATTCTCATTTCTCTTCCCATTTTTTCCTCCACTTCTGTTACTTGATTTTCAAAATCCTTCTTGAGCTCCTCCATGGCCTATAACAAGCTTATATTTTTCTTGGAAGCTTTTGATGCGGGAGTTTTGACTTCATTGACTTCTTCTGGTTCCATGTTTTGATTCCTTTTGTCCCCAAAAAAGGATTCTTTGGTCTGATTTTGCTTCCTCTGTTTGCTCATCTTGCCAGTCAATTACTTGACTTTTGAATTCTTTGCCATGGTAGAATTCTGCTTCCAGAGTGGAGAGAGCTATGTCCCAAATCACTGGGGTTTTCACAGATGTTGTCAGAGCTATAAGGAGGGCACCCTCTCTATGGACACCCCAAGCTCTGGTACACTTGTCAGACACCCCAGGACCCCCACCCAAGACCATGATTCAGATCCAAGCAGGTCAAAGCAAGAGCAATTACCACTCTGAATGGTTGCTTGATCCCCTTAAGATCTGCAGGCCAGGAGGTTGGGAGGCAGCTATGCAGCCACCCCTGTCACCTCTCGCCCCAGAGGCAGGGGCTGGACTGAGCTCTTCAGTCACCCAACTCCAACAGAATTCCCCACTGAGCTTTTGTTTTCTCTTTGGCATTTATGGGTTGAGAAGTCTGTAAACTGCCACAGCTGCTGGTGATTCACTCTCCTGAAGTCTTTTCCAGCTGGTCGGGTCTGGCCCGTGCGGCTCATGTAGGACTGTGCTTAGCTCCAAGTTAGGTGGGATAGACCTTTCCCATCAGCCTGCCAGGCTGCCTTCAGCGGGAGATTTGTTTCTCTCTGTCTCTTTGTGGGATCTATAGCTCTAAAATTTGTTTGGAGTCATATTTTACAGGTATTGGAGGTGTTTGGAACGGGAGCCCTGTGGAGTTCCTGTTTTTACTCCGCCATCTTGGTTCTGCCTACTGGTAATGAGGATTTGATCTAGGTTAGTGATAGTGACTGGCATTAAGTGGATGAGGAGATGGTAGAACTAGATTTGACAGATGGGAGAGATTTAGGGAAGGAGATACATTTTGAACATAGGATCATAGATATAGATTAGGAAGGTGTCTCAGAGTGTGTCTAATGCCACGTCTTTAATTTAGTAGTTGAGAAAATTGAGGCCCATAGAAGTTAAATGTCTTGCCTAAGGTCACTTAGGTCATTAATGACAGATTTGAGTTTTGAACCCAGGTCCTCTGACTCTAGATGCAAAACTTTTACTTGCCCTTTTAATGAATTTTGAGACACCTGTTAGACATTCAGGTAGATAGGTCTAATCAGAGAGAGAGAGAATGAATATGTGTGCACATGTTTATATACATATATACACACACACATATATACAAATATACACACACATATTTTCACTAAGGTTGTGGTTGAGCTCATTAACCTAGACAAGATTGCCAAGGGATAGAGTGTAGACAGTGAAGAGAATCCAGGGAGTATACCCATGCTTGTAGACAGAAAGATGCCATCAGCGGAAGAAGTGTGTCCATTGTTCAGGCCAAGAAATAGGTCAGTAATTTTAAAAAACTTCAAAACGCTTATGTAGAATGATGACGGGGGGAGGTCTGTTTGATTTGGCAAGTAAATCATTGTTGACTTGGGAAAGCCTAGATTCATTAGAATTATAAGGAAGGAAGGGTAGTAAGGAAATGAGTTTAGTGTGAACTCCCTTTACTAGGAGTTTGGTGGTAGAGTGAAAGAGAAAGAAATGGTAAGGTGGCAGACTTTTTTTATTTTAAGTTTAGGGGAGATTGTTCGTATTTATGGACTGAGGGAGATTGCTCCAATTTAGCTGAGATGATGAAGGATGCTTTGTAAAGTAGCTATTGTCATAGCTGAATAAGAACAGTTTTAATAGAGAAGGCCTAGACCACGAGTGGGGAACATGTAGCCTTGAGGCCACATATGGTCCACCCCTGGGCCCTATGCATAGGCAGAAGTGTGGGTGTAAATGTAATGTTGGAGGTATAGTGTGGATGTGTACGAGAAAGAAGACAAGTTGTCTAGATTGGAGCATAGTTTAAGTGGAAAATAGTTTGAATTAACATTGGAACCACCAAATGACAGATTGTTCAGAAGCCTTAATGCCAGATTAAGGGGATTTTTAACTTGATTCTTAGGAAGCAGGGAACCATTGAAGAGTTTTGAGCAGTGGAGTGATACCATCAGATCTGTGTATAAGAAAGTTTCGTATTTTGGCAGTGTTGATCAATGCATTACAAGGAGGGGTGGAAAAAATTGGATTGATTCGAATCATATTGCAACTTTCTAAGTAGGTGTATTAAGACATAGTACTGGGCTGTTGCAGTGATAACAAGGAAGCAGTAGATTGGGAGACTTTTGGAAATATCACGGGTAGTAATTTGTCACAATGGGATTTTTGGCAGGCAAAGGAGAAAAAATAAGGGTAATAACAATATTTACTGTATTGTAAACTTTTTGAGGACACAGATTGCCTTTATTTTTGTAATCTCAATACTTATTCCATGCTGCATCATCGTTGAGCTTAATCATTGTGAGATATTACTCTTTCTTTGTCCTTACCTCCCCCTTTTTAGCACAAAAAATTCACTTCAAAATGTATATACTTCCCTTGGTGGGGAAATGACTGGGAGATCCTTGGATGAATCTGAGAGATGAGACTGGACAAAATTGTGGGAAGATAAAATTTGCGGCCTTTCAAACTGATCCTGCTATTTATTTAGATGTGTCTGCCAAGGAATAAAGTACATGGAATCAGCTTAGCATGAAGCTGTCCCCCTCATTTAGGTATAATTCCTTTCCTCCCAGGCTCCCCCCCAAACCCCCCCCCCCCAAAAAAAAAAGGAGAAAGAAACTACTAGCAATATTTTCCCAGACTGACTCAGTAAAAATTGTCCTGTTCAAGGGAATTGGCTGTTAGGATGTGTATGCCCTTGAGGCTTTTCTGTAGTCCTCAATTATTACTAACTTGCAGTTTCTGAGATTTCCAAGCAAAGAGATGAGTGAAGCTCTCTATAAGCCTATCTATTATTTGGTAATTGTCTGTAGTTTAGCAGCTTGTAACACTCCCCACAGCTTTGCTTTTCTAGTTGTATAAACATGGCTGGCAGCCAAGAGTTGGTGCTGTAGATATTTAATGCAAATACTGCTTTAATAGTGATAATTTTCCTTTAGGCTATATTCATACAGTGAACTGGATATTTTAGACAGCTACTCTTTAAGATTATTAATCTTTGTTGATCTTCACTGATTTTGTTGGCTGTGGTGAACTTGATTGACTCCCTGTTGGCATCTGAGAGCTTCCTATTAATTTTAAACCCCGGGTAGCATTTTGCTTTATTTTTCTTCTAAGTCCTCGGATTGGTTGTCAGCCACACTACACATTCTTATATCTGCCTTTCTTTTTGCAGGTCCTCTTATGGATTAAACTGTCATTTCATAGCTTTTTAGACTTTTATGGGTGGGGGAAACATTCAAAATGTTTTGCTGTTGGAAATAACAGCAAAAAATGTTTTATCATACCAGTCTTTTAAGACTTAATTTTTTTTTTATAGTTATTACTAGTTTTCATTGCAATGTAAGTAAAAGTATGCCTGACTCTCCTGGTTCCTACTCTTGACATTCTACTTACTATTTTGCTTTGGAAGATCAGCCATACCCAACTTCTTTCCACCCTTAATTTCTGTTCCGTTATTTTCTCATTTTCCCCTTACTTTTGTAAGATAGACAAATATAAAATTTATCTTGTCCAAATGAGGTAAGATTAAAGACTTCAGTTTCTTTCCCGCTTCATACAAGTTTGTTTTAGGTAATTATAAGGACAAAAGACTAAGAAATTATTGAAACTTAGGCCTAATTTAGGAAGATGTGGAGAAAGGCAGCATGGTGTGAGTGAGTAGAGAGTGCTGGATTCCGAATCAGGAAGCCTTTAGTTCATTTGTGCTAGCTGTGTGATCCCAGGCAAGTCCCATAAACCTCTCCAGGCCTCAGTTTCTTCATCTTTAAAATGAGGAATTTGGACTGTGGTCTCTTCTGACTCTAAATAGATACTTCTGTCATCCTATGAGAGTGTTTTATTCACAATATCTCAGACTTCAAAACATCTGAATGAAAATATTCTTTTGATAGATCAGTTCAAACATTTAGGGCAGGTACTTTTGCAAAGCAAAATGCTAGGGATGCAAAGACAAATCTAGTCTCTGCCTTCTCTAAGTTTACATTCTTCTCTGGGCCTAGGGAGGAAGATACTACATATGTACATATATGTGTGGGATAGAGACCACTACTAGTTTTTAAAAATCGGAATCTGAGTGGGGAAGCAGAAAGAGTCCTTTATTCATTCTCATGAGAAAGGGAATGGCCCTCATCACTCAAGGGTTGTCAGCCAGGGAGTGCAAATTGCGGAAGCTTGCTGTCTTCTGTTATCCTAATCCTAACCCGGCCCACTCCCCTATCTGGTCTCAACATTGGTCAGTAAAGTGGGTTTACAGTCTCCTTGGGAGTAACTAGCTAATTGGCACAAAGCAATCTCAATCCTTCATTGCCATAATTATTCATGAATTAGTATCCTATCAGAGGATGGTGTTTTCCAGTCCCTCACTGTGCACCAAATTTGGAGGCAGCCAATGAGAGTTACAGTTGACAGCCCTTTATTATCATAATTATTCATTTGACCCTTCTACCCAGTCAGAAGGAAACATCCTTCAATCTCTTACTTTTGCGTATCTACCCACCAAATTTGGTGGCAACCAATAAGAAGAAGGCTAGTGTTGTTAACTTTAAGTTTCGGCACCTTGGTTCTGGGGCCTGTGGAAACAACCCTTTGCTGTCTCTCACATATAAATACAAAGTCATGAAGCAGCTTTAGGAGAAGGTGAAAATCTGGAAAGATTTCATGTAATAATAGGAAAGATGTGTAATGATAATAGTGCTGTGTAAGTACTTTATAAATATTACTTCATTTATTCCTCACAACACCCCTGCCAGGCAGGTGTTGTTATCCCTACTTTACAGTTGAGGAAACTGAGGCAGACAAGTTGAATGACTTGGTCCTCGGTTACACAGCTAATAAGTGTTTGAGACCTGGTTTGAAGTTAGGTCATCCTGACTCCAGGCTCAGCACTCTTAATCACTGTCCCACCCACCTGCCTCTGATGTAATAAGGAGCACTGATGTTGAGTCTGAAAGAAAGCTAAGGATTAAAAGAGATGGACCTGGAGAGGGAATACATTTTAAGCATGGGAAGAAACCTGTTTAAAGAAATTGGCATTGGTGAGTCAAGTTTAGGAAATAGCTAGTATTGCCATTTTAGCTGAAATATAGAGTGTATGAAGGTGATCTGGGAAGGAGGTAGGTGGAAGGCTTTTTAAATACTAGTTTGAGGAGTTTGTATTTTATTTAGAGGCACTAATTATGGAAATGGCATGATCAGACAGGTATTTTAGGAGTATTTCACAAGAGGTGGGATTAGAGAGTGGAAGAGACCAGAAACAGGGAAATCATTAAATAGGTTACTCTTGTGATTGCAGATATTGAGTGGATGAATGGTGAAGCAGATGGATGTGAAAAGTTGAGGTTGAATCATCAGGATTTAACAACTGATTGACTTGGGGGATGAAAAGGAATCTTGAAAAGAGTCAGGATTTCAAACATGAGTAACTAGAAGAATGGTGGTACACTCAATAGTAGTACTGAAACTTGAAAGATAATGAGTTAATGGTAAAAATTAGTAATTTTTGTATATGTTGACTTAGAGATGATCATGAAAAATCTAGGTGAAGATGTTTACAAGTCATTGGGTACTGAAGATTTGGAAAGAAATGAAAGAGTAATAAAATTCAGGGGAGCTAATGAGATTTACAAGGTAGTATACATGGAGAAAACAAAGACCCCTGAAAGAAGTTTGGAGAATGCCTAGGCTTCATGGGTGGGAGATGGATAAAGATCCAGCAAAGGAAATTAAGGAGAAGAATTCAAATGAATGGGAGGAGAGAACCAGAACAGACCAAACCCAGGAGGGCAGAATCTTCATGAGAAGGAAATGATTGACAAGATCAAAATTTACAAAAGGTCTTTGGATTTACTGCTTAAAGTGTTTTGTTGGTAACTCAAGTAGCAGTCTTAATAAGGAAGATTTAGAATGCCAGATTGCAAGGGATTGAGAAGTAAGGGGACACTGTTAGGAAATGAAAGCAACTAATGGAATTGGTCTATTCTAGGAGCTGACTGTAAAATGAAGAAACAGAAGGCAGGGTCAAGTGAAGTTTTTTTTGGACACAGGGCATAATGAAAGATGGAGAGGGAGAGACACAAAAGGAGATGAAGGGAAGGAAAGGTATTAAAAGCACAGTTGTTGTTGGTCTTGATAAAAATTGCAGGGCCACCTTTTTCTTAGATACTGGAGACAAAGAAACAAATGAGGAATTGTGTAGAGGTGTTTTAAGTTGTGAAGTTAAGAGAAAGAGGTGACAGCCTCTTAGTAAAGAATGAGGTGAGAGGAAGATGGAGTTGGTAGAATAGGGAGCTTGAATAGAGAAGAGTTTTGAAAACGGAAGGTAATTGGGAATATGGAAGTAAGGCAAAATCGCCATGCAGAGTGAGGGCCCATGGGAGAGTTGGATAAAATGAATATGTAGTAGATTCAGTTGCAAGAATCTAGCTGTACTTAGCAGTAGGTGAATAGGAGTGAAGATAGACAATAGGGTCACCCTAGAGTTAGTTTATCACTTGATTATAGATAGTACAAAGGAATGAAGTATTAGTTGAATTGGTCAGCCATAGGATCAAGAAGGGAGAAAAGTGAGTCCAGAAGAGTATATGATATAAAATGGGAGACTAGGAAGGGGGTGGGGAGGGATTGAAAGTCATGATAAGGATGTAGAACAAATTTAAAGTGAAGGATAATGTCTTTCAGGACAGACTAAAAGAATTGCATTGTGAGAACCCAGTTGAGATTAGATGAGATAAAGATATAGTGGATTCAGTTGCATTGGAGAAGGATATGTTCATGTATGTATATAATTATTAAAATCAAGGTTTTTGTGGGTGGAAATACTGTTTTGAGAAGATTACTGTCTTCAAGTATTTGTAGGGCTATCAGCAGGCAAGAGGAATAAAACTTGCTTTCTTGGGTCACAAGACAGCAATGTATAGAAGCAGCAGAGGCAAATTTAAGTATAATGTGAGGAAAACTTTCTGCTGACTTTCAGGAGCCCAGGTAGCATGGTAATTGTGGAAAGGGTTCTGGGTTTGGAGCTTTAGACCCTGAATTTGAAACCTCTCTCTGCTATGTATTATGCTGTGACCTCGAGCAAGCCAGATAACCTGTTCTATGTTTCAAGTTTCTTGATTTGTAAAATCAGAGGGTTGGACTAGATGACAACTCTATAAAATCAGTGATCTAATGGCCTCCATACTTTAGTTGAGGTTGTGTGCATGTCCGTCTGTACTTTAGAAATTAAAAATTTTTGAATGTACTTATTTGGTAATGGAGACTTGTTAGCATTTATCTAATTTCTGGTTACTTAAGAAAGTTTGAGATAATGACTAAGGAATTGTGTGGAAAATTACCAGTTAGTGTTAATTTATTTAAAAGTTTTTGGAATTGTACTTAAGTAAAGGCACTTTGAAAAAAATTTAAAAAAGAAAAATGTGTCAGATTGTCCGTTGTTTTCTTAATGGCAGTATTACTCTTATTCTCTGGTATAATTTGACAGTTTTGTGATTAGACAATGAAGTTTTAAGGACCTACTCTTAAATTCCCTCATCAAGGGAATTAAGGAATTAATTTAACATGTTGGTAAAAAAAAAAAGTAATGGGTAGGAAATGGTAAATATTGGTATTAAATAGCAGCTACAATTTAATACTAATTTTTAAAATACCTGGAATATGGTAAGTGATAAAATGTTTCTGATTGTATACTTTAAAAGGTTGAAACACTAGGGAGTAATTATTTGTTCAAAAGTCTTATAAAATTATATGGAGTAAAAGTAGAATGCTTCCTGTACTTATGTTTAAAATCTGTGCTCTTTCAGTCATCACTGAATTTTGAGAAACATTCTGAAAACTTTCAGTGGGCAGAGAATCGTTATGATGTAAATCGCAGACGACACAACTCTTCAGATGGCTTTGATTCTGGTATTGGACGTCCTAATGGAGGTAAAGTTTTTCAAAGGACTCTTGTTATATTTTTAAAATTTGGTTTGATTTTTTAATTCTTTTTCTTTCTTTTAAACATTTTGTTTGGCAATATTATCTTATGCTTTTTTTTGCTTTGTCTTTGATCAAAGTCATTGTCGTGGCATTTATTTTGTTTTTGCCGATGTAGGAAACTTTGGAAGGAAAGAAAAAAATGGATGGCGTGCACATGGAAGAAATGGTACTGAAAACATAAATCATCGAGGGGGATACCATGGTGGAAGTTCCCGTTCTCGAAGCAGTGCTTTCCACTCTGGAAAAAGCCAAGGACTGCATGAAAACAATGTCCCTGACAATGAAACTGGGAAAAAAGAAGACAAGGAAGAACGCAAACAATTTGAGGCTGAGGATTTTGTAAGTTTCTTGTAATTATAATACAAAACGAGGTTTCATTGTTTCTTCAAGTGCCATTTTATCCATTATGCAAGCTACTTCATGAAATTTCACCAGTACAGCTCATCTTATACAGGGATCACCCTTTCCATACATAGGTAAGAGGTATTAGTCATTTGACCACTTATTTTTTATTTTATTTTAAAAATCCTTTGTTTAGTGGGTGTTTTTGTTTAAACTATGTACACCTCAACTTTTGACTATTGGTCTAACAAATACTAAGTTCACTTCACCATAAAGTTTTGCAACTACTAGGGAGTTTGCTAGTGTTGTTTAGTAAAAAAAATCACATTGTATACAGTCTACATCATTTATGCCAAGAGAACAAAAAGATATGGTGGAAGGGGTGGGAGAAAGAGGGAGATGAATGTTTGTTTGTGCTTTTAAAAAAAATCTTAACTTTTTTATTAATTCACCTTGCTATATAATTTGTATCGTAGGACTTGGCAAGTAGACATTATGCTTTCACAGTATTTGAGGAACCATTTTCAGATTGATTTTAAACTTCTGTTGATTCAGAAATTTTTTTCTAACTGCAGCAAACTATCTTCTCTGTTTATTCAAAAAGATGAATATGTAGCTTTGTTTTAGGAATACTAATTTTTACTGACTTTAAACACATTGTTATCCACTTAAATAAGAGAATGGTCTCTAGCGCCCCTAATAGATACCAAGACAAGGGGAAGAGGAGACCTGAACTCTTTATTTTATTTTTGACCGCTCATCAGATGACAAATGGATTGGAGATTTATTTTAAAAAGAAAATGATAGAAAATTTTTTTAAATCACATTTTAAAATACAATAAAATTTTATTTAAAAGTGTAAATATTGTTCTTAGCTCACTGACCTTACAAAAGCAGGCAGCCCAGACTTCTTATCTAGAAAGAGTACTCTTAGCAAAGTTGTAACAGGGTTCTATAAGCATCTTACCATACTGGGACTTAGGTTAGGGTAGGACTATTCTGCCATCAAGGGATTTCCTGGAGTTTCTGAGTTCATACTTGAAGTAGTGCTTCCCAGTTGTTTTAAAACCACTGTGGAACAACTGAATTGACTCTAATGTGGTAGGAAGATCCCTGATCTTTGTAGTAGCCGCTACCACTAGTTGATTTCTCTATATTGAACTCTCTACTGGTTAACTGACTCAGTCTTGTGCTTATCCACCTGTACACATACTTCTAACTGCCCTTTCATTTCACCCATTGATATAATGGGAGGATTTGGACTTCTACCTTCTTTTGTCTTATTTTGTTTGACATGCTATGCTGCAGTGACAATTTCTGTGGCTGTAAGTTATAATAATTTTCATTAATCTGAAATAGAATTTCACATGATTGGGGATAAATGAAATAGGACATTCATCCTGTATTTATGCCCTCATTAACTATAGTCTAACAAAATAAAACTATGTACAAATAGGAGTTAATCACTAGAATAATTATTAAATGTCCTTTATTTCCATAATGCAACATTGGTAGTATAAAACAATGCATGGCCCCTATTTTCTAGTAGTTATTAGTTTCTCCAAACTGCAAACATGAAATGGGATGAATTAAAATTGCATTTGTAGGAGAAAGTTATTTCTATTATTGTAATCTTACTGGTTCAAAATATCATTATACATTTTTGCTGTTGCAAGTTTTTTTTGAAATTGTGGCGTCCATTTAGCTTTTAATAATTTTTGTAGAAACTGTTTCTTAATTTAATTTGAGATGGAAATTGACTCGTATATTTATTGAAATGTTACTGAAAGTAATTGTTAAACTAGCCTTACTATACTTTTTGGTAACAGTTCTAATGAGCTTTTAATTTAATTTTGCTTAGTCTTACCTGAATAACATCAGTTCTTAATTATTTTTAGATTATTCCTAGGAAAAATAGTTAATTTCAGACTAGGTTTTCCTTGCTACTAGTTTATATGCTTCCAGGTAGCCTTACTGAAAGTTGATAGGGAAATCCAAAAATGTATGGCGAAAGAAAAATCTGGCTTAAAAAAAAAAAATCTCATTCAAAAGTTAAAAGTCTTGATCTGTGTATCCATCTTGAAATTTCACTTAATATTGATAGTTAATATTTAGTATTTTACATTGCTTTATATTGCTGAATTTGTAGATTTAACTTTTTGCCAAAGGTGCTACAGAAAGTTAACATAAAAGCTATTATGTGAGGATACTAGACATCAAATTATTTTGATTCTTTTAGGTTTTTGGCATAAGAATGGGTCTGTAGAACATGCTACATTATTGATTGTTGCCAAAGACCAATAAACCCTAAATTCTAACTTTTCAAGAGAAAGTGGGCTTAGTTTGTTTTGTAGCGATTCAGGTTTGGTTGAGGATAGTTTAAATTGTTCTCTTATTTAAAGCGCAGGATATGAGTGCTTGTCTCAGACCTTATTGTGGGATTCTGAGTTATGTCAAGATTTATATGGAACTAAAATCCCATTATATTAAGATATGGGGAAAATAGCATATGACAGCCCATCTCATATAATCACTGCTTTATTGGTGAGTTTATAATAATTTCTATATAATGAAAAAGCCAGTACAAGAAGTGTTTTTCCCCCCTTTTATCCACATAATAGTCATTCTCTGTGATGGAAAATCTTTGATTTTGTGCTGTTTTCATTGTAGGTTTGGAGAGCTGGCCTGTAGCTGATGTTGTTTTTTGTCCTGTCTTCAAGTAGCAGTTGTGTTTGAACTCCCATCCTTGCCACTTCAAGAATCTCAATCCCCTAATTAAAAGCAACAAGCACGTTAAAATATATAGCAGCCTAGGGGGAAGACAAAGTTCATAGGACAGTACATTCAGACCTGGAAAGGACCTCAGAGGTTGTATAGGATCATAGAACTACAGCTAGACAAGACTTTAGAGGCCATCTATTCTACTCTCCTCATAATATGAATGAAGGACAACTAAGTCCAAGTGAAATTAAATGACAGAACATGAATTTGAACTCAAGTCTTTGGCTCCAAAGCCAGCATTCTTGACACCGCAGTATGCATAATACTTCTGTCATCTTATACTCCATTTAGGCTTTTCACTTCCTAATTAGTTACAAAAAGGTCAACTTTTATACCCAGCTTCTGCAGACAATGATTATAATTTGCAGCAGTGTACTCATTTAAATAAAATCTATTTGTGGTGTTCCATTCAATTTTTAATAAAGGAATTTTTTCCCTTATTCACTAAAGATTTTTTTATCAGTGGGAACAGCAACTTGAATAATCCAAAATTGCTGCTGATGAAAAAAATTATATGTGGGCTTTCTTCATTCACTTATTTAATAAATATTTGTTGAATCCCTATGAAACAAGTCACTATGGGAGAGTCAGACATATTAAACACATTCCTTGCTCTGAGCTTAAAATTTGAAAGTGGAGGTGTATGTGCATATATGCATAAATGGCATAAGGAAGCAAGTGATAACTAATGATACTTAAGCTATAAATGGTATGTCAAGCATTTAAATCTAGTTGAATTTATTATATTTATATTTGAATATTCTGGTAATTTAGTGTTAAAATAGCAGAATGAGGCCACATCTGATGACCTGAATTGAGTTAACAAGCTAGTCTAGTTTTTGAGTTTTAACTCTTGCCCATACCCCATTCTATGCTAAGGATGGATAGATAATATTTTAAGATTGAGGTAAAACAGTAATTTGAGAGGTTGCTTCTCTCTAAACTTGCTATCTTTTTTATTCATACTTTTTCTCTGGTTGGGGAAATAAATGTCAAAGGCATTCTATCTTCTGACCCCTATGAAAGGGCATAGTGATAATGTTAACAACTAAATAGATGATACTTCTAGATTTCTGTTGATACTGCTATTGTCAGATGAAGGATCATTGTTGGAAGGGACTTCAGAGGCATCTAGTTTTACTTCCTCATTTTATATACGAGGAAATTTAAGAATAGGAAAATCAAGTTATTTGCCCAAGGCCACATAGGTTGTAAACATCAGAGTATGATTTAATTCTAAAGCCAGTAGCTTTTCTGCTATGCTATTCTCTACTGTGTATAATTGACTTTTGGCCATTTGGAGTTGATTGTATCATATCCTATTAGTAATTGAATAATTTTTGGAATTTTTCAACTGGATTTTTGCTTATTTTTTGTCTTGAGGTTGAGCAGTATTTGTTAAATCCACAAACTTCTCTTTCAGCCATCTTTAAATCCTGAATATGAGAGAGAGCCAAATCAAAATAAATCTTTAGCTGCAGGTGTATGGGGTAAGTATTTTTTGGTCCATATGTGGAATATAAAATAATATTTGTAAATTTGACTGTTTAATAAAATGCAACAAATGGGAAATATGTTAACAAGATGGTCCTAGAGGGGAGAACACTAGCAGTAATTTGAATCAGAAAAGGCTTCATGACACTAATGCATTGTTGGTGGAGTTGTGAATTGATACAACCATTCTGGAGAGCAATCTGGAACTATGCCCAAAGGGCTATAAATAATTGCATACCCTTTGACCCAGCAATACCATTGTTGGGATTATATCCCAAAGAGATCACAGAAGTGGGAAAAGGTCCCATATATACAAAAATATTTATTGCAGCTGTCTTTGTGGTTGCAAAAAACTGGAAATATAGCGGATGCCCATCAATTGGGGAATGGCTGAACAAGCTATGGTATATGAATGTAATGGAATACTATTGTGCTATAAGAAATGGGAAGGAGATGGACTTCATAATTACTTGGAGAGGCTTATATGGACTGATGCTATAAGTGAGAAGAGCAGAACCAGGCAAAACCTGTACATAATCACAGACACATCGTACATATGATGACCAACCTTGATAAATTGGGACTATCCTCAACAACACACAGCTAAAGACAACTCTACAAGCCTCAGGATGGAAGGAGATATCTAAACTCAGAGAAAGATATAGAGAGACTATAGTTTAAATGGAGACTGAAGCAAAACACGCTATCGTTCTCTTTCATGTCTGGTTTTGCTTTTTTTTTTTTCCTTTTCCCAGTGATCACTCATTGGTTACAACCCTTCTATATAACCAAACTATTGTACAATGTGAAAATATTTGCAGATCCTATACATG
>CM053587.1:90460932-90477495 GCA_028646515.1 Pseudochirops corinnae | reverse complement strand
ATATCCTGTATTTTTAGAGTGGATATCTGCTTCTGTGGTGCAGGAACTTCTCAGGCTAGGAGGCAGGGGTTTGGTTGTTAACTTTGTGAGCTGTGGCCTCTGAGTGTGTGGGCTGAGGCCAGGGCCAGGACTCTCTATGTTTCCCCTAAGTTACCTGAGGCTCACAGAGTAACTTATGGGAGCGAGATGGTCTGGCTCCTTCAGGCTTCCACCTGTTTCTCTGGGCTGCTTCTCAGGCAGGCTCACTGTAGTAGAAAGGCGGGGCTATAGTCTGCTGATTGTCCAGGTGGTTCTAAAGGTCACCTGGTCTTTTGCTCTTAGGGCTGGCTGGCTCCACCCACCTGGGCTTAGGCTCCACACAATCTCCCTTCCCCCTTCCTCAGTGATTTCCAAGCCTGGGGCTGTTTACACTTATGCAAGAGTGTACTCTAGATGGGGCTTTTACCTCTAGACTCTTTTTTTTGTGTCAGGGAGGATAGGAGCACCTAGATTTTATTCTTCCATCCCGTCTGGATATGTAATTTCAAACATCCAGAGGGCAGGCTGCTAGCCCCAGGAAAAACCACTGACCCTGCTATGCACCCCACGTTCCCTCCTACCCAGTTCCGTTGGTCCTCCACTCCACAGCAAGACGGATGCAGAAGTTTATGGCTGGGTGAGTCTGCAGGATAGGGGTTCTCAGTCTGCCGCGCTCTGCTCTCAGGTCTGCGCTGGTGCCACTCCTGTGTGCTCCGCGTTCTCCCTGCCCAGACCTGAGCAGGCACTTTTCTGGGCTGGGAATCTGTCACTCTCCTTCTCCCAATAGGTTCTGTCACTCTTAAATCCGCTCAAATTTACTTTTTAGCTTTTAAGGACGAAATTCTTGGGGAGCTTGGAGAAGTTATTGCTTACTTTCCGCCATCTTAGCTCCGCCTCTGGGACTATCTTTTTTCACATTTGTATCCCCATAGGTTAGCACAGTGCCTGGCATATAGTAGCACTTAAAAAATGTTTAAACTGCACACTGCTACAAATGTTCACTTCTAAAACCAGTATTTTCCTCATGAGAATAGCTGCAAATGATGCAGCAAAGGAAAGTTATATATAATGGGCTAACAGTACAGACATTTACTGCTAAACTCAAGGTCTCAGTTAAATGGGGATCTACAAAAGATATGAATGAATTATACTAGTTGTATCTCTACTACTCACTTATTCTGAAATCTATTCCTTCCCCTTGTTTAATATTTTCTCTAGTCTACTTCTCCAGCCTCTGTAATATTTTTTCTCTCAAAGATTGGCTCAAAACTCACATTTTCAAGTTTTTACTGCTACCCTGCTCATTCCTAGTCATTCCCTCTACCCTAGGGTGTCCTTATTTACATAAACCTATAGATGCATGCACAAAATTTCGCACTTCTGTAATAAGACAAATTAAAACATAGGCCTTATCATCAGTGTGCAGAGTACTAGCTCTCTATACAGTATTCAAGAAAAAGCATGTTTCCCAAAGTTGTAAGTACAGGCTGGTATAGGCTAGCCGATGGAGAAATAAAAAATAAAATAAAAATGAGACCAAACTCAATAACCCAGTGATTAATAAACTAGAAAATATAAATTATTTAGGAGAGAACTCCCTAATTGATAAGAGCTGCTAGGAAAGAAAACTGAAAAGAAGTCTGCCAAAAATTAGGTTTAGAATTCAGGGGTGGGGATCCTGTGGCTTCAAGGCCATATGTGACCCTCTAGGTTCTGAAGTGTGGCCCTTTGACCAAATCCAAACTTCACAGAACAAATTCCCTCAATAAAGTCAGTCAAAAGGACTCAGTCAAAAAGCCACACTCAAGGCCCTAGAAGGCCACAGGTGGCCTCAAGGCCACAGGTTCACCCCCCCACCCCCCCCCGCTTATATCAACACCATATTCTACAAAAAATTCAAAATGGAAACTTGATCTGAATACTTAAAATAGTATCCAAAAAAATAGAAAATAAGCAGATTGTGTAGATAGAAGATGAAACTGAAAGCTTCTGCACAAACAAAAAACATATAATATGAGAGAAATAGTCAAAAAGAAAGATTATTTTCATGAAATTTTTTAGATAAGACTTTAGTATTATGTAGGACCAAGTGTGGTCTCTCATCTGCTAAAATACATAAAGCCTTAGGCCTCAGTGTCAATTTACTAGAAATTAGGTGATTTTGGGAGAAAGGTAACTGTGGAAATCTCCTGCTTGAGCTTCCTTGTTCTGTCACCCCACATGTCAAATAAGGGAAAGTAACCGCCAAGTGCCAATCAGATATAAGAGCTTTGCAAGGGGGAGTACACAATATGAATTTGTAGCTATTCCATGATCTAAGCAAAAGTTAACATTTGTGACTGAGTGTATACATAAAAGATTCAATTTCAAGTATCTCTCTTTCTTCCAAAGTGAAGATAATTAGAGGACAGGCAAGCTTTGTGAAACAAGGATGTATGTTTGCTATTCAGTTGTGAAATTCAAATCAGAAACCTCTTGTGTTTAAGGTCTACAGTTATGTTAGTGAAGAGTATCTTACGAGGTACCTAGTCTATGTAGCATGTAGAAATATAAAGGACAGTTAAATAGTCTGAGTAATGGATTATACTAGCCCATGCTCACTCTACTTCTGGTCATTTTCCTACTTTCTTTTGGCTCTTGTTTGTTTAATCTCTTTGCTAGATTTGTGTCTCTTCTAGACTCAGCGCCTTCCACTTGCAAATGATGGCTCAGGCTGAATACCAACCTCTGCCCGAAGTTGCTGCCCAGCACCCTTTGGATCTGGTGTCTGCTAAGTTCCGGACATTGGCCACAGCCCCCAGACCCTTGACTGATGGACCCCTGTGAGGCAGGGACAGCTCAACGACCTTTCTCAGCATGAAGCTGCTTGGGAAGCTGAGACCTTCGTCCCTTGTCCCCAAATAAATTTGTGTCTTATCTGTTTAATGGGGGAATGATGGAGTCTGGGATGCTTTTGTCTGTAACCTCAGTTTGTAAAATCTCACTTGTATTGGGGTACCTATGTATGTAACATCAGTGTGTAACAAGCCTGTGCAATTAAGTTATAAAAGTCATACTTTCCCCCAGCCATAAAGGCATTAACTCTGCCTCTCCTCTGCCCCCAGCTTAAAAGTCTTTTAACTGAGCTAGCAGTCTGCCTAGATACAGTTACCCATGAATACATCACCCAAGTATTCTTTAGAGAAATACATGGCTCCTTTGTTCTAAGTGGCCAGCTGCACCCAGAAACCTTGAACAACATTATCAAAGAGATAACTCCCTCCCAAGATGGTACCTCCTGAATCCCTAATCAGTCTAGCTTCCAAACTTGGCACCTCCTGAAACAATCAAGCCTATGCTCCCAAACAGCCATAATGGACCTATTTCATTTAGTCTTGACCAAAAGTTACCTAGTGATATGTCAAGGCAAAACCCACACCTCTCCTTGTAGCCTCCCCTCCCCCCCACAGGGGGGATGTCCCAGTGAATTATGGGCAATACGTCTGCACAGTTGATGTAAAAAGTGCATGTCCCTTTAAGCACTGACCACTCCTAAACTCTTCCCTAACTCCACCCTTGCCCACCTAGCAAGCATAATTAACCTTTCAGCCTTTGTACAACGCCTCCTTCCTCTGGGTATTCTAGTAGTCAGACCGCCGGCTTCTCGGGAGATTCTAGTAAAGGGACTTTTCTACTTTCACCTTGAGACATCTCCAAGTAGTTCTGAGGGTAGCGTCTTTGTACCCCAAATATCCAAGTTATTACATAGGCAACTGAAAGGAATAGACTGGATGAATAGATGGGATGAAAGCTGAAGAACTGATTCAATCATCCTCCAATCTAGAGTAAATATCCAAATGGAAACTAAAGGGGATGAGGGGAAGGGATAATTTACTCCATTCTCTCACCCACAGACTAATATATTTATATCTACTAGTCCCACTTTACTAATGATAACTACTAAACAGCAATCAAGGAGAGCACCAGCTGGAGAAGGTAGCCAGAAGTGGTGGACTGTGTGGCCTTAAGGCCGCATGTGCCCTCTAGGTCTTCAAGGGTAGTCCTTTGAATCCAAACTTCACAGAACAAATCCCCTTATAAAAGGATTTTTGGAGTCAGTCCAAAGGTCATACCCAAAAACCTACAAGATCATATGTGACCTCAAGGCTGCAGGTCCCCCACCCCTGACTGATAGCCTATTATGTTAGACTTAGTTCTTGAGATTACAAAATGATTACATTTGAGAAAATTTGTTCCAGTCTAGAACATACAAATAATTTCAAATTTTAGTAATGGTAGTATGGAAGGCAATCTTTCAAATCTTTTAAATTTCTCAAGCAATGATGTTAAGATCTAGAAACTGAAACTCTTCTTTCCAAAGTGACCAATGATTTAACCGCTAATGACATTTTTCTCAATCTTCATCTTTCTTGACCTCTCTACATCTTCATACACTACAAAACGTCTTTTCTCCCTCTATACTATTTTACTTTGTGATCTCATCAGTTTCTAAGGATGCCTTATAGACATATTAAACTCAATTGAACTGTTATCTCCACCCCCCTTCAAACTGCTCTCTCCACCTAACTTCCCACCACACCTCCTAGTCAACTAGGCTTACTATCAAGGTATAATCCTGGCCTCCTCAATCTCTCTCTTCATGTCCAATCTGTTGCCAAGTCCTGTCAAATCTATCTTTGTAGTATCTCTAATATATGCTCCCTTCTCCCCTCTGATACTGCCTCCACCTTAGCATAGCCTCCATTACCTCACTGTGGGACTCCTGCAACAGCCTGCTGGTGTGTCTCCCTGCCTCAAGTTTCTCCCCATGCCTTTCCAACCTCTATTCAGCTTTCATTGATCTTCCTAAAGTGTAGGTTTGATCATGTCACCATTGATCCATTCTCAATAAACTCCAGTGGCCTCCCCATCTTCCTAACTCCCAAGAACTGATCATTAGTCTTTCACAGATCCATACTAAATTTTAAAGACAATGTTAAGAGTCTACCCATATTCTTTTGTGATCAAGACTAAGGGTCACTCAATCAATCCATAAGCATTTATTAAGAATCTACCATGCACCACACTATGCTAGGCACTAGGGACACAAAGACAAAATTGAAACAGTCCCTACAATCAAGGTGTTTAAAATCTAAACATATAAATTTTCAGCATTTTGATTTTGGCTCAAATACTTTAGCAATGATATATCCTAGTAGAGCTGAATAACTTGATTTTTTTATAAAGTATGCCTTTTGAAACAAATAAATCTACCAAATTTTAGTTATTAGTGGTGGAAAAAAATTGGATTCCAAAGATGAAATATTTTAAGATAGCCAAAAAGCTGACTTAGTAATAAGGAAACCAATAAATTAATTTATAATGATGGGTTATGACAATTAAGATTTTCTCATAAAGGATTGTTTAAACCTTCTGGCAGTCATCTTTTTAAGAGTGTGTGTGTGTGTGTGTGTGCATGCGCGCACGTGCGCACATGCGCACCCCTGCACTTAAAGAAGGTATAAAGGAAAGAATACCTTTGTTGACGATGGTGGAGTAGGAAAATTAAGCCAGGCTGGAGCAAAGTCATGCTGCGCCATTTAGGTCCAGTCTCTCCAACTCAGTGAAACAAGGTTTCAACACCTCATGGCAAGCCCCTGCCATTTAGAAAAGGAAAAAATTATGCTTTAGCTTCATATATTTTAGTCAAAATTATAGTTTTACAATCTCCTTTACCCAAGCCATACTTAAAGTACTCTTGGAAGTATTTCAGAAACAACATCAAGATATTTATTGAATAATGTAAATAAACTCTCAGAATCTACAGATTAACTAACTACTAACAATATTAACTGGTTACTCCAAAAATCTGTTTGTTGTTTAAAGAAAATCACGGATTTTTTTTTTTTAAGTAAAAAACTATTCTAATAGTAAATATACTTTTTCCCCAGGACAACTGATTAAATACATCTCTTTGCTCTGGGGAAAGAGGGATAGAGAGGTACTGGCGATGAACTTTAATAACCTTCTTTTGGGGAAGGGAGTCCTTAAATTCACTGATGTAGGGAACTGGAAATACAGAAACTTCTTCCACAAAAGCAAATCAGCAATTTAACTCAGGTAAAGAGAGCTACCCAAGGGTTAAATGACTTGCCCAAGTTTACTGAATAAACAAAGAATGAATGAAAAAGCATTTATTAAGCACTTTACTAAGTGCTAAGAACCAAGCACTCTATTATTATTAAGTGCTCAGCACTAAGGCAGTACTGGGCATACAAACAGAAAAAACAATCCAGACAGTCTGTACTCTCCAAAAAGTTCCCTTCAAATAACACAAAACAAAAATAAAATAAATTTTCATCAGATAGAAGGGCAAACACACAGTTCAGAGCAAGTTGGGGGGGAGGAGGGAGAAGAAGGAGAAAGTAGACATTTCACCTTAGAGAGGTCTTCAGAGCATAGAGGTTGGATGGAAGACCATAGGAGTTGAAATAAGGCAAATTATAAGGCATGGTGGTCTTACCAGAATGAAATCTAGTAAGAGACTGCCTTCTATCCATACAAGTCTTATAAGTAAGTAGCAATTATATAGATTCTAGGCAACAGCGGGAGAGGGGAGTGGAGAATAGGAAGGGGAGGGGAAAACAGGAAGGCAAAGGAGAACTCCACTCCAAATCTTTCTTGCCCTTAATGAAATGACAAGTCTTAACAAAGTGACCACAGAGTCCGAATTAAAAATTTTAAGGAGCTTTGATTTACCAGCTGGGGCTACTCCATGACAATTCAAAGGGTACGGAGTAGCCCCGAGTTCAGGGGTGAAGGTCCTTTTATACAGCTTTTTTTTTGGTTTACGTATCTAACTAACACAATTTGTTACTAAGCAGGTTACCATATAGATGCAAGCAAGCTGTTGCTAAGACAAGCAGAGGGGGTTTGTAGGGTAAGTGGAGGGGCACAGGGCATGACAACCGAGCAAGAAAAAGATAAATTACCCTAGGCCGGCTTCCTGACTCCTATCCCAAGTTCATAAAGTTTTACTTGGCTGGTTTCTAATTTCATAAAGTATCACTTAACTGTTTCCTGGCCATTACATTATCTTCCACACCACATGTCCCAGAAGGTCTGCGGCTGAGGAAGGAGCTAAAAGTGGTGAAAGGGGAAAAGGCCCTGGTGGTGGGAGACTGGACTCAAACCTAGGTTGTCCCTCCTTACTTTAATGTCTGCCTTCCATTTACTACCTCCTATAGACCTCAAATGACATTTATATAGTACTTTAAAGTTTGCAAAACACATACATTAATCAAGTCTGCATCTCACAACTACTCAACAAAGTAGGCACCATAGGCAATAGTACTCCCTATATTATACCAAAGGCCTTCAAAATACATACTG
Source organism: Pseudochirops corinnae (assembly GCA_028646515.1). Classification (NCBI taxonomy): domain Eukaryota; kingdom Metazoa; phylum Chordata; class Mammalia; order Diprotodontia; family Pseudocheiridae; genus Pseudochirops; species Pseudochirops corinnae. The sequence goes on along the minus strand of CM053587.1, from coordinate 90,470,106 downwards.
CTAGACCTTCCAACACACTTAATTTCACAATTCTTCAAACCACTCATTTCATATGACCTACTTCTCCAGTCCACCTCAGCTAAACACAGAAATAGCCACACCTATGATTCTGTCATCACAATCTATTGTCATTCCAACTCTCAGCTTTACAACCCCAAATGCTATTCTTAGTATATGCAGTGATCTCCAATCCCAGTTTTATCCTTTCACCATCTAGATTCCTTAGAAATAACTTCAACTCTACAATGTCCTCCAATTCCTTGCCCTCCTTCCCTAACAATCTTGCCCTACCAAGCCACAACATTAAGCGAATTCCTATCGTCAGCTGCCTTCATTCCTACACTCACACTAAGATACTGATGGAGAAAACATGAAACCATACTGACTGGATCCATTACTACTTTATGTTTCACAATCTCAATTAGGCCCTCACAGCTACAAAGCAATCTTTTTACACCACCCTGATTAACTTTACTCACCACAATTGCTCTTTAGTCAGCTAGTGTCTGGCACTGTGCTAATGCTAAGTGCTAGGGATACAAAGAAAGACCAAAGACAACTCCCTGCCCTCAATGCACTCACAATCTAATAGGGGAGATAAGCAAACAAAAATGCACAAACAAGTTATATACAGGATAAATAGGAAATAATTAAAGAGGGAAGACACTAGAATTAAGGATTGGGAAAGGTTTCCTGTAGAAGAAGAATTTTAGTTGGAACCTGAAGGAAACTAAGGGAGACAGAGAAGAAAAGGGAAAGAGCATTATGGTCTCGTGGAGATACTGTTTTGTTTGAGAATGAGAGGTAGACAACTATCCTCACTAACTATAGCCACCCATAACTCTCCTACCTTTTGTGGATAAACTGCTCCAGAAAGCACTCTATAGTAGCACTTCAGCTTCATTCCTCTCTTCTTAACTCTGCAACCTTGCTTCCAACCTTGTCATTCAACAGAAACGTCACTCTCCAAAGTTCCTAAGGATCTCTTAACTGCCAAAATTAATAGCCTTTCTTCAATCCTCATCCTTCTTAACCTTTCTATAGTCTTTAACTTTGTTCATCACTCTTTCCTTGATAACTATCTTTTCTCTAGGTTTTTGAGTCACTGTGGCCTACTTCATTCAACTGACTCCTCTTCCTCAACCTCCTTTGTTGAATCTTCATTCACTCCTACTAATGAAGGGCTCTCTTCTCCCTCAATACAATGATGGTGACCTCATCAGCTCCCACGGATTCAATTACCATCTCTATGCTGATGATTCTACAATCTACTCATCATTCAGCCCTAAATTCTCTGCTAATCTCCAGTCTCACATCTTTAACTGCTTATTGTACATCTCAAAGGATGTCCCAGTAGACATCTTAAACTCCACATATCCAAAGGGAATTAAATTCTCTTTTCGTCAAAATCCTCCCTTCTTCCACACTTCTCTATTATTGTCAAGGACACCACTATCCTCCCATTCACCCCTCACTCCTCACTCTCATCTCTCCATATCCAATCTGTTATCAGATGGTCCTGCTGATTTTACCTTCATAACATTTCTCACATATACATCCTTTCCTCTGACACTGACACCATCACGGCGGTGTAGACCTGAATCACCTCAAGCTGCAACAGTTTGCTGGTTGGTCTACCTGCCACAAGTCTCTACCCATTTCAGTCCATATTCTACTCAGCAATCAAAGTGATCTTCCTAAAAGCCTATTCAATACTATAGTGGACCCTCGTGATTTCCAGGATCAAATATAAAATCCTGTTGGTCATTCAAAACTTCCCCCCCCCCCCCCATTTTTCCATGTTTCCTGCATTTTACTCCCTTTCATGTACTATACAATCCAGTGACACTGGCCTCTCCTTGTTAATTCCTCAGACAAGACCCTCCATTGCCAAACTCCAGGCATTTACAATGTGTGGTTCCCCCCTACTCCTCCATGCCTAGAATGCTTTCTCTCCACATTTCTACCTCCTGGCTTCCTTCAAGTCCCAGCTAAAATCTCACCTTCTACAAGAAACCTTTCCTAATCTTTCTTAATCCTATAGCCTCCTCTTTGTTAATGATTTCCAGTATATCCTGTACATGGCTAGGTGACACAGTGGATAAGAGCACTTGGCCTGGAGTCAGAAAAACTAGAGTTCAAATGTGACTTTGTATATATATTTAATAGCTATGTGACTCTGGAAGAGTCACTTAATGTATGGCCTGCATCATTTTGCTCACTTCAATAGCACGTAATTCACAGCACTGTTCTGAGAATGAGATATTTGTATAGCTTTTATCACAATGCCTGGCACACAGTGGGCTCTTAATAAATGCTTGCTCCCCCTCCCATATAGTTCATCTGTGCAGTTATTTGTATGTTGTCTCCCCTATTTAGTCATAAGCTCAAGAGCAGGGACTATCATGTGCCTTTCTCTGTATCCCCAGTGCTTTGCACAGGACCTGGCACACAGTAGGTGCTTAATAAATGTCTGCTGACTGACTTGCCCATAGCAAGTCAGCTATCTTGCCTCTTAAGAGGCAAGAACTTAGATCTTCCTCATTCCAAGTCCTGCACTCTATCCACTACACCAAGTTGCCTCTCAAGTTCTCAAGCTTGCTGTTGCTTTGTAGGCTGGTCTTGATGAACATTTTCTTTTTCCTTTGTGTATGATAAAGGCAGGTTTTATTGGGATCTGAGTATACACACATTAGGAAATGTATATGGTGCAAAGAGCATAAGTTAAATTTTTATAAAGTTAAATGTTTGAAATAAAGGCTTTCCTGGAACTTATAAAAGTGGATCTATAAAATATTTGCAGGAAGAATCAATATAGTTTAGAGACAGAATACATTCAGGCACTCTGGGCTTTATTTCATGCTCTGCCTCAGGCTTGTTTACCACTCACAATTAAGCAAGAAAACATCCATTTTTTGAGTTTCTCTATCATCTAAAACAACTCTTGAGAAACACTACACTGAACAATTTGGAACAGGGATGAGGACTGGGCCTATGACTTCACTAGTAGAGAAAACTCCTTTTACCAAAGCAGATTGGCAGCTTCTCTGCAAATTAGTAGTCTCATAGTTGCCTAGACCAGAAATGTCAAATTTACAACATCAGGTTAAAACATACTTAGGACATGTTTAACAAAATAAATAATATAATAAAACACAGATAATATTAATTTGTAGTTTTCTAAGTCACCATGTGGCTCAGGGATATCCTTCTACCTCAGTTTTAACACTGACCTACAGTACTGAAGAGGTTAAATGACATGCCCAGGATTTCACAGCCAGTATGTATCAAAGGCAACAAAGGAAGAACTTGAACCCAGGTCTTCCTGGTTTCCTACTACCTTACTAGCATCTCTCACATACAATACTTTCTTTTCTCTGACACTGGCACCTCAAGGAAAAGTGCAGGCCCTCCCTACACTACTGTAGTAGCCTACTGATTGGTCTCCCTGTCACAAGTCCCTCCCCACTTCAATCCAATTCAGTTCATCCTCCACTCTGCTGTCTAAATATTCTTACTAAAGCACAAATCTGATCTCACTCCCTTATTCAATATACCCTAGGGCAGCAGTTCTCAATCTGTAGGTTATGTTCAATTTGTAACAATGAAAATACATCCTGCACATCAGATATTTATATTACGATTCATAACAGTAGCAAAATTACAGTTATGAAGTAGCAACAAAAATAATTTTACGGCTGGGAGTCACCACAACATTAGGAACTGTATTAAAGGGTCGCAGCATTAGGAAGGTTGAGAACCACTACCCTAGGGGATCAATGACTTCCAGGATCAAATATAAAATCCTGTTTGTCATTCAAAATCCTCCATGACCTGCCCCCACTACATTTTTTCAAGCTTCTTACATTTTATTCCCTTTCAAGTACTATAAATCCAGTGATACTGGACTCCTTGCTATTCCTCACACAAGACACTTCATCTGCAGATTCTGAGCATTCTCAATGGCTGCCCCATGCCTGGAATGCTTAAATTCTACCTCTGTCTTCCTTCAAATTCCAGCTAAAATCCCACCTTCTATAGGAAGCCTTTTCTAATCCCCCTAAATTCTAGTACCCTCTTGCTGTTGATTATTTCAAAATAGTCCTGTATATAGTTAGTTGTATACAGTTGTTTTCATGCTGCCTCCCCATTAAACTGTGGGCTCCTTAAGAGAAGAGAGTGTCTTCCCCCTCTTTGTATTTCTAGCACTTATCACAGTGCAGCCTGGCACATAATAAGCACTTAATAAATCTTTACTGACTTGCTTCCTTTAAAACTCCAGTACTTTATATTGAAATAAACTTCCCTCTTCTCAGTATAAATGCAGAGGGCTGAAAATGTGGAATGTGGTGGTATACAATGCTAGATACTCATTTAGCTTTGCTTAAATGTTTTTCTTTCTTATAGCAAAGAGTTGGAGGTAGTAAGGGTTAAAAATGAATTGACACGCAAAAAGCAAGAGGCAACGATAAAACTTATGTAGAACAGAATTCTAAAAAGGATTTTATAAATATAATGATCAACTTATGCTAACTTACTTTTAAAATCTAAATATACAGCATTTTAGAAATCATTAAACTCTTTAAATAAAATAAAAAAATTATCCCTTCCCTCAAAAAGTTTACAACTAAGGGAGGCAAGATTCACATAGTTAAATTAACTCCATCTCACCTGAGTGGATATTTACTCCAACAATGCAGATCACAACCCAGACAACTCTATCTTAATGGTGGTTTCCCCTAAATTCACCATAAAGAGGATCACCCAGAAGGAACTGGAGGAGATCCTACTCTTTTCTCTATATCACAAGGACATCAATGTAGCACTCTGTCTCCACATTTTTTTATTATTTATCTCTTTGATTATAGCCTCTTGTCTTCAGCTTCTAAAAGAATAATCCATTGCTTATGAAGAGTTGAAGCCTAATTCACAATTTTCCAATGCCCTTTGGGTGCTACTTTTTCTACAATTCTTCTAAGATTTCACTGTTTGATGACTTCCAGTCATATGACAACATAGGAAGAGTGAATACTGGTATTAAAAAAATATGGCCCTGGTTCCAGGAAGAAGTCTAGGGAGTCAATTAAAAGATCTATGCAATTTCCAGTAAATCTGTAGACTCCTCAATTCCATCCTGTGCCCAATTCACTATCTGCAATGTTTGTTCAAGTTACATATAATGAAAATACGTATCCTTTTTCCCCCAGCTAACCAGTCAAAGATACAGTCAGTTCTCAAAAGAAAAATTGCAAACTATAAACGACTACATCAAAACATGCCCAAAATCACCAATAATAAAGAAAGAATGCAAACTGAAACAACTGTGAGGTTTCTTCCTCCCATTTAGGAAACTGGCAAAGATGAGGAAAATGAGAATAATGATGAAACACACTGATGCACTATGTCAATGTGAATATCAACTTGGAATTATGCAAGAAATGTTCATATTCTTTCACACCACTACTATATACTTCAAGTCAAAAACAAGAAGAAAAAAAAAAAAGGTTTACTATAGAGTATTTGAAGCAAGACTGTCAGTAAAGGAACTGGAAACCAAGTCCAATAATTGGAAAGTAGGTGGGGGAAAAAAAATTACAACATATGAATCTAATTATTGTGCCATAAACAAACAGTAAATGAGATTCAGAATGTTAAGATTTATATAAAGATAGAGGAAAAACAAACAAAACAATACAATCATTACCACAATGTATATTAAAAGATGACTAAAAGAAAACTGAACTCTCAAGTTCTTCATAATCAACAACAGGCACATAGTAGGTTCTTGTAGTCTGTACTTCTAAGTGTTCATGCAATAGAAAAATTTTGTCTACTTCAGAATATTATTTCTAAAAACCTCAATGATACCCTTAAAGAGAACTTTTATACACTGGTATTATTCTCATAAAAGTTTTACATATCTGAGAAAGTAGGAATATACAAGCCGACAATTAATAGTCTTTCAGTCACCTTTTTAAAGAGAAATAAGGTCTGATATTTTTACCCACAATTTTGGTATCTTACACTCCTTAAAGTATTTTCTGAATCCCTCCCTCAATGCCCTCATAAATGTGTCACTCCAGCACAGACTTCCTCTTCTGCTTTCACTTGGGTCTTGTCTAGCTTTTCACATCTTTGTTCTCTTCAACGCCATTTCTACCTTCCTCTATTAGCACAAAGGGAATTAATGATTAGATCCAAGGAAACTAGATGTGCTGTCCTGCTCTTCTCTGCTTAAGGAGGAAATATTGTTCATAATCTTCCAGCAACCTTACAAATCAGGAAAAAGCAAATATTCATAACATTTTGCTTTGCAAAAAAACCGAGCATTTAAGACACTTAGACTCTAGTCTCTTTATAAAAGCAAATAACCTACGAGCAAAACTTTTGTATGACACTACTGTAAATGTTTCAATGTCTTTTCCTCTATACATATCCCATTTTTCAGCATTAATAACTTATTTAAATAAGTTAGGTTAGTGGTATACCTTTTTCTGAATTTTTTTTCTTTCGGTTTTTGTTCATTTTGATCTTTGCTTTAACAAATATATAATCATGAGGTTTATGTGCAGCTTACAAGTTTTTGGTCTCTTTCATTTCTTACTCCAAGACCCTATTTTCCAACATTTTTTTCACCATCCTCACCTAATGTATTCCCATTTTTGCACTTAAGTCTCCCAAGTATCATAGTGTATGATGATTCAATTTGGAGGACTCTACCTAAAGTTTTTTTTTTTTAAATCAAATTTCTTTCTATCTCTTCAACCTACTCAAGAAATGTTGGTCACAAACTACAATTATTTCATGTTAGTCTTTGTTGTCAAAACTTATCATGAGCACATAATTATGAAATCACCCGTGAAATTCTTTTTGTGACCACACAATTAAGTTCAACTACATCAACTTGTTCATTGCCTTTAAGGAGATCCTAAAAAGAAAAATCACCCTTCCATTCAGCTCCAATTTCTGTCTCATTACTTTATTTACAGAAATAATGTCAAGTCTGATACAATTCAGTTCCTTCCAATAATATGTTCCTTGGTCACTGCACAAGGATGTTATTTAAAGTAACAATAAACAATTTAAATATTTATAAATGATGTAAGAACTCTGTGATTATTAGTGCTTTCTGCCCACTTTCCAAATACCATCAATGAAGTGGAGAGGAGTCTCACAAGACTAGGGGTCATTTTGTATTCTTTCTCATGGGTTGATATAACCAAAGAATTCACAATAAAGTAGCCTAGTAGTGATGATCCTGTCTTTCCTTCATATCCACATCTTTCCAACATGATAAAAACCTGATAGAGCTAAGAGTGTACTAGGATAGTCTTCAAGAACAATCATTTCCAGACACTGGAGTAGGACTTCGGCATCCCATAAATAAGAGACAGGATTAACACAACTTACAAAAAAATCAAACAATGCAAAAAAGAGTAAAAAATTGAATATTTTACTATAAAGTAGAAACTATAAAGGGTAAAGTACTTCAGAAGAAAAGGGAAAAGGATGATGAAAGTAGGCAAGAATGGTCAGAGTAAGCACCACAATGGCCTTGAAAGAGACAGTAAAGGCATTTTAGGTGAAAAAGACAACATGAATTAACATATACAAGTTGGTAACTTATTTTTTGTCATCTTTTTTCAGAAAACAAAAACCAATGCTCAATATTAATTTATTGGACTGGAATCACACATTTAAGTAACAATTATAAATATGATTACTCCAATGACTACTGATACTAGCTGAAATATATGGCTCTGTTTTTATAAAAGCAATTTTAAAGAATGGCGGAAAGAAGTAAGGAAATGGAAGCACCTAAGAAGCTAAGACAATTTTTTCAAGAAGCTTGGTTGAGAAAGGATGGAGGATATAAGATGATCATCTGAGGGGACGATAGGATCTAGAAAATTTTCAAGTATATGAGAGAAGATCTGGGGTTGGGGGAGGAGGGATGACTGAAGATACAATCTGCTAGAGAAGATGTGAGGAAAGAAGATTGAGTGCACCTGTAGAGTGACTGGTCTAATTACAATACTTGGCACAACACTCACTAAACAAACCACCTCAGTCAGAGACTGGGGTGGGAGGAGCAGATGATATAAAGAAGTTCTGTTATGAGAATGGAAGAAAATCTAGTTCAAATACCATGGTCTCAATTTTCTGAGTAAAGTAAGAGTCAAGATCCTCAGCTGAGAGAGAAATGAACTGAGGAAGATAAAGCAAGTTTGGAATAGTTTTGTGGGGAGTGAAATAATCAATTAAGGAAGAATATAAAAAGACTGCTTTGCTGTAGTAAGAGCCCATGTGAGGTTAGATAACATGATAAAACCATTCAATCATTATGGTTGTGAGACTTCCTTTTGCTTCATTCAGTAATTTGTGATTTGAAGCAAAGGAGGTGGATGGAAATTCAGCTTTGGCAAGAGAACAGTACCAACAGGACATTTTAAGTCAGTGATTCAGAATAACAGCATATTTGTCAAATTTGTAGATAACACACAAAGTTAGGAGTGAAAGCTAATAGTTGGGATGACAGGATATGAAAAAAAATCATCGGGTCAGAATAGAGGGCCTTCTTACACAAGGCCCCAGTGTTTTCTGCCTTGAGGTAATACTGACACATGAATGACATATCTACATCAAGCTTAAATCTGCCTCTGTCTCAAACTTTAACTCACTGTTCTTCAATCACCCTTCTAGGGCCAAGCAAAACAAGACTGTTCCCTTGATCGTTTTAAAAATGACAGAACAGGAATTCAGAGGGGTAAAATGATATGTGGCCTGTAAAAAGAGAGGAAGGCAGGGAAAGAGGGGAGGAAAAGAGGAAAGAAGAGAGGGAAGGAAGAAAAGGGAGAGAGGGAAAGAGAAGGAGGGCGAGGCGAGAGAGAGCCAGAAGCAACAAAAGTTGAAATTCTTTGCTTATTATGTTCAGAATAAAGGCACTGCACTATGTATCTCTAAAATAAGCAGTTATTATGCCCAAAGGGCTATAAATAATTGCATACCCTCTAACCCAGTAACACCACTTCTAGAGGTGTATCCCAAAGAGATCATAGAAGCAGGAGGAAGACCCATATGTACAAAAATATTTATTGCAGCTCTTTGGGCAAAAAACTGGAAATTAAGGGGATGCCCATCAATTGGAGAATGGCTAAACAAGTTGTGGTATAT
>CM053587.1:90440878-90460432 GCA_028646515.1 Pseudochirops corinnae | reverse complement strand
ACTTCATATTTACCTGGAGAGGCTTATATAAACTGATGCTAAGTGAGAAGAGCAGAACCAGGAGAAATGTGTACACAATCACAGACACATCATATGTGTGATGACCAACTTTGATAAACTGGACTCTTCTCAGCAATACACAGCTATAAGACAACTCTACAAATCTCAGGATAGAAGGAGATACATACATTCAGAGAAAGATCTAGAAAGAACAGAGTTTAAATGGAGACTGAAGCAACGTACATGCTATCACTCTTTTCCATGTTTGGTTTTGTTTCCTTTTTCCCATTGTTCACTCCATTGGTTACAACCCTTCTATACAACCAGACTAATGTCCAACATGAAAGTATGTGCAGATTCTATACTTGACTACATGCCGCTATGGGGGGGTGGGAGGTGGAGGAGAAAACTAGAAACTCAAGGGACTCTGGAACTGAATCTTGTAAATTAAAAGTAAATAAACAAATCAATAAAAAAATAAAATGGGAAGTTATGTTTAATGTGAATATTTGTTTTCCTTTAAATTTATCAAAAGATTTCATATCCTGGCTTAATAGTAACTGAAAAAGCAAAAGATCTAAGCAACTGGAACAGACCTGAGTCATATAAAACTTTCTAAACAATTATTTTTCTGTTTAAATATTAGACACCAGAAAGTTGAACGTGTAAAATTTATAATGTATAAATTAATCAGCTCACAATAATACCTAGGATATGTTGTGTAACTAATGATAGACAAGGTCTATACCCTAAACAAATTTATAGTGATGTTTATTTAAACTCATTTATTTTGCTAATACTCTACCATATCCACCATAATAAATTCAGGGTGAATCTAGTTTCACCAGTTTTAAGAGGGGTAAAGACTAAATTTACAATACCTGGCATATAGCTGGCACATAATAAATGTGATTTGATTTATTAATTTGTATTCTAATGCTAACGAGTCACATAAAAATGAAACCTTGGAGTTTTTTTTTAAAAAAAGGCAGTTCGAAATCATTCAAAAGTATCACACATGTACCTATAGTTGTCAATTACAAGTAATGGATAAACAAAAAGTGTTCTACTTTATTACACTGTTTTTCCATTTCTAATAAACATCATGAAACTTTAATTGTCAGACAATTCTGAAGCTCATAGTCCTGGAATAGAGATAGTGTCCAATAAATATTATCATCATTCCAAACAGTGTTATCACCACTGACTCAATTTATGAAGCAAAGTGTCATCCAGAACATCAAGTTTTATTATATAAAGAGCATCGTAAATAAGTTTTAGTTAATCATTCTAGTACAATGTCGTTCTGCCATTTTCAGTCACATTTGACTCTTCACAACCCCAAATGAGGTTTTCTTGGCAAAGATACCAAAACGGTTTGGCATTTCTCTCTCCAGATCATTTGACAGATGTGGAAAGTGAGGCAAACAGGGTTAAATGACTTGCCCAGGGTTACATAACCAGTAAGTGACTGAGGCCAAATTTGAACTCAGGAAGATGGAAGCTTCCTGACTCCAGGTGCAGCATTCTATCCACTGTGCCACCTAGTTTCCCCAACTAGTACATTATTGATGTTTAAACCTCTTAAGTGTTTCTGAAATTCTCTTGAAAGTAAAACACTAAAAGAAAAACTAGAGATATTTGCAGACAGATTATTACACATGCAAAAGTGTGCCCCTTCGGAGGAAGAAAACTTCATAGAAAAACTTATTAGCAAAAAAAACTGAAATGGTAGCAACTACAACACAGAAGTTGTAAAAACAGATACTGCTCATAAGAGTAAGAATGTTCTGCATACTTTAAAGTCATTGGACAGTGAAAACTATAGCAAATATATTTCTTTTCTCTTATATTAAAATGCCAAAAAGTTACCAAATTGTAGCAGGAGCTACATCACTCAAGAGTAGTAGCCTGTATCACTGAAATCACAGACCACATCTCTATTTTTATCCCTAGCTTTCACTAAACTAACCATGGGGAAGAGCTTTCCCTTCAGCTTAATATTAATTAAATTTGCTTAACCAAAACATCTTTTGTGGTCAATGTACAGATTAGAGGAGTAGAAGAAATGAATCCAGAATTGACTAGGAAAAAGAGGACAGGCTAGATAACATCTGGGAAGCTATAAAGTCCCTTCCATAATTCCAACCCAAAGTCAGACATAAAAGTGGCATAAAGCATACCATCAAAGAATCGTATGATCAAAAGGAAGGGCTTAAGAATGTAGGTTAACAGCAAATTGATAAAGATTTCAAAACACAGGAATAACCAATGTTGATGGGGTTATGGAAAAAAGGTAAAATTAATGCATTTTGGTGTTGTCCAACCATTCTGGGAAGCAGATTTAAATCACGAGAAAGGGGTGATTAAAACGTCCACACTATCTGATTTAGAGAATCCAATGACTTCCCAATGAAGTCAATGGGGAAAAAAAGCAATATATACAAGGACTACAACAATGTAAATAGAAACAACAAAACAACAAGGACTACAACAGTGTAAATAGAAACAAAACAACAAGGACTACAACAATGTAAACAGAAACAACAAAACAACAAGGACTACAACAGTGTAAATAGAAACAACAAAAGAACAAAGACTACAACAGTGTAAATAGAAACAAAACAACAAGGACTACAACAATGTAAATAGAAACAACAAAACAATGTAATTATACAAAAAAAATATAATCAAGCTTGACCTCGAAGGATAGATGTGAAGTCCTCTGCAGAGCTGGGGACAGGGGTGTGGAGTGACCAGACTCCTGAGATGATTGTTAGCTCTACTGACATTTTTTCTGCCTCTTTTTTATTCTGTATTGTAAGGATGGTTCTATAGGAATGGTGGGGGAACACAGGGGGGAACGTGAGTAATATAAAAACACATGACATAAATATAAAAAAGAATGAGCAAAATTTATATACCATATCCAGACTGGACTTACACAAAGAATGCAGGGTTGATCTAAAACAAAGAACAATAATTAACAAAATACAAATAATAAAAACAATCTAATAATATCATGGATTTTAAAAGGGCCTTTTGTTAATATAAGCCTTTCAATCGGATCAGAATAAAGCAAAGATGTCCATTATCACCAATGTCATTTAACAGGTGCTAAAAATACTTGATAAAGCAATAAGACAAGAAAGAGAAACGGGGAATAAACAATTATCACTTTTTACTGCTAAAATACTTTAAAGAAACCCCAATGAAAAACTGATTGAAAATTAATAAATTTGGGGTGGCTAGGGGCACAGTGAATAGAGCACCAGCCCTGGAGTCAGGAGGACCTGAGTTCAAATCTAGCCTCAGACACTTAACACTTACTAACTGTGTGACCTTGGGCAAGTCACTTAACCCCAACTGTCCTGTCTTCCCCCTCCAAAAAGCAAAAAAATAATAATAAATTCAGCTAAGTTTCAAGATATCAAGAAGTCAGCATTTCTGTATATTATTACTACCACACCCCTCCCCCCCCCAAAAAATGAACCACATAAACCATCCAGATACAAGAGAAAGAAAAATTCCTTTTGAAGGAAATACATTGTATATGAAACATTTGGGAGTCTACCTAGCAAGAAATATTCAAGAACTCTATGAATCCAACTACAAAAAAAAAATCTTTACAGAAATACAGACTTAACTGAAAAAACTAACTATCCTTCATACTTTTAAAATTTTGTTATTTTTTCTAATTAACAAAGCATTTATTTTTCTCTCCCTCCACCTCACTCGCAATGAACAACAAAAAAGAAAATCCTCCTAACAAATGTTGGGTAGGTGGTGCCAATAAAATAAAAACTATAATACTACCCAAATTAATTTACTTATTCAATGCTGTACCACTCAAGCTACCAAAGGATTACTTTATGGAGCTACAAAAAAACAAAATTCACACAAAGGAACAAAATGTCAAGAATCTAAAGGGAACTAATGGGGATAAAAAAAGAAGAAATAAGGGAACCTATAAAGTACCAGATCTCAAGTTATTTATTATAAAGCAGCAACCATCAAAAAAACTGGTTAAAAATAGAGAAAAGTCTTATCAGTGAAACATAAAGACAATACACAGAAGCAAACAAACATAGCAAAACAGCATAATGCTTGATAAATCCAGAGACCTCATTTGACAACTACTAGGAAAATTAGAGGTCTGACAGAAATTAAGGACACACCTAAACCTGACAACAAATACTAAGATAAGCACCATACAAGTGGATACATGACTTACACACAAGAATTGAAATCTGCTAATTAGAGGAGCAAGGAAGGAATTTCCTTTCAGATCCACGAATAGGCAACAGTTCACAACCAAACAAGGAATACAGAGGTTCACGTTAGATAAAATGGACAACTCTGATTATATGAAGTAAAAGTTTTCATACACACAAAACCAATGCTGTCAAAATTAAAGAAGAAACATGCAACTGGGAGGAGGGGGGAGGGTAACAATTGCAGCAAGTTTTTCTGATTAAAGTCTCATTCATAAAACATATGAAGAATTGATCCTAAATCATCAGACTAAAAACCATTCCCAAATTAATAAATGGTTACAACATAAAAACATGCAGTGTCAAAGGAAAGAAATCCAAGTTATCAACAAATGTGAAAATAATGTTGTAAATCATAATTAACTGTGAATAGAGAAATGCAAATTAAAGAAACCTAGAGATTCCACCTCAAACCCATCAGACTGGCTAAGATGATAAACGAGGAAAATGACAAATGTTAGCAGGACTATGGAAGAACAGACACACTAGTGTTCTGTAAATGGAACTGAGTATTGGTTTAACCATTCTGGAAAGTAATTTGGAATTTTACTCCATACATCACTTTTTTTGCCCTTTGACCTAGGGATACCAGCACAATGCATATACCCCAAAAAAATCAAAGAAAGAGGGAAAAAAGTCCTTTGCACAAAAATATTTATAGCTGATCTTTTTTTGTAGTGGCAAGAAAGCTCAAAACACTTAACTAAAGGGTGGGGTTATACGGATATCAGAATTTACAATTTTCAGAACACCTTATGAATTGATGCAGACTGAAGTGAGCAGAACCAAGAGAACAATTTATACAATGACAACATTATAAAGAAAAACCTGAGATTTTAGAATCAATGCAATGCAACTACAACTCTGTAAGAACAAAGTATACTCCCACCGCATGACAACAAAAGTGATGAACTTAAAATGAAAAATCAGACATACACATTCCTGGTCATGGTGAATAAAGGAACACACTTTCCTTAACTATGATGTGTATGTCCCCAGCCCTCAAGCTCACATTCTAATGGGGAAAACAATATGCAAACAATATATTCAGGGTAAGTAAGAGACTAGTATTAAGGGGGATAAGGAAAGACTTATACAGAAGGGTAGGATTTTTAAAGTACCAAAAAACGTAAAATTTTCTCAACTCATTTTTTACCTTATTGGTAATATTTGAAAATCACACCAACCTGACAGTGAATACTTGAGAAGCCACCTATGCAAAAAAGAGAAAGAAGCATATTCTCATATATCTTCTTTGGAGTCAGACTTTATCATTATAATTATACAGGAGTTTCCATATGTTGTCATTCTTGTTCCTATCATTCATAATGTTGTAGATATTATATATAATGTTTTCTTGGTTCTGCTTATTTCATCTTGCATAAGATCATATTGGTCTTCTTAGGCTTCTTTGTGTTCTTCTCCTACAGCATTGTAACATTCCATTACATTCACTGACACAATTCCTCTGCTACACACACACAGACACCCCTCTTTTCTATTTTTGACCATCTTACGGTCAATAAAAATTTCAAAAGTTATGAAGTGTTTTAATTTTACACGATTCCTTTGAAGTTTAAAGTCCTAAGTTGTTTTTGTTTTTTTGAAATGAGAAAGGAGAGAGAAAAAGTAGACAGCATTAAACTTCCAGTTAGCTTTATAACTCATATGAGTAGGTAAATACTGAGGAGTTGTTCCTGTGTAAAATAAGAACCAAAGCTAACAACAGCAAGCTAATTTCAAGATTAATGACATTTACTGATTGTATTCACACAAGACTCACTGTTTTCAATTAGTTTAACTTTTTGAAACTTTGTATGAATCCTAGAAACAGTTTTAAGCAATGACTCATGTGGCAGAGGATTTTGATCTGTTAAGAGTATTAAAAAAAAACTTACTTCCTCTATAAAGCTTGTGTGATTTTATTAAAATTATATTTTCACAGAACTACCCAATTAAAGACAACTACTACTGGTTAGCAACCCTTAAACTGCACTGAGCATAAAGGAAGTCTTCTACTGCTTCCTTAAAAATCAAACTAGTATTCATTTCTCCACTGTTTGATCATTCTGAAAGATTAATTTTAAATAAGCACATTGCAACAATTCTAATAAAATGCTACAGTTTGTTTTTTGTATATTCATACTTATGTTATGAGCCACTTTGTCCTCTTTTAAGACTTTATCTGTTGAGTATCTGTGCCAACTATTTTACAGGCTAAGAATATTGGATTTGGGTTACATTAGACAGAAGATTTAATCCAACCTCTTCATTTTATAGATGAATCCTGGTTTTGGTCTTAACTAGCTGTACAACCCTAGACAAGTTATAGACTCTCTGACTCTTAGTTTCTTCACATGTAAAAACTGAACATTTAATACTTTTATTACCTGTTACTTCACTGAGATATCTGTAAGGAAAGTTAAACATAAACTATTAAATTACTTGCCCATGGTCATATAGCTAGTTTGTGGGGGCTAGCCCAAGGGTCCTAAATTCCTAACTCCCAAACAAGGCCACCCTCCTTTGCAGAATCTGAACTCCAATCTTCCTGAGCATCCAGCATTCCATCTATGCTACACTACTACTTATCATTATCTATCTTTTCTCATTAGCAACAAGAGAATGGTAAAGAAAAAGGAATAAAAAAGTAACATCTCACTCATCTAGCTTGGGGGGTTAGGAGGGAACTGAGCTGTTCCACATATGCCTCACTTATCAGGAAAATTCACTTCCCTTAGGAGCCCATATAACTGCAAAATAAAAAGATAACACTATATTATATCTAGGGCATCTTCTAGTTCAATCTAAGAATTTCATCCATGTTTTGATTGAAAAAAAATTTACAAAATGCATTAAATTCTTTCTTATCAAAAGTCTGATCCCTGTGTCTCAAGGTGACCAGACAGTGATGGCAGGTTCTCAAAAGCTACTGATTCAGTGATCCCTTAATTAGTAAATCCAATGTCCTTTTCCCTCAATACCATGCTTCTAGCCTATCTCTTAGCACTGAACAGTCTAGAACCAGGGATCAGCAAACTATGGCCTGAGGGTCAAATCTGGCCTGCTTTTGTACAGCTTACAGCTAAAAATGGTCTTCACATTTTAAAACTGGAAAAATCATTCTTAGCTCATTTTGCCTTAGACTATTTCTCTTCTGGATTCTCCTCTCTATCTTTTCAATGATGTTGGTTAAATGATCTTGGTTCCCCTAACTCTCTAAGAAAGCAGATTTTTCCAATGGAGAAAGCTCATAGACGCTACTCTCTGTGGTATATGCCTCTATTGCTGTGGTAAGAGAAATATCCTAAACCCCAGTCCCTTCCCCTCCATGAAGGTTAGGCTAGCTTTTCTTTGAGATTTGATTGGTTGAGAGAACTAAGGTTCTAGCCATTGAGGCAGCAAGCTTTCTGTTCACTTGATGTAATGGGAATGGGAATTTGAAGATTTTCCCTGCCCTGCCCCTTAATAGGCCTAGGGGAGAATTCACAGATCTCCCCTGCTTTTAAAGTAAACTCTGCCCCTCAACAGGCTGAATGTAATCATGTGGAGCTTGTGATGCAGGGAATCTGCTAAAGGGTGGAGCAGAGTCCACTGGAAGCTTCCCTGCTGTGAAGATAAACTCTGTCCCCTAATAGGCTGAATGCAGTCACATGAAACCTGTGGTGAGAGGAGTTTGCTGAAGGGAAGCAAAACCCATAGGAAGCTGGGAATCAGAAACAGAGAGAGGGTGGGAGAGAGAGGAAGCTGAGGCAAGGAAATAGATTTGTGAGTAAATACTGATCTTGTATTGGTTTGTAGGAAGACTAAGGGATACTGTGGCTCTCAGTGTTATTATGGCTTCTTAATATCTTTGGTACTATGATGGAACTGGCTTACTGGTTTTGGGATTTGGTTTTCTGGTGTCTAAAGAAATGTTTCAGTTCTGTCCTCTACATGGAGAATCTGTTATATTTTGCAATCAAACGTCATGCGATATTTGTAGTCATGGTCTTTATCGTGATCGTGGGCATTGTAAATATTGCATGGGCACTGTAAATACACACATAATAAGCCATGCAAGTAACAAGGACAAAGATGAGGTGGGAAGAAAGTTTCTGCAAACTATATTATACATAACATACACACAGAGACCATATCTTCAGATTCAAATGATTGAAATATACAGCAAATACAAGATTCTATCATGTTGCACTACAAAAAGGCATTTACTTTAGTAAATCAAAATGCAGTCTTCAAAGGATCTAACGAGGTATGTACCTATTAAAATCACAAAAACTTCCTTGACAATCACAAAAGAGAGCTGTGTTCAACAATCTTGATCAACAAAAACAACTAAGTTATAAACAGGGAAACTTAAAATATGTTTGTCTCTGTCATGGAGAATATATCCAGTACAGAATCCATTTGAAGATGGAATCTTTTAACAGATGACGAAGTCCTCCATAGATTCCTGTTTGTAGGTAACATTGTACTGAATCCATCAAACTCTAAAAAAAAAAAAAGCCTCCTAAATGAGATCTACAACTACTCAAGAGTCCAGCACTTGACAAAAATGATTATGAAATTTATCTGGGAGAACACAAAAGTAACTAGTCAAAGGGCCTTCTGGAGTCAAAAATAATTTAAAAAGCTAGGAAACAGTAATGGCAACGCTGTGAAAGAATAGGTACCACTAATCTGTTGCTGGTGAAACTGCAAGTCTACTAAGCAATCTGGCAATACACAGCAAAGTTTAAAAAAAAGCCAAAACATTCCTTTTGACCCAGTAATTCTACTGTAAGCAATATACACTTAAAGCATAACTAAAAAATAATAGAAAAAAGCTATCTGTTCAAAATTTTCATAGAATTATTTTCAATCCCACAAAAACTGGCATCAACCCAAATGTCCAACAGTAAGGAAATGATTAAACTTTGGTATATTAGTGTAATGGATAATACAATTAACGTAGACAAGAGGAATATAGGCATACCTTATTTATGGTGCTTCATTTTATTTCACTTCACAGATATCACATTTTTTACTTTTTAACAAATCGAGTTTGTGGCAACCCTGTGATGAGCAAGTCTACCAGCACATGCACTCACATTTTGGTAATTCTCACAATATTACAAATTTTTTCATTATTACTATATCTGTTATGCTGATCTGTGATCAGTAATCTTTGATGTTATTATAAGATGGTGAACTTAAACAATAAATGTTGACTGCTCCACCAACCCCCACTCCCTGCCACTCTCCTTCTCCTTAGGACTTCCCATTCCATGAAACACAATATTGAATTTAGGCCAATTAATAAGCCAGCAATGCCCTCTAAGTGTGAAGAGTCAGGCAAACCTCATTGTTGTCTTATTTTAAAAAACTGCAACAGCCACCCCAACCTTCAGCAACCACACTACCCTAATCTGTCAGCAGGCATCAATAACACTGAGGCAAGACTCTTCACCAGCCAAAAGATGACTGACTGAAGGTTCAGATGTGGGTTAGCACTTTCTTTTTTTTAGTAATCAAGTATTTTTTAGTTAAAGTATATACATTAGGGTTTTTTAGACATAATACTATTGCACACTTAGACTACAGTATAATGTAAACGTAACTTTTATATGCACTGGGAAACCAAATAATTCATGCGACTTGCTTTATGGCAGTGAGATGGAACCAAACCCACAGTATCTCCAAGGTATGCCTATATAAAGAAATATGCAAAGATCTTTATGAAATAATGCAAAACAACAAAAACACAAGCAGAAGATCAGAATACATACTAAACTAAAACCACTTAACAGGAAAAAATCAATGTGAATCCATAACAATCCTGACAGGTAATTATGAAAAGTGAAATTAAACATAAAAAAATTAAAAAGCAAGATCAGTTGTACAGATGTATACTAAGTTTATAAGTAATCTTATTTTTTAAAAAGAGTTCACCTAAATATCCACATAGAGAAAGTCAAGGGTATGAAGAATGACTACATCCTATATTACCATTGGACTTACAGTCGGTCCAAGAGGACATCTATCTAGATATGGATGAAAGACGGACAATATACTGGGCCCAGAAACTTGGGACATTTAAAAAAAAAGTCATCAATGTTCCACTAATGATATCATATAGTTGTAAATGAGAAGCCCTTAGTTTCTAGAGAAAGAAATTTCAGGTGACCTAATGCTAATGGAGAAACAGAGGAATGGGTAGAAATAGTAGATGGCAGTATGTTATCAGTGGCAAAATGTGTGCAAGAAGGGTAAAAGAAATCAGAAATGATCGAAAAGGCAATGGGCAGATCATACAGCAAGAAAATAAATGTATGGAAAGCATATTGCTGCACTGTTTATCCAACTAGAAGACTCCTAACATTAGTTAGATGCACCCCTCTAAAGGATTCATAGGACAAAGATGAGGGCTGTGGTTTGCCTGAGGTTAAGTACTCAATGTGAACTCTCCCGAAACAACTGAATATAGATTTCTTAAAGATAAGCCTTATTCTTTTTTTTTTTTTGGAGGGGGGAAGGCAAGGCAGTTAGGGTTAAGTGACTTGCCCATGGTCACACACAGTAACTGTGTCAAGGGTCTGAGGGTGAATTTGAACTCAGGTCCTCCTGATTCCAGGGCCAGTGCTCTATTCACTAGGCTACCTGACTGCCCCAGATAAGGATTAGTCTTAAACATTACAACTAGCTATTTTACATAGTATTAGAGAAACATTTTGAACAATTACTGTTTAAAATAAACAACTGAATGCTATAATGGAAATTTTAAAAGGGTACATATTATTTACAATATAGTAGGGTTAACTTTTTTTCCAACTGAGATGTTATCTCTCCTTTTGACTGCACAAGACAGCATAAAAATTCAAACTGAGGAGATTTTTCTTGTTAGTAAATAGCCCAGTAATACAATCTATAGCCTCCTAGGGTGAAAGGAGACAGTTCCAAGTAATCAGCTACTTCTTGTTGTTTTTCCTTCATTCTTGAAGAGGACCATGACAGCAGGAAGATATCATGACTTGTAAGTGAACTAGATTTAAATGAGAGAAGACTATGCAACCTTACTGTCTCCCGTGAAGCCATCTGGGTCCTGTGGCAAGATATATTAGGAAGAAAAAAAAAAGGGGGGGAGGGGGCCTCGACATAGTGGGAGGTATTGGCCTTTTTAAGCTAAGATCTTTCCTCAATTTGTCTGAGGCAACATCCATTCCATAATTAAGGCCAGGTAAAAAATGAGGCACAAAGAATGGCCTCTTTTATACTTAAAAAAAAAAATCAAGAAGGGGAAAACCCTCAGGGTTTCGGGCTGAAACAGAAATAATTGCTATTTATACTCACTCTTGAGTGAATCAGTATCCAAACAATGATTGAGTGAGGCTTGACCTGGGACCTATGCTGGGCCAATCAATTAGACCCAGCAAGGTAACTTGGGGTTTACAAGCTAGATGTCTTTTTTTATTGATCATACATTTCAGCAACTAAAATTGACAGAGCTATGCCAAAAGATTTAGATGGTGTACATGTATATAAACTCATCATGACTGAGGGTCAGAATGTTAACCAGTCCTTTCTTGGTGGGGAAGGAAGAGGGAAAAAGCATCAAAGATCATATTTTAAAGATGATCTTCAACACTACCTAATTCAACTCTATCATTTTAGAGATGAGGGAACTGAATTGCAACACAGAGAGGTCAAATCCAGGATGAATCAGCTAGGCAATGCAGAGCTAGGACTAGAACCCAGATCTACTGGTTTTTGTTGTTGTTGTTGCTGTTGTTCAGTCGTGTCCAACACTGCGTGACTCTATGGATTATTACTGGAGTGGCTTGCCATTTTCTTCTCCAGTGAATTAAAGCAAGCAGAGGTTAAGTGATTTGCTCAGGTTCATAAAAATAGTGTCTAAGACCAGATTTGAACTCAGGTGGTTCCTGACTCCAGGCCCAACTCTAGGTCCACTAAGCCATCAAGTGCTTCCACATCTACTGACTCCCACCTAAATCTTTCCATTGCCAAATTCAACTGCCATTTCTTTATGTCAACAGAAAGACTATCAAGATCATCCAGCCTCTTAAATCTTCAACACCAAGGGTCTCATTAAGCAGAAGGAAAAAGTTTTGTTTACCATTTATGCCCACTGTCATGGAATCAATAGTCTCCAGGACCAAAATCTGGATAATCAGAACTATATTAAAGAGTCTCTAACACCTATGAAAGAGATTTCAGACATACTCCCAGCTATCCAGGTGTAACAGCAGAAGCAATATATTAATTTCTCTGTCAACTTGACAAGTGTTTATTCTCTCTGTGGGAACATTATCTCCAACTTCATAAAAGGAAGTCAATGAAAAATAACATAAAATATACATATGAGCGAAGGGCAACTGTGGTTCTTCAAGAAGTGCTGAAGGGCTCAAGTAGAAAAAAGCCCTATTTCTAGGGCTCTGCATTGCCTAGCTGATTCATCCTGGATTTGACCTCTCTGTGTTGCAATTCAGTTCCCTCATCTCTAAAATGATAGAGTTGAATTAGGTAGTGTTGAAGATCATCTTTAAAATATGATCTTTGATGCTTTTCCCCTCTTCCTTTCACACTTAAGTACCATCTCTTTACTGAATCCTTTCTTACTCCCCTAAAATGGAAGTTATATTCTCTGAACATCACTCTGTACCTCTTATTGTGTTTTCTTCCTATACCACAATATATAATCACATGTAAATAAATATCTCATATTCTTAGTCTCTGTATCTATATCCGAGCTATTATACTATGTAATGTTACAAGATCCACTTGTCCTTTAAACTCTTTCTCATTAATCCTTGTCTTATATTACTTTTGATTCTCTTTCTAAATATTCTCCAAGGTGTACCTCCTAAAACATAGCAAACAAGACAGATAACAAATAATGTTCAGCATAAGGGATCACATTTATTCTATTTGGACTCTTGTGTCTCATGTTCTCAGGTTAGCTTTACTAGTTCAACATTTCTTACTAAAAACTGTTATACTTTTATATGACCTAATATTTTGTAGATAAAAATCTACATAGGTGATTCCCTAACTCTTCATATACAAGGTATGTTAAACCTTCTGTTCCCTCTCAAGCCTCCTACACTCTCTCCATCCCCTACCTTTCTCAGTTGCAGACCTTGCCTCTTATATGACTAAGAAATTTGAGACCATTTAACTTGAGATACTCTTCTCTCACTCTTTTCATTTTAAAACCCTTTGATATCATTTCCAGTTCTCTTCTTCCTTTTCCATACTTTGAAATACTTCTTCCTTAGATTACTTCTACATACACCTTTGATCATTTTCTTTCTTCTTCTCCAATAAATTGCATCTTAAACATTCCCCACCACCACTTGGAATCTTCAATCTCCCCCTATCAGATGGTTCCTTCGCACTATATCAAATTCAACTAAGTTTCCATCTTCCTCAAAAACCTGTGATAATGTATTTAATTGCTTGTCCCTCCAGTGGGGGTAGGTGACAAGGGAGGAAGGGAAAGAATCTAGAGTTTGGGGTTCTATGATCAAATGTTAAAAATATATATGTGCATATATATATATATACATATATTATTATTATTATTATTATTATTAACTACATCCAACTGGAAATTAAGATATACAGGCACTGTGGTGGGGAGATCCATCCTGCCCCACCGGAAAGTCAGAGGGGGGAGGGGGAGGACATAGGAGAAAGGAGATTGGGGGAGGGGTTATACACTGGGATGGCTGTCTTGAGGTGTTGGGTAGGGGAAAGATGGGGAGAAAATTTGTAATTCAAAATCTCGTGGAAATGAATGATGTAAACAAAATAAATAAACTTATTTATTTAAAAAAAAAACCTGTGATAAATCCTACTATCCCTTCATGCTATCATTCTATATCTCTTCATCTCTCTGCTCTGGGCATTTTTTCTGGCCGTGCCCCACAACTAGAATGCTCCCTCCTCAACTCTGTCTATTGATTTCCCTGGCTTCTTTTACATACCAACCAAAATCCTATCTTCTACAGGAAGCCTTTCCCAATCTCTCTTAACTCTGCCTTCCCTCTCTTAATTATTTCCTATCTATCTTGGATAGTTTGTTTATACTTATTTGTTTGTTTTCTTCTCCACTAGATCAGGAACTCCTTGTGGGCCATGACTATCTTTTGCTTCTTTTTTGTATCCCCAGAACTTAGCACAGTGCCTGGCACATAGTAGGCACTTTACAAATGCTTACTGATTGCTCTCTTTCTCAAACTCCTTAAAAAGTTATCTATATATTGCATTGCACCTACTTCCTCTCCTCTCGCTACTCATTCTTTTACAATCAAGCTTCCAACCTTATCACTCAACTAAATCATTCTCTCCCAAGTTACTAACTACCATTTATTTGCCAAGTCTAATGATCTTTTCTCAGCCTTCATCCTTCTCAACCTATCTGCCACATTTAACCCTGTTTATCACCCTCTCCTCCAGGATACATTCTCCTATGTGGATTTTTGCAGTACTATTCTCTCCTAGGACACTTCCTACCTGACAGTTCCTTCTCCCAAGGTTCAAACCTAGGTCTCCTCTTTATCTTCTCCCTCTACACTCTCAATAACCTCATCAGCTTCCATGTTTAACTCTCGTATCACTCTCCAGATCTAAATATTCATCCAGCTCCAATCTCTCCCCTGGGCTTCAATCCCCTGTTGTGGACTATCTGTTGGACATTTGAAACTGGACGGTCTATGAGAAATGTCTAAAAATGAAATATCTTTCACTCTAAACTCTCCCCTCTTTGAAATTAATCTACTTCTGTCAAAGGCTCCATTCTCCTTCCAGTCTCCCAGGTTGATAATCTTGGTATTATCCTCAACTCCTCATTCACATATCCAATCAGTTACCATTTCAGTATCTCTCATAACCATATCCTTCCCTCCACTCACACAATCACAACCTTAGCTAAAGCCCTTATAATCTCTCACCTAGATTACTGCAAAGGCCTCCTGTCTGATCTTTCTCCCCCAAATCACCCTCTCCCAAATATTTTACCACTTTCAATCCTATACACTGAAGCCAAAGCAATTCTCCTTAAAGTCAGATATGACCATGTGACTATCCTATTCAATCAACATTTGCTTCCTATTGCCTCTACAATAAAATATAAAACATTTTTAATGAAAAGATTTGATTTGAACAAATTCTATTACAAAATTTTTTACACAACTAATAATGAATCTATTCAAAAGCACTGAAGGACATACTACGTGCTGAGAGAGCAGGAAACAAAAAGAAAAAACTAGAATCCCCCGTATCCAATAATTAGGGGAAACAACCCATAAAAGGCCAGCTAGTGAGCATTTGAGGAGGTTCAGAAGGCAAGGCCCAGAGGCCCTCAGTTACAAAAGAAGGTCAGATGATAGCTCAGGAGGACTCCAGGATGCAGACACTGGGCAGATGGTTTGAAGATATGGTGGTCCTTCTCATCAAAAAAAAGGATGCTGATGACACCCATCTCATCCAAAATGTGAGCAGTCAAGCTGCCCAAGTTATGTGCTATGTTAAGGGGATAGGATGGGCCTGAAGGTGGTAAGTTTTTCCACCACCTAGCCATCCTGAATGCCAATACACCAATAGGATACACCTGTTCAGACCTGTCGTAATTGAGGGAAGAAAATGCCAAGTATAATTGAGAGCCATCTAACTTCCAGGAGGATGGCCAAGTACAAAATTCGTGCCAAACCCAATTCTCTCCAACTTGAAAACAGTAAGAAATGCCAAAAATAAAGTAAAAAGATCAAAAGATTAACATATTGACTGTCATATCCAAACAAATCTATAGAAGTTACAGATACAATAGTGGGTTAAATGTTTTTTAAGGAAACTGAAGAAGGGAGTTTTCAAAACTATGGAGGGGAAATTCCCAACCAAACCAAAGCTAGAGAGAGGATATGATAAAAGATATATAGAGAGAGGATATGATAAAAGATATAAAATATTCAACTACATGGCATTTAAAAAAAATTGTGCAAAGATAATCAATACAGCTAGAATAAGAGATGTTGAGTAGAAGGACAAAGCTCTAACACAGCAGTTCTCAACCTGTGGGTCGCAACCCCTTTGGGGGTCGAACAACCCCTTTCAAAGGGGTCACAGGGGTCGCCTAAGACCATCAGAAAACACATATTTCCAATGGTCTTAGGAACCAAGACACCGCTCCTCTATCTGTCCCCAGGCGGGTCCACCCACATACAAGTATTAAAAGGTCCATGCCTTAGGAAGGTTGAGAACCACCGCTCTAACAAATCTCTCTGAAGAGTCTGAAATGCAAGATATATGCAGAACTGACATAAACATAATGGTAAATAGATAAGTGGTCAAAAGATATAATTTTCAAAGGAAGAACTACAAATTAACAACCACCATGTGAAAAATGTTCTAAATATCACTAAGAAAAATAAGAATTAGAACAAATTTGAGGTTTTACCTCACACCCAGGAAAATGGCGGCAGTAATAAAAGATGAACATACAGAAGCATTAATATACTGTTGGCAGAGGTGTGAATTGGTCCAACTCTAATGGAAAACATTATGAAAATGGGCAAGAAGCATCACTTAACTTTATTCAGACCCTTTGACCCAGAAATCTCACTATTGGTCATAATACTCCCAGGTGCTCAAAGACATAAAGAAAAGTTCCATTACACCAAAATATTTATAACAGCATTTTCTTGTGGCAGCAAAAAACTATAAACAAGAGGTACCTATGGATTAAGGAATAAGTGAACTGTAGCATAAAAATATAATGTAGCTATTAATGCATCATAAGAAATGAGAAGAGATTCAGAAAAGCATGACTCATAAACTGATATAAAATTAAATTAGAAGAAACTACAGGATGACCACAAAACCCTATATGAAAACAGCACTAAAAGTTAGGTGATCTCTGATTAATGTTAACGATAAATTTTGGTCCTGACACATGTCAGATAGATCAATTTCCTCCCTACTGTAGAGTTCAGAGACAAGTGCAAAGTGTTGCATATTTGCCTAATGGGTTAACGTACTAGTAGGTTTTGCAAATGATTTAATGTTATAGGTAAGGTTCTAAGTCCTAATGGATACAAAAAGAGAAAAAAGGTGACAGAGATCCCCTGACTTCAAGACATTTACATTCTACTGAGAAATAAAACATACGAGCAGATATGTAAACAAAAGGTAACGTAAGAAAGAGAATTCCCAAACCTAGGAGAATCAGAAAAGCTTTCCACAAGGGATATATAAACTGAAAATTCATGGAAGCTAAGGATTTTAAGAGGGAAACCATATACAAAGACATGGCGGTAGTAGGTGGAAGGCCCAGTTCAGGCTGTGAACCCCAGGAAGTACCAAACCCATACTGGGTCAAGGATAGGTGCAAACTGGCAGGGTTTTTTGCCCACTATCCAATTTTAGGTCTCAGACAGAGAGCCAACTGAAAAGAGGATCATGCAGAGGAGATGGTGCTCCCAGGTAGAGAGGTCCTGGGGTGGTATAATGAGAAAAGAAGAAGTTAAAAACGCAGGCAAACTTAGTGTGGGCTCTGGCTCCAATCACTTCCGATACATGTAAAAAAAAATGACTCTAAACAAACTTTAGAACTACAGAACCTACAAAGTGACAAAAAGAAGCAAACCTCCTGCTGAATGCAGCCTGGCAGGCCAACAGGAAAGGTCTATCGCACCAAGCTGGAAGCCTAGCACAGTCCTGCAGGGACCACAGGGTTCTGGCCCCAGGGCGGCCCTGACCAACACTGGCCAGAGTAGACTTCAGGAGAGTGAACCACCAGCAGCTATGGAGGTTTCCAGACTTCTCAACCCATAAACACCAAAGACAAAGTAAAAGGTTAGTGTGGAACTCTATTGGAATGGAGGAGGGGGGAAAGAAGAGCCCAGTCTGGCCCCTGCCATGGGATGAGAAGCAGCAGCGGGACAGCAGCCATGCAGCCATCACACCATGGCTGCCTCAGGAGCTCCTGGCCTGCAGATTGTAGGGGGACCAAGAAACCACTGAGAGGGTAATCACTCTTGCTTTAACCTGCTTGGATCTGGATTGTAGTCTTGGGTGGTGGTCCTGGGGTGTGTGACCAGTGAGCCAGAGCATGTGAGGGCTGTAGAGAGGGCGCCCTCCTAATAGCTCTGGCAACAGCGAAAATCCCAGCAATTTGGTACAAAGATCTCTCCATTCAGAAAGCAGAGTTCTACCGTGGCAAAAAGCTCAAAAGTCAAGTAACTGACTAGCAATATGAGCAAACACAGGAAGCACAGACAGACCATAGAATCCTTTTTAGGGGACAAAAAAGATCAAGGCATGGAGCAGGAGGAAGACAGCATAGTCAGTACTCCTGTATCAAAGGCCTCCAAGAAAAATATGCACTGGTTACAGGCATGGAGGAGCTCAAGAAGAACTTTGAAAATCAAATAAGAGAAGTAGAGGAAAAATTGCGAAGACAAATAAGAATGATGCAAGGAGATCATGAAAAGCAAGACAGGGGGGTGGAGCCAAGATGGCGGCGTAGCAGCAGCAATACATCGCAGCTCTCACATAGCCACCCCAAAATACCCATAAAATAGGACTCTAAACCAAACCTAGAACTCCAACACGCACACAAGGTTACTTCCCACTAAAGTCAGCTCGGCTAAGAGGAACCATATCAGCACTGCCAACCAAAACCAGCCTGGCCTGAAGCCACGGCTGTGACCCGGGGGCGGCCGGGGGGAGGTGCAGAGAAAGCTCTCAGGTGAGCAGATTAGCACCAGCTGCGAGGAGGGGGGATTAGCACCAGCTGCCCAAGTGGGGATTGTGAAAGAGGGAGATAAGCAACCTGCGGAAAGGTCTCCAGAGCGGAAAAGCGAAAGGCGGAGGTTTTGCACCGCCTCCCAGTTGTAGCTTCCCGCCCTCGGCCTGCAAAGAGCAGGGGGACTGAGCGATTGTTTTCAGGCCAGTGTTCTCGCGTTGAGCGTTCTGGATCTGGATCGTCATCTTGGGCCTCGGTCTTGGAGTCTTCATTATCCAGTCAGCCAGAAGTCTACAGCAGCTGGGAGGACCCCAGCGATTTGGGACAGAGCTTTCCCTTCTGGAAGCAGAGCCCCACAGAGATTAAAAAAAAAAACAAAAACTCACGGTCTGAACAACCATGAGTAAGAATAAACATAAGAAGCCAAGTAAGAACAACTCCCAAACCCTAGATTCCTTCTTTGGGGAAAAGAAAGATCATGGGAGAGGGAGGGAGGAGGAGAGCGCAGCCAGAGCGCCCCCACCAGAGGCCTCCAAC
>CM053587.1:90346834-90440378 GCA_028646515.1 Pseudochirops corinnae | reverse complement strand
GACTGGGGAAGGGGGGACACACTGGGATGACTGTTTTGGGGGTGGTGGGTGGGGGAAATAGGGGGAGAAAATATGTAACTCAAAATCTTGTGGAAATGAATGATGCAAACTATAATAAAATTTAAAAAAAAAAGAAAGAAAAAAGTGGTTAATGCAGCTTGCAGCTCAAATAATTGCACAAATGCTTTATCTTTGGACTAGAGATATCAAACATACTTCCTGAGAGTCACGTGTAGCCCACAGCATTCCCCAGTGTGGCCCAAACTAGATTAAAATGTCACTGGGGAATTATTTAACAAAATAAATAAAAATATAATAAAACATAGATATTATTACATTTTAAAACTAAGTCAACAGAGCCTACAGGGATCCTTATGTGGGTAGTGGCCCCTTTTTCCATTTGATTTTGATACCACTGCTCTAGAAACCATCATATTTTGGTACAAAGCAGAAATGCTTTATGCTTATGTAACTGATTACCTTGGCCCTCACTCTGCAAGCCAAGTATGTCACAATTTACCCCTCTCAAGGTTCTGCAGTACTCCTAAAGGGGTTGGGGATATCTAGGCTCTCTGCCATTAGCTCCAGTCCTTATGGATGGTGTTGGCCTAGCTATAGAGGGATCTCCAAGTAAGTACCTGAAAAGGCCTAAAAGCCAGGGTCTCCCATTGCATCCTGCGTTATCTCCAGCCATCCTGATAAATATCTGGTCCCTGGATCCAGATGGCTCTGGAGGAGAAAGTGAGGCTGGTGACCTTGCACAAGCCTCTCTCATTCAAATCAGTCAACTGCAAGTCATGTCATCATGTCCCTGATGCCATGGTCCTCTTTGAAAACGAAGGACAAATACAACAACAACAGTTGAATTTGCTTCTACAAAGGAATGTTCACTTCAAAGGTATGATAACAAATTATGTGTGACCTTAGGCAAGTCACATAACCTCTGTTTGCCTTAATCCACTGGAGAAGGAAATGGCAACCACTCTAGTATCTTTGCCAAGGTTACCCCATGGACAGTATGGTCCATAGGGTCACAAAGAGTCAGACATGACTGAACAATTGAATAAAAAATAATAACAAATATATAAATATATTCCTCAACATATGCGGCATAATCCCCTGACCCCACCCCGAATTACTTCATACTTTAGGGAGGGAGAGGACATTAGGCTCACAGTTTAGCTTAGTTCCTATATGGGATGTTTCCAAGTTCCAAGTTCCCACAAGAGCTTGAGTCCCAAGTACCCTGGCTTCTCAAGGCTTTCCCTGCTGGGCTGACTGGCTGTACATCTAGTTTGGAATCCTGGTCCCAAGGTTGCTATGATTCAATTCTGGGTTCAGGGTGATTCCATCACCACTCCCCCTTAAAACTGAGAAGGACAAATGAATCAGAACAAGACAAACACTCCACGCATATTTCTCAGGGTCACAGGATAAAAGGGAATAAGGGTGGAAAAGGATTCCCTTCCTCCACCCAGTCAGCTCATGACGACCTGACCCTGACCCTCTCTGGACACAGCAGAAAAATGCACACAGGAAAAAGACTGAGGCTGTCTTAGTCTAGCAGTTTTAAAGAAGCATCATAGATAGATAGATCGATCGATAGATAGACAAATATAGATAGATAGATTTAGATATATATATATACATATATATATATACACATATATATATATTATACAGCCAATTAAAGGAGGTTACCCCTACCTATGTGTTACCAGAATGCAGAATATCTTCTCTCAGAAGCAGGAGTCCTCCATGTTAAGTGATCTGGACATGCACAAAGCAAGCCCAATTATACACTTTTTCCATTTCAATACACAGAATAATAAAAAGATGTATATTTGAGAAAAAAGATTTAACAAAGTTAACTTTTATTGCTTCATCAAGAATACTTAAGCAAAACTGGCTTCCCTCCGCACCCTTATACAACTATATAGCAATGAAGAATACGATAACCACTAGAAGAGTTTGGTGCCATTGTCCTGATTTGTGCCAAGGCACCAAGCCACGTTTTCTCACCTTTGCTTTTGTACTATCAGTGCAAATGCCAATAGTTGTTCAAGGATAAACCATGAGATTCAAAGAAGTTATTCCACTCTTTGAACATTTAAGCACCGCACATATATGGGACAAATTGGAGATATCAACAAAAGGAAGTGCTTGTGTTTCTTGCTAAGCATTCACATAAAGGACGGTCTTTGATAAAAGTTTGTTGCTGGTACCAGACAAAGGCAAGAGAAATAGTGAGACCAGCCATTTCTGCTGATTTGTCTGTTTGTAAAGCCAAAAGTGGATAGCTAGGTGGCACAGTGGATAGAGCACTGGGCTAGGAATCAGGAAGACTCCTTTTGACGAGTTCAAACCTGGCCTCAGATACTTAGAAGCTACGTCAACCCCAGGCAGGTCATTTAGACCTGCTTTCCCTCAGTTTCTCTTCTGTAAAATGAGCCAGAGAAAGATATGGCAAACCACTCTAGTATCTTTGCTAAAAAAACAACAACCCTAAATGGGGTCACAGAGAGCTAGATAGGACTGGACAACAACAAAGCAATAGTACAATTTGGCAAGTGAGATGTTAACAAAGTCTTCATCTAAATCCTTCATTCGCGGGTCATGTTGCCTTTGGAAATCTTCCCTGTATGCTCATAAGAGAATGGAAGTGAAAAAGGCAAAAAACATCTCAGTGTAATTATGAAAATGGCCTCACAGACCCCCCCAAAGGGATCTTGGGGAGCCCCCTGAGGTCTGTAGACCACCCTTTGAGAACCACTGTCTTAGGTAGGGCATGTGGAGATGATTCAGGTTTAGGCATCTCTTTCTCTAGACTAGAGATGTTCAGATACAGACTAACACTAAATTAAATGAAATTATTTCTGGGAGACTAGTATCTGAAACACAGAATATATCTATAGCATTAATATCTTTTTTCTTTGACAACTCTGACCTCTGGCTATAACTCTTCAAAGCTTCACCGTGGCCTTGGAGGCCTTGGGAGTTTCCTCAGCTCTGCTGGTTCACTTTGTAACTCAGTCAGTATTGTCAAGTCCATCCATAGACCTCTTATTCTGTCACATGGTTGCTCCTTCTTCCTCTCAGCTGTCTCTGACCCATAACAACAACTTGCTTCTTGAACAGCATCTGGTGGGAATTCAGAGTCTCCTGATGTTAACAAAGAAAGGAAGAGAACAAGCATTTATTTATTTATTAAATGCCTAATAAGTGCTAGGCACTAAACTTTTTAATAGATATTATCTTTTTAACCCTCAAAACAACCCTGGGAGGTAGGTACGTCTATGATTTCCATTATAGAGTTGAAGAAACTGAGACACAGAGGTTAAGTGACTTGCCCAAGGTCACACAACTAGTAAAATATCAAAGATAGGATTGGAACTCAGGTCTTCTTGACTCTAGGCCCAGCACAAAAGGAAGTATAACTTTCTCTTCATCTGAAGCTAGTTAAAATAGTATTACTTTACACTTATATATTGCTTTCATATATGCTATTTTATTTAATACAACTATGAGGTACTATCCTTATTTAATAGACAAGAACACTGTGGTAAAGAGAGGTTGTGACTTGTCCAAGATCACATGACTCACAGCTAGATGGTTTTGGACTTGGTGTCAGGAAGACCTGAGTTTGAATCCTGCCTCAGATACCTCTTAGCTGTGTGACCCTAGGCAAGTCACTCAACCTCAAATTCCTTATCTGTAAAGTGGAGGTAATAACAGCACCTGTATGTAAAGTGCTTTGCAAGCTTTAAGGTGCTATATGAAAGTTAGAGATTGTTAATATGACAAGATTAGATCCCAGATTTTCTGATTCCTGCTTTCATGCTCTTATACTCCGTTGCCTAACCCTTCACTACACGTACAAGTCAAGGCAAAGTATTTGATTAAGAATCTACTATGGCTGTGCTAAATGTTGAGTGCTGGGCACACAAGGAGAGGTGAAAGGCAGCCCCTGCTCTCAAACTGCGCACAGTCCAATGAGAGAAACAACACGGAAACAAGTGTGCAGAAACAAGCCCTAGACAGGATGAACTGGAGATAATCCAGATAGGAAAGGGGCTAGCTAGCATTAAGGGGAATTGGGAAAGATTTCCTGTAGAAGGTGGGATGTTAGCTGGGACTTAAAGGAAGCCAGAGAAGCCTGGAGGTGGAAATAAAGGGAGAGAGAGAGAGCATTCCAGGTGTGGGAGGCAGTCAGTGAAAATCCTCAGAGTCCTGAGATGGAGTGTCTTGTGCAAAGAACAGCCAGGAGGCCGGGGTCACTAGACTGCAGAGTTAGGGGAGGGGAGTAGCATGTAAGAAGACTGGAAAGGTAGGAAGGAGCCTGCTTATGAAGGGCTTCAAAAGTCAAAAGGAAGGTCTTATAGTTGTTCCTGGAAATAATGTTTATTTTATAGGAGTTTATTAAGTAGGGGAGGTGACATGGTAAGACCTGCATTTTAGGAAATGCAGTATACAAAAATGATGTTGAGTGGATATTAAAAAAGCACAGAACAATCACCTTTGCTGGCCTTCCCCTCTTCATACTGGCAAGGTATGCAATGTGAGAGAGGTGTCTTCCTGTTCTTTGTCTTTTTCTGACCATTTTGTACAATACATTACATTATAGTATGGCCTATCGGGGTGGTGAACCTGTGGCCTTGTAGGTCCTTGGGTGCAGCCTTTTGACTGAGTTTAAATTTTACTGGACAAATCCTTTTATGAAGGTGATATGTTTTTTGAAGTTTTGATTCAGCCAAAGGGCTGCACTTGAGGACCTAGAAGGCCTCCTGTAAGCCTGAAGGGCACATGTTCCCTACCCCTGGCTTAGAAGCTGCTTCGCAGTGCACAATATTGGGCTTTAAATGACTTTAAAGTTCTAAAAGGATGATTTTCTTTTACCTTCCCTCCTCCCCCAACTTCATACTTAATTCTTCAGGTCCTGAAGGCCATAGGTGATGCATTAAGGTCTTATACTCCCCGAAGGTTTAGGCCAGCCAGAAGATTAGGTTAAATCTACTTAGACAAAAATTAAAAGGGACATTTGGGGTCAAAAAAACAACTTTACAAGTACAAGGTAGGGGAGATGTGACTGGTTAGCCTTCCATCTGAATAAGATTTAGGGGTTTTGTGGCTTGCAATCTGACTACAAGTCAATAGGATTTAAAGTAGTATTTTTATAGCTTAAGAATGAGAGAGGAATAATTATTTCTTCACTGAGTAAAAAGTGTCTGTATTTTAAAACACTATTTCTATTCATTCCCCTGTTCTATATTTTAATTTTGAATATTACCAAGAATGATGAGGTGGCGATGTGGTTTTTCTTTCACTTTTTTTTTTTTAACAATGTAGGAAGGATACGTGGTTCAGTCATTTCCTTCTCTCCCAGACAAAGAGGCCCAGAACTCAGGCCACCCACAGAGAGAAACTTTACTGAAAAGCAGGTGCTATGGAAATCAAGATGTTTCCTCTGAATTGGGAATATGAGAGAATGAAGGAAGATCAGAGAAATTTGGAAAGTCACGAGATGGTGGATAAATGTCATCATTTTAAATTTTTATTGTTGTTTTTATTGTTGATGCTGTTAGTAGTCCGAGGCCAATGCCAGATGTAGGCACAGGGGGCAAACCAGCACTTCAAGAATAAAAGACCCTCTATAAAAATGAAAAGAAAAACATAATTGCAAAAAGAAATAGTTTCATCGTTATTTTAATTTGTAAGACAAAAATTTTAATTGCTTTTAAGCAGAATGGAGTAATCAATGGAACTAACTGTTTGCAGTCATATCATTTTATAACTAATCTTGAAACACACGATCATCAAGAAAATATGAATAGTAAGAGAAGAAAATTCTCCTGTGTGACTTCTCTCAACTGTCATGCATGTTTGCCTGTTTACAAACAAAGTCATGCCACTGACCCACGCAGGTGACCACAGTTCACATTAGATATCCTGGCTATAGAGCCATTCCCAAGTTCAGGTATGAAATGGAAGATATTAATCACTTTTGCCTTACACTGAAATCATTTTGAGTCACTACACATTACTAACACAGTAGAATGATTGTGATTTGCCAGTTGCTCTCTCATCTTGCTTATTTCTGACTTCACTCACCACATTCCCTTTACCTGTAATGTCCTCCCACCTCTTCTCCATCAATTTATGTCCATCAATTCCAAGACTCAGCTCATGACTCACCTTCCTGATTAAAGCCCACACTGTTCTCTTCCCTATCCCCCAAAGCACTTACAGATCTGATTCATCCATAATTAAATGATTGTTGCTGTTTTTCCATTCTCATCAACTGCTGTGCTCTAACCACCGTCAGAAAAGCTGGGGTCTTTAGGCCAGAACAAAGGCTGCCCTCCTTCACCTGTTTGCTTGGATTTATCCCCATCTGACAGCACAGCTGGTTAAGCAGGTGTTTACACACCAATAAGTAGCTCTGCCTGCTTTGTGAAAATTATTAACACCGGCGAAGGCATTTTTTATGAAAATGCTAATACCTCAGCTAAGTCTATTAATTATTCACATGTCAGATCAGATGGGGGACTTGTCAAAAACACAGAGAGCTATTTTCCCCAAACACGTCATACTAAATACACCTAATATCAGGGCCTGTTTATGCTCATTTGAAATGATTGGTGCTTCATTTGGGGCCTCTGCTATTAAACATGTATTGCCTTAGGCGAGTTGTTCATCAGTACAGAGTGTTAAAACATATGTAGTCTAAGACTCTCTGATTTATTTTATGTTCTAATACATTGTAGTCTGGGTGACGTTGAGCCCTGGCTCTTATTTCTCTCCTTTTTGTGGAGATTCCAGTAAGCTTGTGGCTGCCTTTCATCATTAGATCCAATGGGGGATAATATTTGACAGAACCTACCTCCCAGAGTTGTTATGAGGATAAAGTGAGATAACATTTGTAAAGCATCATATAAATATTGGGATGATGATGATGATGATGATTTGTTAAATAAAAACAACAACAAACCTGTTCAGTACTGAAAGGAATTGGCGAGGGGAAAGGAAGGTTATGAGGAAAATATTTTGTACAAAGGTCAAGAGAAAGAGAATGCACTTATGAACTTCCTGGGACATACGTTCCTCAACATCTGACACTAGATTTTAGCCCCAAGGTTGAAGTATATAATGCACTGGTAGGTACATGACTTTCAATAAGTTTGCTGGTAAACATCAAGTTTTTGCAGCCATGTGGGTCACCCTGCATATACATATTCTCCCATCCCATTAGAGCTCTCGCTACTAGTTAGAATTTTAAAAAACACACATCTTTTCTCTAAAGCTAATAATAGTAATAATAATAATAATAATAATAATAATAATAATACAAAAGCATAAATCTGTTTACAAGGCAATTTAGTCATTCCAATGAACTGTAATTAATCCCAGGGATAGAGACTGGATCTTCACAATTTCATTGGCACAGGGAATTGAATTCCTGGATGAGGAAATTCCTTCTACTGATGCATATTGGTTGGTAACTTTCTCTCAGTCTTAGGAGAATTGCCTAGAGCAGAGGCATCCAACACCTGCTCCCCAGGCTATAAGCCCCATAGCACTCCAGTATATGTCTCAAAGCAGATTAAAATATGATTGGGAGATATTTGACAAAATAAATCAAAATACAAGAAAACATAGATAATGTTACATTTGAAAAGGAAGTTCATATGTGGCTGCAAAACAGGTAGGCAGTGCAGCCAGGACTGGAGTCAGGAAAACCTGAGTTCAAATCTGACTTCAGACACTCACTGGCTGTGTGTGGGCGAGTTGTTTCCACTGCATCTGCCTCAATAAAATGGGAGTAATAAGAGCATCTACTTCCCACGGTCATTGTAAGAGTCAAATAAGATAATAATTATAAAGTGCTTATATAAATGGTAGTTATTGTTGTTGTTCAGTTTTGTCTGACTCTCTGTGACCCGATCTGAGGTTTTCTTGGCAAAAATACTCCAGTGTTTTGCCTTTTCCTTCTCTACTTCTTTTTACAGATGAGGAAACTGAGGCAAACAGGGCTAAGTGACTTGCCCAGGGTCATACAGCTAGTTTGTATATGAAGGCCACGTAGGCCTTCGTGACTCCAGTCCAGGCACTCTATCCACTGTGCTACCAACATGCCCATTATTAATTAATTATGAGTACTCATGGATTAGTGGCTCCCATTTCTATTTGAGTTTGACACCTATGATCAGGAGCACTGAGAGGTTAAGCAACATTTCTAGGATCATAGAGTTCAACAGTATCAGAAGCAGGACTGGAACCCAGCTCTTCCTAGCCTCACGGATAGCTTTCTGTTCATTATATGATGTTGCCTCTATTGAATCTTACAGTAATTAAAATGAATAGGAGTATGAGCTCATTAAAAACTTCTTATCACATGCCACACCAAAATCAAGCGAGTTTCCTTTCATTAACTAATGGGAGATTCAGTAGCTGTAGCATACTCCCCACAGCATCTAACGACAAAGGAATGATCCTGTCCAAAGGAGATGTCTGAAGAAGGAAGCCGTGATGCCTACTGCAACACTGCTTTTCAAAGCCCTTGGAGAGTTTCTTGGCACATGAATGACAGCTGAGGTGCAGAAAGAGATGACTTGTGTAGCCTAACACTCTCACTTACCCGTCACTGGTGGCCACAGTTCCAGTGGAGGTGTGGAAGCAATGGCAGATGGACCAAGGATGCAGATCAGAGAAAAAGGCAGGGTAAAGAGGAGCAAAGAGACAATGATTTATATAGATGATTAATGGCTCAGGGCTACAGTATTATCAGTCAATAAATCAGCTATTTATTGAGTGTATATTATGTGCTTAGCACTCTGCTCTGTCTGTGCAACTAAGGGAAGAACTTACCTAACCCATAAGTGGAAATGGGAAAGTATAGCCTGTTCCAAAGTCTGCCTCTAAAATGGCAAAATGTGCTCACTGCTGCATGCTGTCAAATCACAAACCCTAATGATCTCACAGAGATAGTGTTTCAGCCTTACTTTCAATTCAGCCACTTTTCTCCTTGCTCCACCCAAATAATATGAGAAGTTACAGACTCGTTCTGTGGTCTATTATATTTTGGAAAATAAAAACAATAATTAAAAAGAGAATACTAAATTCAATCCAGAGCTGAAGAAACTTAGTTTTAAATATCCTCTAGTGTTCTGCACACAAAAGATATTCAACCCATAGATATTTAACAGATTACTAACAGAATGATAGCTCTATTTAAGAAGAGTCGAGAAATAATTGCCTAATAGAAGGGAGGAAAA
The DNA here is from genome assembly GCA_028646515.1 of Pseudochirops corinnae. NCBI lineage: Eukaryota > Metazoa > Chordata > Mammalia > Diprotodontia > Pseudocheiridae > Pseudochirops > Pseudochirops corinnae. The sequence goes on along the minus strand of CM053587.1, from coordinate 90,431,106 downwards.
GTGAATTTTAGATCAACAACTTAGTGTACTGGAAAAGTTCAGAGTCAGGTAGAATGTTTTGATGCTACTGAAACCAAAGTATATAGACCCAGCAGAGACATGACCAAAACAAAGTATATTTGGTTTTCAGGATTTCCATTTTGGTTTTTAATTGGGGGGTTTTAATTTGTTCTTTTTCTATTTTTTTTAGCTGCATGTCCAATCCATTTATCTTTTATTGTTGCATAGAGATATAAATGTTTCCCTAAGTACTTCTTTGGCTGCATCTCACAAATTTTGGTATGTTGTCTCGTTGTTGTCATTCTCTTTAAGGAAATTATCGATTGTTTCTATGATTTTTCTTTGAGCCAATCATTCTTTAAGATTAGATTATTTAGTTTCCAATTAATTTTTAATCTATGCTTGAATGTAATTTTTATTGCATTATGATCCAAAGGGAGCGCATTTCATTTTTCTGCTTTTCTGCATTTGATTATGAGGCTGTTATGCCCTAATAAACTGTCAGTTTTTGTGAAAGTGCCATGTACAGTTAAGAAAAAGATATACTCCTTTCTATTCCCATTTAGATAACACTTTATGCCAGAGATTCTGCTAAGTGCTTTACAATTATTATCTCATTTGATCCTCACAACAACCCTGGGAGATAAGTGCTCTAATTACCCCCACTTTACAGATGAGGAAACTAAGGCAGACAGATGTTAAGTGACTTGCCCTTCTATTAGTATATTCATTTTAACTATTTTTATTTTCCAAAATATAACAGACCACAAAATAAGTCTGTAACTTCTCATATTATTTGGGCGGAGCAAAGGAAAAGTGGCTGAATTAAAAGTAAGGCTGAAACACTATCTCTATGAGATCATTAGGGTTTGTGATTTGACAGCATATTAGCTGTCGCACAGCTGCTAAGTGTCTGAGGCCAGGTTTGAACTTAGGTCTTACCTGACTCCAGACCCAGAGCTTTATGCACGATGCCACTTAGACTTATTCTACAAATTTTTCAGGACTAGGATTAATATGTGAGAGAACAGGAAGATTGCAGTTCTGTATAAAGAAGAACTTTCTAACAATTTGAGCTGTTTGCGTGGTGCAATGGGCTACCTCTTACAATTGAGAATGCTGCACTAATGGGATCATTCAGATTGAAGCTGAGCGATCAGGATTCAACAACGTTGCCAAGAGACCTCTTGCTTTGCATAACTGCTTGGTTCAAATTACCCATTGGGGTCACATCACTTCTAACTCCAAAATTTCTTTAAGTTTGTTTTAAAAAAGGGATTCAATTTGATGTATTAACCAAATCTTCCAAATTTTCAATTTAATTAATAGTTTAACAAGTAACAAACTATTTCTATGGAAATTTTAACTCATGCTGTTGAAAAATGATGGGATATCTTCTTCTATCAATATCTTGAATCTCAGAGCTGGCATTTATGTGACACTTTAAGGTTTGCAAAGGGCTTAAAATACATAGTGAAAAATGCAGAAGTCAAAGGAAAATGAAAGAATGGCTTCAAATGAAATGCTTCAAAATGGGCATTTTGGTGCCTATAACAACCTGGGACGAGGCAATCTCTTTTGATTTCATTCCTTCATTTTGTTGATCTGTCTCAGCTCCTTATCAGCACATAAATTAGCTTTACAAGTTCTACTATTCTTGGAAACAGTGAGACTACTGAGACTAGTATTAGCGAAAACTGAATTATTTTCCTTAAATTCACATTGTCAGTATTTTCTTACTGCTTAACTCTAAGCAAGTAAACAATTTAATTGTTATTTTCCAACAAACCTTTCAGAAATTAATGCACGGTTTTCTCTTAAATGCCATTTCAATTCAGAAGTCAGAATTTTCCAGCAAAGTTGTGTCTTATGAAAATAGAAATAGGCATATATTACAGTGAGAGAATTGAAAATGTTACCATATTTTTTGTCCAGAGATGAAGAAATGTCTGATTTTAAGGTGATACCATCAATTAACAGATAAGCCAATAAGTAATTTTTTTTAATGTCACTACAATGCTCTCAGCATTGGGCTAGGTGATGCAGATGAGTTTGGAAAAAGCACAAAATTTGGTCTTTATCCTGAAGGAGCTTACAATGTAGCTAGGGGGATAAGAACAATAGGAAAGTAATAGCAAGCAATGTGATATGGTATATCATTTAGTATTAAATTTTCTGTTACAGGATCTATCTATTGTGAGGGTTTTAGAGGAGCAAGAGATAAACAAAGACCAAAGTGGTCACTAAAGACTTCTTCAAGAAGTGCGCCTTGAAAGATGGTTAGGATTTTGATGTGTGAAGGGGATAAGTTTCCTGGAGAAGGGAAATAATCTAAGAGAATGCAACAATATGAGTAAAAGCATGTTTGGAGGAAGGAATGGGCAAAGTGTGTTGGAGGGAAAATGAGGTAGCCATCCTAGGTTAAAGCCAGGGATGCATATTGGGGAGAGGAGGGAAGTAAGATTCCATAGAAGGATGGGAATGAATTAGGTCATTGAAATTCAAGTAGAAGAAATTAGATCTATCTTACAGCCCCTAGAGATGCAGCATGGAGTAGTGGATAGAGGCTCAGTCTTGGGATAAGGAAGGCCTGGATTCAAATCAAATTCTGCCTCTGACATATACTAGGCATGTGATCATTAGTAAATCATTAAAATTCCCAGTGTCCCCAGGCAATTCCATAAGAATACTAGTTTCAGAAGAATTGCTGGTCTGCACTAGTGGAGGGAGCTTGGACAATGCTTCCACAATGAGAATTACATACTCTGATAAGATCACAGGTCTGAATCAATACAAATAAAATAAAGGTCTGAGTTAAAATTGAATGCTCACTAACAGTAGCTTTAAGCTTCACTGGGGAGGGGGATAAAGTGGGGCAGCTGGGTGGCATAGTGAATAGAACACTGGCCCTGGAGTCGGGAGGACCTGAGTTCAAATCCGGCCTCAGACACTTGACACTTAACTAGCTGTGTGACTGTGGGCAAGTGACTTAACCGCAATTGCCCTGCCTTCCCCCCTCAAAAAAAAAAAAAAGCTTCATTGGGCAGGAAAGGGCTAAGAACCTCTATGCAGATTGGTATTGCCTCAGCAACATCCACAAGCCCAGGCTGTAATACAATCTCCCCATAGTGCCATAACTTTACCACTTTTCTACTCCCACAATAATTTCCTGTTCCCACAGGTGCAGCAGAATCTTTGGGTCCATGTAGAAAGAACAAAGAACAGTCACGTTCCCCCTTATTGAGGCAGACTTTGAAACAGTTCGGCCATGGGGTTTGGAAAACACATCCTTCCCAGGGCATGGACTCTACAGCAACCCTCATCCACCGACAGTCCTCTTTTCATGTGTAGCACATCATACCTTAAATAACTTATTTGTCAAATGTTTTATTTTTGCCAGTCTTTGAATATGAGCTTCATTCTTTAATACTTCAAGGAGTCCATCAATGTGAATACTCCTGCCATCAACATAGTTGATCATTCCTTCTATGTCTTAGTTGGAGTGCTGCACTCATACCCCCCAAAAATAATTATCACCTAGGGGCCAACCCTACACCTATCCAAAATGATGCAAAGGGCTGAAGAGGCAGGAAGTCTAGCCAAGAACAAGAGGTTCAGGGTCAGAGGAGCACAAGGGCTAACCAGGGACAGATGGGAAGAAAGCGGTGGCTATGTCCTGAATTCTGGCACCTCTTTCAGGTTCCATGTTGAAAAATGGTACTTTTAAGACCTTCCTTGAATTCCGGTGATGGTCTGATTCCCCCTCAAAGAAACCCAACGTTCCCTACAGCTTCAATGTATTTCTTTGTCAGCTTTCTATGAATGAACATTCTATGCCCCTCTTGCTATGTCTTGAATGTAGATTAATTGATTAACTGGGAGTTGAGGTGAGCACTTTCTGAGGGACATGTGGAGATGACAGTCATTTGGGAATAGGAATGGGAATGTTTAATTCTTAATTCAATTTCATGGTTTTGTGGAATTATACTGTTTCACTAAATGTTTTTCCTTTGAATTTCTGGTCATCTTGTTCATGATGGTAAAAGAAGCATCAATGGGGGCACATCAGTTATAGATCTGAATAGATGATTGCCCTAGCGGTATTTTGGACCTGGAGACAGCTTAGAAAGCCCACTCCGAGGGACCAGGAGTAGTAGGCTGATCCTCAGGTGACAAGTAAAGTCTAGTGTAGGTCTTTTTGTTTGAATCTTTTCCTGCTTGGTAGAACCAGAGGTTGGGTTCCATTAGCACACAGGGCCATCTTCACCCCATGATGACACAGCAAAGTAGGATTTCCTTGAGCACATAGTCAGTCATAAAAACCTCAAGATCACCACCATCCCTGATTATTATGCCCTTGGGCAATAACTTCTCAATGAACAGATGTACTTATATTGTGCCCTGAACTTTCATGTGTTTGGACTAACTCCTTAACCCAAATGCTTGAGAAGAATTTTTCCACAGAGTGTACATATGATTCAGTGACATATAGGGTGATATTAAATGATGAGGAAAAAAACTAATTCTCAGGTGATCAAGCTAGGGCCCAAACCACACATGCTTCTAAAACAGGGGTTGAGAGCTTTTAAAAAGTGATATGCCAAGATCATGACTTCTTTCTTCATGGTGTTTAGTAGGCAAGAAAGAGGCAAGGAAAGTTACTGGCTATCTTAGCTTTTGAGTTTCGAAGTCAAAGAGAGACAGCGATAGAGGGTAATGCATTGTCAGAGATTGTTTTAAAGATTAAACTCCAATATTTCACAGATAAAAGTTTTCAAGTGCTAAAAATATTTACTATTCCTTCTCTGTTCACCTGTTACTGATATCTGTTACCACTTTCTTCCTTTCTCATCCTACTTCTGTTTACCCATGTTTTCTTCTTTCTCTCTTTTTTTCATATCTCCCTACAAGATCTCTCATGGTGAACAATAACTGATGTTTATCTTGCCAACATTTATAGCACCTTAAAGTTCATTGAGTAAATAATTTCATTTGATCTTCACATCAACTTTACGAACTGGGTACTGTTACACCCCCATTTTACAGATGAAGAAACTGAGACTCAGATAAGATAGATGATGTGCCAGTGATGACATACTTAGTGCCAGAGGCAAGAGACCTGGGCAACTTCCCAACTCTAGGTTTTCCCTTTTATTAGAAGCAACTAGATAGCACAGTGGGAAGAGCATGGGTTTAGAGTCAGGAAGACCCGAGTTCAAAAGCTGCCTCAGCCACTTATTAGTTGTGTGATCCTAGACAAGTCACATCACCTCTCTTTGCCTCCATTTCCTCAACATTAAAACAGGGATAATAAATAGCACCTACTTTCCAAGGTAGGTTTTTGTGAGGATCAATTGAGATAATATTAGGAAAATGCTTAGAACAGTTGTAGTACTTTGTGTCTGGCACATAGCAGGTGTTTAATAAATATTTGTGTTCTCTCTCTTTCCCTTTCTCTCCATTTCTCTCTCTCTCTCTCTCTCTCTCTCTCTCTCTCTCTCTCTCTCTCTCTCTCTCTCCCCCTTTCTCTTTTCCTTTCTCTCTCTCTCTCTCTCTCTCTCCCCCCTTCCTCTCTCCCTCTCTCTCTCTCCTTCTCTCTCTCTCTTTCTGTCTCTCTCTCCCCCCCTCCCTCTCTATCTCCATCTCTCTCTCCTTCTCTCTCTCTCTCTCTACACACACACACACACACACACACACACTTATAATAACCATTATATATACACACATACACACCCATATACGTATATAAGTACATGTTATATACATATACACAATGCATAGATGTACAATAACTATTATGCACATATATAATCTATGCACATACACACATATCATCTATACATATGATATACACATGTACAATAACCATTATTTACATATTGTACACATATAAAAACAAACATATAATAGCCATTATATTTGTGTGCATAACCATTTATAACCATTCCAATAGAGACATCAAAGAGGAGATGTCTTATCTTTGGAAGATTAAAACCTACTTGGTTTTACCCATGCCTATCTCGGCACTTTTTAGTTAATGGAGCTTGTCTCCATCTGTTTAAATCCTGCCTCATCTTCTTGGTAAATGTTTCCTTTTCTATGACCCCTTTTTGCCTCCCTCCTTTCCAGAAGTTCCGTTCTGGACAAATTCTAGTTTGACCATGTCTCTCCCAAAATGTGGCATCCAGAATGTGATGCCATGTTCCCAAAGTGGACTGACAGCTGAAATGACCTCTCCCTCCTCCCTCCTCCCTCCTCTCTCATCCTGCTTTGTTTCCTATCTCACTTGTGTACTTACCCCACTCTGATTTGCATTATGCTTCTTTCTGTATGCCTGATCCCCTCCTTGAGAGTTAGAACTATCCATTCCTTATCTTTGTATCCCCATCAGTAAATACTTAGAACCAGCACCTCACCTTTAGCAGACACTCAATTAATGTTTACTGAATTGAAATGGCAGTGGTGATGGTGATGATCACTCATTTATTCATTCAAAAACATTTATTAAGTGCACGCTTTGTGAAGATCTCAGGGCTAAGTGCTGGGAAACTTACATTTTAGATAAGATGGTCTGTGATATTGATGAAGACAACATTGAACAGACCCCATCAGACCATTTACAGGACTCATGTAAGAAAGAAGTATTGGCATATGACATTAAATGTATGTCATCATCCATTTTACCCAGAATTCAAAGCCCTTTGTATCACTAACCAATCAACAAGCATTTATTAAGTACTTGTTTCATGCCAGGCACTGTATGTATGTATCCTGAGTATATGAAAACAAAAAAAAAAACCAGTCTCTGCCCTCAAGGTGCTTATATTCTATCGAGGGAAATAGTAAGCACATATATATGGATTGTATATTTATGATCCTCAAAATAATTTCACACTCAGTTCAGTAGGTAGTAGAGAGGTGTTCTTGTCCCTATTTCATAAGAGGAAGTTGAGACAGAGTGTGATTCAATGATTTTTTTAGGACGCAGCCAGTTGGGGTGAGGAGTTCAAGGGATGGAAGAGTAGGGGTAGGAAGGCTCCCTAACTTCCCTCTCCAATGCTTTTTCCATTGCGTTAAGCTGCCTTTCCATTCCCCAGGGCTGGTTGGATTGGGATGGAAGGTCAGTCTGTCTGAGTCATGCAAATATTTGATTTGGCTGCCATTCAGAAGGTGCCCTTCATTGGGAGGCTCAGGCTGTTCTGCTGAATGTTTTAAGGTGTGGTTGTGAAACTCTGCACGCCACCCAGCCAACCCTAAAAAGTGTGTCACGCATTTACTAGTCAGACTTCTTGAACCTTAATCCAGTACATCCTCAACAACAGCTTAGTAAGTATATAATTCTTCTAATAATAGCATCAGTAAGTGAGCATACACCACATCTGTCATCCTGAGGAGCCTTTTGGAAACTATGCACAGGTGCTCCTCTTTCTTTATACCTAGGGGAGGGGTCTGGCCTCATTGACTTCTGAAGTCCCTTCTAGTTCTCAAGATTCTATCATATATCTGCACCTCCTATATTTATTTCTCTACTTATCTACAACCTGATGCCATGTATACAACCTGAATAGGATACATTGTATACAATGGATGTCAGTGACTGTGGTCTCTGAGGAACCATATCAGTGTGGATTGATGGAGGGCACAATTGGGTATGTCCAGTTGCCGTGACAGACGTGTAACCTGTCTCTTACAGAAGGCTGTCATTTGGGGAACAGAAATCAGCACATGCTAAGCGCGTCCTGAGGTTCTTTAGGTTTCAGGGTGGAATGTTAGGCTGTGATGTGTGTAGCAGCTGCAAAGAAAGGCCATCTGTGAAAGGGTTAATAGGTCAGGCTGTCAAAGTGCTAATATTAGGGATGCAGAAAGTTGGGTTGATACAACCTCAGGGCATTTGTTGGATTTACAAAAATAGAAGCTGGGGGTGGGGGAGGGAGAGGCAAGGAGTGGGAAAGGGTGTTGAGGATAGAGGGAAAGAGGTAGCATCGGTATTGTCTGTTTGGGAGAAGTTTGATGTGTGAATGGAAGAGGTCATAGGTGTTTTGGATTCCCAAGTTTTATGGACAAACCAGTGCATGGTGACAAATAGGAACAGGGTTGATTGTGCTAGATGGACATGCTAGAAAACCTGGGGTGAAATCCATGGTACTTCTCTCAAAACTGTTCAGTTCAATTAAGTTCCTGAAACGTGAATGATTCCGTATGGTTTCTTCAAGGAAGACATCTTGACTCCATGAAGTGACCCAATGAATAAAAATTCTTTGTTCTTTGGTGGGAAAAACCACATAGGACAGAAGATTCTTTCCCATTTTCCTGTTCTCTACTGGTTTGGATTTGAGGGTCATCTGAAAAGCAGTGTGATGCAGGACCACCTCATTTCTATCTCATCTATATTAAGCCAATTTTATGTTTAGTCCTATCTAAAGGAAGGAATAATCCTATCAAGATGGGATGGTAATCCCTGAGACAAAAAAGATAATGTAACCTTTAATGAGTCACACCTCCAGAGAGGAACACAGTTAAAGTAAAAGAAATTACATTGGGTAGGGCAGAGTATGAGTTTCATTTCCTTCTTCAGCTGTAATTCTAGAGGACTGGTCATATTACTTCATAGTAAAAGAAAAAAAGGTATTTGTTATACACACAGTTGTACTCACAGGCACTGGTCTGGTTGTAGGGGTCATTGCTATGGTTCAGTACAATTAAGAGAGAGGGTAGGAAATTAATTTCTTTACAGAGACCTGAGTTGTCACCAGGGATGGTAGAAAGAATGAATACTCTTTCTAGCAAGGTTTAGAGGGTATGGTCCTCTTTGTAGGCAGAGGGATGGACAAGATAATCTTTCAGCAACCCTTTCTGTGATTTCATCCTGTAGTTGATATTGTACTGATCTAGCATCACGACATTTTCAATACAATACATAGTGAGTTAGCAAGGTGAAGTAGATAAGAGGGCTGGCCTTGAAGATCTGAGTTCAGGTCCAGTCTCTGATACACATTAGCTATGTAACCATGGGCAAATCATTTAACTTCTCAGCCCCTACAGTGACCTCTCTAAGACTGTTAGTTCTATAATAATCTGGCCTTCTTATTTTTCTCATCTATAGCCCTCCAAAAGGAGCCCTAGTCATACTCACTTAACTCCCAGCTAGGTGGTATTGTTGCTAGTGTTTGTCCTTCCTTCTGGAAGAGGACCAATGAGCCATACAAAGTCATTAGCTTCATCCTGCCCTCCAGAGTCATTTGGGAATGGGGGCGTGTAGGGAATCCAGTGACAGGTGGCAGGTCAGGATGACTGGAGATGGCTCCAGATGAAGTGGGAGACCTTGAATTTTATAAGTAAGGTCTTTCCCAGGTCTTGGTTTGTCTGAGGCAACACCCATTCAGTGGTTTAAGCTACGTAAGAAATGAGACCAAAAAAATGGTCTCGTTTGCCTACTCAAAAAAAAAAATCATTCTGGGAGGGAAAGACTTTCAGGATTTTTGACCAGAACAGTAGTGCAGTGGATAGAATGCCTGCCCTAGAGTCAAGAAGACCTGAATTCAAATCCAGCCTCAGATACATATTAGCTGTGTGACCTTGGACAAGTTGCTTACCCCTGTTTGCCTCAGTTTCCTCATCTATAAAATAAGCAAGAGAAGGAAATAGCGAACCACTCCAGAGGGAAAAGAGGGAGAAAAGAAGGGAGATAGGAGCAGATAGATAGATAGATAGAGAGAGAGAGAGAGAGAGAGAAGGGAAAAGAGGTAAAAGGGAAAAGAAGATGGAGAGAGGGAGAGAGAAACAGAGGGAGGAAGTGGAAAGGGAAGGAAGAGGGAGGGATAATGTATTTACTAAAAGCTTACTATGTGCAAGACACTGTGCTGGGTTATAAATACAATAGAACAAAATGGTCCCTGCTCTCAAGAAGATTACATTCTAATAAGGGAAGACAAAAGTTAAAGGAAAACTGGAAGTGGGGAGGGGGAGGAGGAAGGTTCCCCTTGGTGCTGGTGAGAAGATGGGAATAGCCAGGAGAGTGAATTGATCTGGGAGTAGAGTGAGCTCAGCTGGGGCTGCTCATGAAATGGCAAGCCTGGTCCCAAACTCACCAATCAGGAAAGCAGTCCCCAGGGCAGGGAGGTAGTTCCAGGTGAGCAAGGTTGCTGGTGAGTAGGTGGAAGAGAGCCATCTCTCATAACAAAGAATATCTTTTTCAAACATTAAACAAAAAAAAAAATTCGACCAACTAATCAACCCATTAAAAACATCTGATTTTGCAATGTTTCATATCTGTGTACCCTCCTCTCCCTCCACCTTCTATTATCTCTTCTTCAAGGCCAAGTGTCTTCTTTTTCAATTTATAGTAATCAATTTCAATTGTTTTGGGGTTTTTTCTTTCCATTTACATTGTAATAGTCATTTGTTGTCCTGCCTCAGTTTACTCTATTTTGCATCAGTTTCTAAAAGTCTTTCAGTGTTTCTCTGCATTTGTTTCTTACAGCACAATAATATTCCCTTACACTCATGTATCTTTATTTAGTTATTTCTCAACTGATGCATATCTGCTTTGTTTCCAATTCTTTGCTACCACAAAAAGTGCTGCGATATATATACATTTTGTTGTATATGGAGCCTTTAGTTTTGCCGATGACCTCTTTGGGATATATATCTCAAAACTATGTTGTACTTACCTATCCATCTATCTACTACAGAACAGTAGTGCAGTGGATAGAATGCCTATTGTCTCCTACCCATTGAAGGGATAGTCAATTGAAGGGATCATTTCACTAACCCTTAAGTACTTAACACATTAGAAAATACCTAATAAATGCTTGATTGTTGGTTAATTAAGTAGAAGATCTTCATCAATAGAGGGAGTTTCTATACCAGAAGTCCCTTACAATGATAAAATCACAGATTTGGGTCCCCAAAATCTTCTAAATCTATGCTTGGTAGAGAAATAAGGAAACACTAAAATCTTAATTTTATTTTTCTTAACTACATATATGATCACATTCCCATTACATGTACCTGTTTTCTTTTTCCATTTTAGGATATACACAAATCTCCATTTCAACCTACTCCAGCAGATACCAAAAAGATGGATTTATTCTATATTTCAGGAAACCAGAAAGTATGTAAATACTGTGATTATTTTGGAATGTACCTTATGAAATATCAGGGAGGGACAAAATCTTTCTTTGTTTCTTCTTTTATGAGTCATAAAATACTCTCTTTTCAAAGATGAAAGATATTAAATGCCACTTTAATGCTTACTGACAGTTAAAGGCCTCACTGGATGGTACATTATGATGGGTTTTTTTTCTTCTCTAGAAAAACAATCCTTTACCTTTAGCATAGTCCTAACACCTAGGAAATTGTTGTATTGCTCTTATGGTCCTAGCACATCTTCTACACACACACTGAATCTAGTACCCAGTTAATCAATGACAATATTGCAAGAGAAGGGAAATGGTTATTAGGAGAATACAGTTATTACTTCTTAGCTTGTCACAAGAGGATTTTATTGAAAATTCTAAAAAACAAAAGGTAAGGAAAGACAAAAGGCACCTAATCAGACACCTCAAGAACAACTCTGTCTCTTCTATGTAACAGACTCCTTCTCTGTTATACCTCTGGACTTCAATCTCCACTTCCCTTTGAACCTATAATGAACCCCATATAAATCTAAGAAAAGGCATCACTTAGATCACCAGTATTGACTCACACATTCAGTACCAACTGTTCTAGGTAGGGCAGCCTGGAAAGCAGGCAAGGTACCTAATAAGCTAATTTTAAGCAATGGATTTATTTTTCCCATCACCTTTGGCAAAAGATCCAAATGGCTTTGATCTTGGGGTGTCAGGAGAGCAGCAAAGTCTGAATGCTGACATATTAAATATGGAAACAAAAGAATAAATGCTGATTTATTCTCGGTTAACCAGGATTCTGTTTGTATTAGAAGCAGAATAATAATTACAGTCATCTGTATATGGCTTCAAAGTTTGCAAAGCACTTTACATACTTTGTCTCATTTGAGCTTTACAACATCCCTGGGAGAAAAGTACCAGACATATGATCATCCCCATTGTACAAATGAGGTCACTGAAGCTTAATGACTTGCCTTTGGTCTCCCAGCTAATAAGTGGCAGAGGTAGTATTTGAACCCAGCTCTCCTTGAGTTCAAGTCTAACTGACAATCTGATGTGATCCAGAGTCATAACTAGAAATTCTTGCAACTGAGTCAGTCAATGGAGGGGAGATGCTGTGTATTGTAGAGGACAGTCCAACTCATGTTCAGTTAAGCTAAGAGAGGCATCAGCCCATCTCCCAGAGAGTCTGGACTATGCTATATACCATATGTCATGACCTAGAGTTCTTGATATTCCCACCTCCAATCTCTAGAATGAAGTAATTGAAGGGAGCCTGCTATTGAGGAAGATGAGCCCTGGAAGAGGAACACCATAGTTTATAGTACCCTACAGATGGTAATATGAGACTGGGCAAGGGAGGTGGAAGTAGATCAGATGCCTTCTTCCACACTTCATACTAGAATCCAAGGGCAAAGTCCTGGTCACCTTCCACTAGTTATGGGTCTTCCATACTACGAATGGTCATCATCTTTTTCTAGCCAAGTCATATCCTCTCTATCCTTCCACTTCTTCATTCATGCTCCCAAACACCATGAGCCAGGAAACATATGTGAGTGTGTACCTCATTCCCATCTGCCATATGTCTCCTTCCATCCTCATTCAACAGCCTTTCCTTATATAAGGTTCACTCCATTCATCTCTATCACTTGCTCCTATTCTTTATCTCATTATCTACTGGACACAAGTCATTCTGGCTCTTTTCTCAAGGAGTTCAACACTTGATTCAGTCTTCCTCTCCACTCCAAACCTTATCCTAACTTTTGGGGACTTTGATCTGCACATTGATGTCCCCTATAACACCCTGGCATCATGCTTCAATGATTTCCTTTATCTTCCATGACCATCACTGCACCTCAGTCATCCAGACTCATTAGATCTCATGTTTATTCATAACTATGCCATCTCCATGACCTTGAACACTGGAATTCCTCTTTCTGATCATCATGTCTTGTCCTTCTACTTCTGCCTCATACCAGTTGACCTTTTCATTGCTTTCACCATAGACTCTAATCTCACCATCCTATACCATCCATCATCCCTGCTCTGGCCTCACTTGCCTCTCTTCACCATCTTGACCCTATAGCTGATCACTTCAACTGGTCATCTGACTTTTCCACTCCTACCCCTGTTCTGTTAAATGCTGTCAGATGAAGTCACACAATCTTGCCAATCTGCTGCATAATCATGTCACCTGTCTCAGCTGTTCCCCTCCTTCCTGTATGAGAATCTCTTCTAGTTGAAATAGAGACTGTATGGTGGCATGGTAGATGGAGCATTAGACTTGGGGTCAAGAAGACCTGAATTCAAATCCTGCCTTAGTCACCTACTATCTGTATGACCCTAAGAAAGTTATTTCAACTCACTCAGCCTCAGTCTCCTCTTCTGTTATATGAGGATAATAATAGTCCCTATTTCACAGGGTTGTTGTGAGGATCAAATGAGATGATTTAAAACACTTTCCAAATCTTAAAGCACTGTATACATTCTGTCTATTATAATTTTTTCCCCTTCATTGATTTGTCACACTCCCTGCTATGTTTTTTTAAACCCTCTCATTTTTCTTTTTTTTAAAAATTCTATTTTTATCTACTTGTCACTTCCCAATCACTGGCCTTTTGTCTCCAAAAAAGAACACTCCCCTGTAACAAATATGTACAATTAAGCAAGGCAAAAAAAACATTGGCCATGTCTGACAATGCATCCTTGTTGTACACTTACTAAACACTCTGCCCCTTCTCTTGTGAGAGATGGTAGGTATGGTTCAACAGTTGTCCTCTGAAGGCTTAAGCCTTCTCTTTTCTTTTCTTTTTTCTTTTTTTTTTTTTTTTGGAGGGGGGAAGGTAGGACAATTGGGGTTAAGTGACTTGCCCAAAGTCACACGGCCAGTTTTTGTCTGTGTGTATGTCTGAGGCCATATTTGAACTCAGGTCCTCCTGACTACAGGGCCGGTGCACTATTCACTGCATCACCTAGCCACCGCTAGCCTTCCCTTTTCTTAAGCCCCCTACAATGACCACACTCTTCTATATCTTTGCCCTCTCAATTAAGCTTGACTCATCAAACTGAGGCCCTTCCTGATGAATAGCTGCATCACAGTATTTGAAGACTGGAAGAGACCTTAGCAGTCATTAGTCTAACTCAATCCAAATGTACCATACCTCAAAAAGAAGTGCTATGGTCATTTTTTCATCTTTCCTCCTATTACTGAGGAAGACTTCTTGCCAAGACCAACCCTGCTTGGGCCCTTGATTCCAACTTGTCCTATGTTCTTATGGCATAGATCATTTATCCTTTTTCACTCCTCTTCCCTCATGTAATAATTAATGTAACTCACTATCTCAGATATGTAGCAGCCTCAGAAAAACAACACAAGGTTCAAAGTATTCTGTGGGTCTACACAAATTAAAAAACAATAGCTCATGAGCCTCTACTGATGTTTTTCCTTTTACTGGTGAGATAGCAGAGATAATTAGTTTCAAAATAAAGACATTTAATTTGACTTAGTTCTAGAAGTGATTTGATATAGTTCTAAAAATGCTAGTTAGAGAAATATGAATTGAGGAAATAAGCATAGGCATAGAGAAAATATAATTATTAACTTTTGTAGATAATAAGATGGTCTACTTAGAGAATCCTGTAGATTCAATGAAAATTAATTGAAACAATAAATTCAGCAAAGGAGCAGTATATAAAAGAAACCCACACAAACCATCAATATTTCATAATATTACCAACAAAATCCAGCAGGAAGTGAAAGAAAGTGAAATTTTATTCAGAATAAGTACTGAATATATAAAATATTTGGGAGTCTATCTACCAAGACACAGAGAAATTATATGAATACAGCTACAAAACACTTCCTATAGAAATAAAATCGACTTAAATAATTATAGAGATATTAGTTGATGCTGATTTTGTGGTACAGTAGGTAGAGCACACAGTCCTCAGGCAGACCTGAGTTCATAGGCAATTCATTTAACCCATATTTGCTTTAGTTTCCTCAATGGTAGAATGGGGATAATATGAGCATCTACCTTTCAGGGTTATTGTAAGAATCAAATGACATGATAATTATATAGTACTTGGTATGGTGCCTGGAACACATAAGTGTTATATAAACATTAGTTATTAATATTAGTGTAATAAATATTATAATACTACCTAAATAAATTTACTTAGTGTCATACCAAATAAGCTATCAAAAGATTACTTTATAGTACTCAAAAAATAACAAAACTACTCTTGTGAAACAAAAGCTTAAGAATCTCAGAGGAAATAATGAAAAAAAAGAAAGAAAAGAAATAAGTACTAGATCACAAAGTGGTAACTAATCATCAAAATGATTTGGTGCTATTTATGAAATAGTGAAGCTGATCAGAGGGAGACAAGGATCCAGAAGTAAAGACACATAGTAGCATAGTGTTTGATCAACTCAAAAACTACAACTACTAAATTGAGAACTTTCTATTCAGCAACAACGGTGGGGAAAATTAGAAAGCAATCTGGAAGAAATAAGGTCTAGAACTTGACACCTGACACCTGATACCATACACCATAATGTATTCATGACTTAGATATAAAAGGTTCATAAACAAATTAGAGAAACAGAAAAAGAGGTACTGTTCACAACTACAGATAGTGGAAGAGTTCTTTGCCAAACAAAGGACAGAGAGGATCACAGGGGATGAAATGAACAATTTTAATTGCATAAAATTGAAAAGTGTGTGCTTAAATAAAAGTAATGCAACTAAAACTACAAAGAACATGATTAATGGGGGAAAAATCTTTATGCAAATATATCTGATAAATATCTCACATCCAAGGTTTATGGAAAATTAATTTAACTATATAACAATAAGAGCTATTCCCCTAGAAGATAAATGATCAAAGGATACAGATAGTTCTCAAAAGAAGAAAAGCAAGCTATCAACAATTATATGAAAAAATGTCCCCAAACCAATAAGAGATATACGAAATAAAGGAAAGTTAAAGTTTCACCTCACACTCATTAGGTTAACAAAGGTGACAAAAAAGGAAAATGGTAGTTGTTGGAGGGGATGTGGAAACAGTTACACTAATGCATCATTGGTAGAACTGGAAATTTAGAACTATACCCTGAAAGTCACTAAATTGTGTCAACTTTTTGACCTAGCAATACCACTACCAGTTTTATACCTTAAAGCCATCAAAGAAGGAGGGGAATGAATTCATATGCACAAAAATATTTGCAGCAGCTCTATTTGCCTCAGCAGAAAAGTAGAAACTAAGAGTGTGGCCAACATTTGGAGAACAGCTAAACAAATTATGGCATATGAGTGAAATGGGATATTATCATCATATAAGAAGAGCTAGATTTAAAGAAGCCTGTCAAGATTTTGTGAACTGATGCAGAATGAAGTGAACAAAATTGAAAGAATACTTTATAAGATGACTGCAACATTGTAAATAAAGCAAAACAACTTTCAAAGACCTAAGAACTTGGATCAGTGTAACGATCCATTACAACTCCAGATGATGAATGATGAAACATGCTTCCCAAAGCATTTGTGGGTCATTTGTGCCTTTCTAAAGAAATTATGGATTAGATATGCAGAATAATAGATGCATTTTAGATATGGCAAATGTGTGAGTTTATCTCGCACCGCTACGCTAACTTTTTACAAAGAAGGGGCTTTTTTTGTGGGGAAGGCAGAGGGTATGATTGAGGACTGGATGTACTGATAGCATTGAGTTCAAATGTGCCCTCAAACACTAGCTGTATGACCCTAGACAAATAACTTAACCCTGTTTGCCTTAGTTTCCTCATCTGTAAAATGAGTTGAAGAAATAAATAGCAAATCATTCCAGTATCTTTACCAAGAAAACCCCAAAATGGATTAGGAAGAGTTAGATGTGTTGGAAAAATTATTAAGCAACAAAAACTTTTAAAAAGAAGCTGTACATAATGAGTTTTGCTGTTTTGTATGTAATCTTTTTTTTTTTTACTCTTTGCTTCTGGAAACGCTTTGGTTTGTTGGTGTTCGTCAAGTTTAGAACAACAAAATAAATTTTAAAAGAAATTAAAAAATCACACATTTTTGAAAAGCTGTTTAATAAAACAATATAGTAAGAAATAAATAACAAAATATTTCTACTCCATAAACCTGAGGTAACCTCTCACAAATTTTCCGCATCGGTGGGAAATGTGAACACATCTAGGGAACATTTATGGCAAAGCCCATCATTAAGAAACCTATGCAAGAGGCAACTTATGTCTCATCTGGCTAGAAGACTGCCAATATCTTCCAATGATGTCATCATGCTACTAGTGTTGGACCTACTCCCCATGGTTCTCAAACAGTACGCAATCTCTGCCAGGCACATGCTCCCCTCAAAGTACATAGCCTGTCTCAATCACTCCTGAATGGATCTCCATGGATCTTTTGGTGATCTTTCTCTGCTACCAAATTTTAGGCTTCACTTCATCAGAGAACCTACTGGCCACATCAGTTTCTGTCTTCTAAGCTTCAGCAGCTAGTAAGGTTCTTCTTGATAAGGGTGGTCTGACAGTTCTTTAGTCATACCTATGACTAACATTGGGCAGCCAGGTGGTACAGTGGATAGAGCATCAGGCCTGGAGTCAGGAAGACTTATCTTCCTGAGTTCAAGTCTGACCTCAGACACTGACTAGCTGTGTGACCCTGGGCAAGTCCCTTAACCCTATTTGCCTCAGTTTTCTCATCTGTAAAATGAGCTGGAGAAGGAAATGGCAAATCATTCCAGTATCACTGCTAAGAAAACACCAAATGGAGTCACGAAGAGTTGGACATGACTGAAACAATTCGAAAACAACATATTTAGTCAGTGTATCCTCAGGTCAAGATTTCGTTGTGGGGTTTTTTGTTGTTGTTGCTGTTTTGGTTTTAAATTCTTCTTCCTGGTTATCAAGAGAAAGGTCTCTGTATTCCAAGCCTCTTTCTGATCTACAATGGAAAGGGCAAGTTTTGATTTTCACTTCCTTTTCCTTCATCTAATACGTTATATTAAATAACTATTGGACTTAAGGTTAGAAAGTCCTTATAATTTCCACTTGATTTCTGAATGGGAAAAATTTCAGTGGCTGCGTATTCAGCAAAATGACCAGGACTGTCTGGATCTGAGCCTCCTTTGTTTCTAAACCCAAGATTCTTTTTAATCTTTCAAGCAAATGAATGAGAGGAAGAAAGACAAAGAACAAAAAAACCCATCAGATGTTCATAGCTCTCCTCTTCTGCCTTTTGTTACAGATTATTCCTATGTTTATTATGTATATATGGTCAGCAGCAAGCTTCTTTGGCTTTGAGGTACCCAACACTTTCCTATGAGCTCCTTTTTTGCTACCCACAGAGAAGTCTTCCTTCTTATAAAAAACAAAACCAAAAACTTTTATTCAATCCAGCCAACCCCTCAAGCTGAACCCTTTTCATTATACTAAACTCCTAGAGAAAATCATCTACTCTCATTGACTCCATTTTGCTATCTGACCTTCAACTGAATAACTGGACTGAAATAGCTATTCCTAAGGTTTTTAACCATTTCTTAACTTCTAAATTTGATGGTCTTTTTTTTTCCTGTGATCATAATCCTCTGTTATCATCATCGCACCATTACTGAGTCAACATCTCAACCAGAGTAAAGAGTAATGTGTCGTGGTCTAAGAGTTTGCTCATTGTGTTCTCCCCACCCTCCCCAACCCTCACATAGCTTTGATAAATCTCCATTTAAAGTAATTGTAGCAATTTACCCCTGACTTTTGGGTTAGGGCAGAGAGACTAGGCCAGAATTCACTGCAGTTTTTGACATTATTCATTGTTCCCTCCTCCGGAATACTGTCTATTCTGTTGTAGTCTTTGATTGCTCACCTCTGGTTCTCTTCCTGTTTGTCTGATTGATCTTTCTGCATCTTCTTTACTGAATTACTCTCCTTTATCCTGAGCATTGTTTCCCCTCAAGGCTCAGTTCTTGTTTCTTTTCTCTTCTCTCTCCATACTCTCTCCAATAGTGATCTCATCTTCTCTCACAGTTTAATTATCATCTCCTAGGCAGAAGACTCTCCAAGATAAATATTTAGCCCTGATCTTTCTCCTGAATATACTTGTTTTCCATTGCTAACTGCCTGCTGCACATTTCTACCTGGATTTCTTGTTGGCATCTCAAATGTAATCTGTCCCAAAATGAATTCATCGTCAATACATACCACCAAGCACACACTTCCTACCATTCACTCAAGTTCCTAATATCAGAGTGTTGCTTGACTATTCTCTGTCCTTCAGAGCTCCATAGCTAATCAAGTGACCAATCATGCTGATTTGACTTCCAAACCATTCATCGAATCATAGGATCTAGACATTAAAGAGATTTTAGAGATCATCTACCACAATTTCCTCCTTCACAGATGAGGGAATGAAGACCCATTGAGGCCTAATGACTTGACTAAAGTAATCTAAGTAGTCTACTTCTCTCTACTTAAACTATCTCTGTGTTAGTTCAGGTCCTCAATCACCTTTCACCTAGACCATTGAAATAGCTTCCTATTAAATCTCTCTGCTTCCAGATTCTTCTCTCCTCACAACTCAAGAGTTATTTTGACCCCTCTTCTTCCTGATTTGACTTTTCTTTAGAATATCCTATGTCTAGAATCAAGGCAAAGTCTCAATGTCATCTGTATTCAGGCTATCTCTACAGTCTTATTTCATTCATATTCTCCTTTACAAACTTTAACTTCTTGCAAAACAGCTAAAAGCTGTTCCCTGTACTTAACTTTTTATCTCCTTCACCACAACTGTCCTCCATGACTGGTAAATACTCCCCTTTTCACCTCTAGGTCTCAAAATTCTCATATTCCTTTAAGGATTAGCTCTGGGGTCATCTCCTATAGGAAGCCTTCTCTCCTTCCACCTCCTCCCCTCTTCACTCCTGTTTATTAATCCTCTCTTTCTCCTTAGTCATCATCTTGAATTTATGTATATAATGTACATATTGTATCCCCACAATAATGTCATAATCTATTGTAAATTCTTTGAAGTTAGAAATGGTTTATTTTTGTCTTTCTTTGCTGCTGGAATTAAATGGACTTCACTCAAGAATTTGATGAGTGAATCAGTCAGTGCTGAAGGTAATAGGCACTTTTTATTTGCTGTGTTTAAGGGAAGGCCACGTATATGTATGTCTTAATTGGTGATAAAAAGTAGAGGGAGGTAGGGATGAGGGAAAGGTGCCAAGGCAGCCCACTGACCCCCTCATACACACCCCCTCACAACCAACAAGTTGGGTGGGACCACCACCTTTAAACCACAACAGGAAAGCATCAAGCGAAGGACACAGCAACACATATTATCCAGGAGCCTAGGCCAAAATGGTCTGCAGCCCATGGCCCCAAGATCTGCTACATTGTTACTCCAGAAGAAGTGGAAACCTTTAGCTTCAAGGCCACATGTGACCTTTTAGGTCCTTGGGTGTGGCCTTTTGACTGAGTTTGAGTTTTACAGAACAAATTCTTTTATTAAGGGGATTTGTTCTGTGAAGTTTAGATTAAGTCAAAGGGCTGCATTTGAGGACCTAGAGGGCCATATATGACCTCGAAGCCACAGGTTGCCCACCCCTGGTCCAGGCTTTTGTTGGGACTGCTGACTGAGTGCTTCAGGGCAGGAAATTTGGGGGTTAGGAAAATCATTTAGTTTGAAGGTTGTGGGAATTCTTGGATCCGAGGAGCTCAGGAGCCTTATAGTGAGTTAATAGGTGCTCAAGTGAGTTGAATTGGTTTGAAACCCTTGAAGTCACTGTCAAGAGACACTAATCAGCTAGGAAAATAGAAGCTCCCAGCCTGGATTAAAAGATTCCAGATATGAGAGGTCCTAGAGAGAAGGCAGAGAAGAAAGGAAGGGGTAACAGGAAGGAAGGATCAGTATGACTAGAAAATGTGCAATCTGTTGTGCAGAAAAAGACTAAGGTAGGAAAATGGGAGTTTTTTCTGGAATTTAAAAGTATACCTAGCATCTTGCATGTACTAGGTACTTAATAAATATTTGCTAAATTGAATTGAATTAAATATTTGGACTAGGCTTATCATAGAATGAAAAAGGAATGAATAACACATGTTCTTAACCTAGGAGCAGAAGAGGGAGATGGAGAGGTAAGACAAGAAATATCATGATCTGGGTCAATCTTCAGAGAAACATTCTTAACCCTTAGAACCCTAACATGGGTCTGTTAATGCTATTACTGAATCAGTATTCCAGTCAGAGGAGAGGGCAATGCCCTCCGGTCTAAGAGAAGGTGTTCGGTGTGTGCTCTCCATCCCCTCCCACCCCCACAGAGCCATGGTGTAAAGTAGTTGTATTAATGTACCCTTGACTTTGAAGTCTGGGCAGAGAGGACCAGGTCAGAGTGACAAGTCTATTACCCAAAGAGTGGAAGTCATTGTAAGGATCTGGATGCCATAAGTAATTTGAAGAAGTGTGATGAAATGCTCTGCAAACAGTAGACATTTCATAAATGTTTGTTAAGTAGTCATACTACCCTGTGTTTCTAAATGCTAACTTTGGAAGGAACCTTAGAGGTTACTTAATTTCTGTCAGTCTCAATGTCCTCATCTCTAAAAGTGAATCCTTAGATCTGTTATATTTACAAAGCTCATACTGTCATTGTGAACATCAAAGGCAATAATGTATGCAAAGCACTTCAAAAACTTCAAAGCACTTTAGAAATGCCAGCTATTATTATTATTATTATTATTGATGCAATCTCTCTGAACCTCTATTTCCCCATCTGTTAGGTAGGTACAATAATAACTACTTACCTCACAGAATCATAATGAACACTTTTTGTAAACTTTAACACATCATATAAATGTGTTAATGTTACTATTGTTACTCTTGCTTCCCTCATTTCCAAGGGTTAATCCAAATGAATCACAGAGGATCCAAAGGATTTATGGTACAGTAATGGAACCTACACTAAGGGTAGAGTATAGTCAAGGAAGCATTGAGTTGGGACTCAGGAAACCTGAGTTCATGTTTCATCTCTATCACTAACTAGATGTGCTTAGAAGTAATTTGGGGAGAGAGCTGGGGGCCTGTAGTCAGGAAGATCTGAGTTCAGATCTAAACCTCCTTCCCCCACAACCCAAGGAGAGGGAGATTAGAATAGGCAAAGCTAATTTAATAGAAATAAGAGTGATGGGAGAGGACCAGTAGAAGCAAGTTTTGAAGGCCAGAGAGTTAAGAAAGGAGTTAGAAGGGAGGGGTTATAGAAGTAGGGAAGGAGAGAAGAGTCATAAACCCTCCCAACCCAAACCTTTCTTAGAGCTGAAATAAGTTCTATGTTAAAAAAATTAGTCCCAAAGCTAATGAATGACAAGTGGCTCTATTAGAGACATATCATATCATAATCTTATTTATACTTTGACCCTCTCTGATCAATCAGTCTCTTGGTCTATTTAAAACAAAAGACTTTGCTTCTTGATTTTAAAAAGAATTTTCAAAGAAAGGGAAAAATATCTCAGATACAAAGTCAATGAAAGTAAATGCCACTCTATGTAAGATAATTTCCTAACCAAAGAGGAAAAAAACCCTCTAAAATTAAACTTGGTCTTATTAACCACAAGTCCATTGCCAGCCTAGCCCCAAAGACCTGTGGGGAGAGCAGACAACTTTTTCCCTGTGGTTAACCTATTAAAAAGTAAACACCTGGATATCTGTTTTTAAAACTCCATCCAAAAGCCACTGTGGTGTACTCGCAAAGATGAATTGGCCTCTTAATTTCCATCCACAGAAAAGCTTTTTGTGTAGGCAGCATTTGTCCAAGGCTAAGAGTCAGCCTTAATTTTAACCACACCACTTTTGTCAGACCCTAAAAACCACAGGTTGTGGGAGTGGGCTAACTTGAGAGAACATTCGATGCCTATGGCTTAGTTGGCATTTAATACAATGATAAATAATAATAAGTAACAGTAGTGACTCATTTCCTAATTTGTAGCATGGAAGGGGCAGAGGGGTTAATGTAATTGCCAACTTATTACAAGGACCAAACAGAAGAGAGAGCAATTGGTTAGGATCTTGGGAGCGTGATATATGAGAAGGCAACATGGTATAGTAGAATGAACATTGAACTTGGAGACAGAAGTCATCCAGGACCTACAGCTTATGATCTTGGGACAGTTGGTGACCCAGGGGATAGAGCACTAGGCCTGGAGTCAGAAAGACTTCAGTTCTAGCCTCAGATACTTATTAGCTGTGTGATCCTGGGCAAGTCACTTTACCTCTGTTTACCTCAGTTTCCTCAATTATAAAATTGGGATAATAATAGCACCTAAATCCCAAGGCTGTTGTGAGGATCAAATGAGATCTTATTTGTATTTATTAATTAAGCATTTAATACATGCCTTTTCTCTTTCTTCCATCCCACCTAGGAGAAATAGCTTAATGTCTCTGATCTTCAGTTCTGTCATCTGTAAAATGTGCATATTATTTCAATTTCCTACCTCACAGAGTTGTTACAGAAATCAAATGAGATAATATCTTGAAAGTTCTCAGTAACTATAAATCATAATTAAAGGTGTTTTTCCCACTCTGCTACTGATATGCAAAGCAAAATGGGAAAAATTCTCAAGGGGTTATTAACTTATTCTTTCATTCATTCCACAAATACGAGTCAAGGACTTGCTGTTTTTCAGTTATTTCAGTTGTTTCTGACTTTCTGTGACCCCTTCTGGAGTTTTCTTGGCAAAATACTGGAGTGGGTTGCTATTTCCTTCTCCAGCTCATTTTGCAGATGAAAAAAGTGAGGCAAACAAGGTTAAGTGACTTGCCCAGGGTCACACAGCTAGTGACTATCTGAAATCGGATTTGAACTCAGGAAGATGAGTCTTCCTGACTCCAGGCCTGGCACTCTATCCTCTGTGCCACCTAGCTGCCCAAGTCAAGGACCTATCATGGGCAAAAATTCCATGCTAGATTCTGAGGGAGACAATGATATGAAAAATGCTTTGCCTTTGCTTTGTATGAATTCTGTTACTTATGCGTTGTGTGGTGTTATTGCCTTCCAGTGGGATGAGAGTCAGAAGATGCTTGATGAGGCTTTCATCCATCACAGTTCTTTGCATTTAGTAGAATCTTAATAAGCATTTTTGAGTCAATGATAGTTTATACCAGCCTCCACTGCAGAGACCCTCCTCATAACCAAAGGGTTAGATCAGAGTTGTCATGCTACTACTCTAAGTGCCTTTTCCTAAACTCTAAGGGATGAGACCAAGTATACAATGGAGGAATCTTCATCATCATCATCATCATCATCATTGCAATAGCAACAGATAGCATTTATATAGTGCTTCAAAGTTTACAAGATGCTTTGCATAGTTATCTCACTTAACCCACACAACAACCCTGAGAAATAGGTATTGTTATTATCCACATTTTACTGGAGAGGAAACTGAAGAAAACAGAAGTTAAGTGACTTGCCCAAGGTCCCACAGTCAGTAATGTCTAAGAAAGGTTTGAACTTAGATCTTTCTGGAGGTATTCCAGAGCCCCCCTCTACTCTGATCTTTGGCCTTACCATTCTATTTTTCCTGGGACCATTTGTCCTGCAAAGATCCTTGGGGTCTGGCCAGATGCCCTGTTATTGTCATTCACAGGTTTTTCCATCTGCCGTGAATTGACTATGATCATAAGGCCTCCTTTGTGTATTGTTTCCCCCAAATGGAATGTGCGTTCCTTGAGAACAGATTTTCTATTTGTATCCTCAATGCTTATGGTAATAAGCATTTAATACATGTCTTTCTGTTCCATTCCATACCATGACAGCAGGTATCTTTGTATCCCCAATACCTGGCACATAGTTGTTATTGTATAAATGCTTGTTGATTAATTGATTGATTCCCTGCCCTCACTACTTTATAGGTTTTGTTGTTCCCTTGTTTTGGTCATGTCCAGCTCTGTTTACTGTGAGATAATTTATGAGGAAGTGTTCTGTAAATTTTGAAGTTCAAACAAATGTATAGGATCACTGCCCTAGAGCAAGAAATTACCTTGGAGGCCAACTAGTCCAAAACTCATTTTACTGATGAGGAAAGTGAACCCCAGGGACATTAAGTTACTTGCTTATTGTCACAATGTTCATTTGTGACATAGTTGAGATGGTCTTAGCATCACCTACATGTACTCCTAAATAGTCAGTGGCAAGATGGTATTAATAACCCACCATGAAATTCTTGATTGTGTCCTATCCACTAACAAAGAGATGTTAATTATAACACAGCTCTGATGGAATAAATGTATTGCCACAAGAGGTGTCCAAAGAATACTGAAATATCATAAGCTGAGGTGGGGTAATAGCAAGCATGAAGGACAGTTTAAGAAAGATGCCCTTTATATAGTGGGGCACAGATTGGGCACTGGTTGGAAAAAGAAAAAAGTCGTGTTAAGAGACCCATCATAAAGTGACTTATTATAACATGAATCGGGATAATTGGTAGATTTCTTTTCTCCAAAATATAACTAGATAGAGTACCTATTCACTAACATTAGTGTATACAGTTGGTTTCACTACATATACAGTACAGGATCAGTTATCTGGCTTGTGAAATTGAGTTGAGATGGCTTCTGCCCATCTAAATGTCTAGATCCATTTTTAAAATAAAA
Organism: Pseudochirops corinnae; assembly: GCA_028646515.1. Classification (NCBI taxonomy): domain Eukaryota; kingdom Metazoa; phylum Chordata; class Mammalia; order Diprotodontia; family Pseudocheiridae; genus Pseudochirops; species Pseudochirops corinnae. The sequence goes on along the minus strand of CM053587.1, from coordinate 90,405,317 downwards.
TTTTATCAAATTTAAATTTTAAATTTCTTTTCCTCTTTTCCTCCTTTCTTCATACTATTTAGAAATGGAAAAAAAAACAACCTCGTTACGACACACATAGTGAAGCAAAAAAAAAATCCCGTATTAGCCATATTCAAGAAAAATGTATCTTCATCTACACTCTGAGCTAGACCCATTTTTCAAAATAAGCCAGTTTTTATAAGGAGAACCTTTCTAGTGCCTTCTTTTCTAATTGTCTTAGAACTGGCTACATCTCAAGAGGTCCTTGTGTGTCAGTTTACAAACAGTGAGGGACCTCATTCCACTGTATTCGCCTCTCTTACTTGTCTCTTGGGGAAAGCATCTTGGGAAAGAGTCCAAAAGGTCTGCATTCTTGTGTAACTAGATTGTACCTTGCCCCCATCAATCTGTATGCATGAATGAAGCTAGAAATGTGACACTCCTTTACATGTGAACCCTCCAAAAGATCCCTCCTGTTTAAAATACTCTATGGTTCAATATGCCCTCAAAATCACAGTTTATGAGCCCCAACCACTGTATTTTCATTCATAAGGCCAGAGCACACAGTTCAAAGCAGAATATATTTACTGAAATTGTATAGCAAAGTGAATGTTAAGAAGAGATGCTGCCCATGTACAATTGGGTATAGTTTCCTACAAGTGAGCATTCTATAAGTAGGAAGTGGGCACACAGAGTGTGCAGCCAAAAAACACATAATATAGTCAGGGAGCTTTCGTGAAAGGGTACATGGTAGGAATATAAGGGGACAGGAAGTCTGAATGAAGGCACACATTCAGGACATGGGTAGCCAGTAAGTACACACAGCCAGGACACCTGACATCTCTGATGCTGCAGAGCTGCCGATGACCTTTGGTGATGTCTGGCATCATGCTGTTCTCTGCTGGACACCATGTCTCCACTCTCCTCTGGGAGTCAAATCATCTCTGCTAGGCATCGCAACTTTCTTCTCTATAGTGCATCCCATTTTCTCTATTCTAGGAAGCTCCTCTGGTCTTGCATTCACTGAACTGATATTGTCTGCTGAGTTTTTGTTTTTTGTTTTCAGTAAATCAGCCTCTTCTGGGCCACCTGCTACTCTCTGCTCAGGTACAGTGACTAGTAATTCTCTCCCTAACAAGGGAAACCTAAAGCCCTTTGAGTGCAGAGCCCAGAGTTAGAAGCCAACACAGCCAGACAGTGTGGAGAGAGTGACCAAGAATGACAATCAGAATAGTCACACAAAAATAAACAATTGTAACAGAGAAGAAAACAACAAGTTCTCAAAAAGGACCAGGGCAGATACCCAGCCAACTCATCTTAAATGTACAGAGGGTGGAAGAAAGGCATCATCAAAGAACAGCCCAGCCCAGTTAAGATAGTGTCAGGACTGCTAAAGCTCAGAATGAGCTGAAGCTGATGAGGAAGGCTGCCTGCTGAGAATGGGATGATGATAAGAGGACAATCGATGGAAAATAGAGAGATGGCATTCTCATTTTTCTCCTGCTTTCTCTGTCAAGGGAAATAGCTTTGGACTAGAAATGAAAGAACAAAAATGGCTAATAATAAGTTAATGCCTAAGATAAACAGAGAGCTAGTAAAAGCTGCCCTCCATGAACACGAGTCTAGGCTAAGATGAACTGCACCCTAGATTAATGAAATAACTTGCCTATGTGAATGCTAAGGCTATATCAATGATTTTTTTAAAAAAGATGATGAAGAATGAGAGGTTTTAGAGGATTAGCGAAGGGCAGATGGCCAATGTTTTTTAAAAGGAAGAAAAAAAGGGACTGCAAACCATGGGCCAGGGAGCCTGATATTGATTCCACTCAACAAGTGTGGGAACCTCCCCAAATGGGGTTCCTTCCCTTGGCTCAAGCAGACTCAGATTCATCTTGGGGAACCTGATCCCTAAAAAATGGGAGGGGGAAGAATCAAGATTTTCTTCTTTCCTCTGGTTCCTGCACTCTGTCTGGAGTTATGGAGGTAAAAGATGAAATATAGCTTCCTAAAAGGGATAGATAGAATCCCTTCAGAAAAGATACTCAGTATACAAAGTAGATATTAGTTATAAAAGAGCTATTTATTTCTTCTACCATAAAAGAAATGTTTAAAATACAAAGGACTCATAAATACACTTTGACAAATAACGTAAAATGTGAAATAATAACCCATCATTCCTCTTATTCTCTCCTGGGGGGTAGAGATATCTTTATAGGCTGCTCAATATTTCTCATTCGCTTTGGATATATACCATCAGAGTAATTCACAAGGTCCAATTCTGCTGGCTAGACAGAGAATGGCTTCAAGTTTTTTATTCCTTTCAGCTCCAACCTCTTCCTAGCTGTGGTCATATTCTCCTCTGAGAATTGTTGCAGAAAGCACCATCTGCTCATCAATCAGTAACTGACCTCTTATGCTCACAAGGTAGCCACCAAGCCTGGAAACATCTAGTTCTTCAGTCCAGAACACAGAACAGAATGGGTAGCCAGGGAATTGAGTGCCATCTCAGATTTGCTTAGGGCAAACATATGTTCTTTTTGCCATGTTTGTTTATATACCATTGCTGAGGGAGAGGGAAAAAAATCCTCTTCCACCCCAATGACAGTCTGAGGGAGAATTGGTATTGGCTGACTGCCTAAATTCCTAAATTTATTCACTTCTCATGACCCACTCCTCTACTCCACTTCAGCTACACACAGGGATGGTCATGCCCTTAATCTTGCCATCACCCACAAATGTTCCACTTCTGTATTCATGAATTGAAATTCCTTTATCTGATTACAGTATCTTGCTATTCCATTCTTCTCTCTGCCTTCCAACCCTTAGCCCTATTGCTCATCCTCACCAACCTTCAGTCCCCTCTACCCTTCAGTTCTTTCCCAGGCCATCACCCCTGTACTGACTACACATCCTTTATTCTGGAGTTCCTTTACTCTATTAATGATCTTGCTCTTCGTAGCCCTAGCCTTGAATTACCCCACCAGCACCTGCTTTCTCTCCTATTGACCTACTAAATGAAGCTGGAGGAAATCATGTGTTGAATGTATTTACTATAAATTTATGTTATATAATCTCAGTTGGGCTCCCTAGTTGACTCATTATCCCTCTCACAATAGCAATTTTTCTAGAACTTTTCATTTCTGCTCCAACTTTCCATCTCCTTCTCCCTTCCCCCTCTTACCTGAGAACTTTGCCTCATATTTCACTGAAATAAAGGAGGACATTGGCCAAGAGCTACTTCTTTCCCCCTCCTTATCTCATGTCATTTAGATGCTTTCTACCACTATCTCCTCCTTCACCCCTGTCTCATGAAGAGGTGGCCATCCTCCTTACCAAGAGGAGTACTTCTACATGTACAAGTAATTCCATACCATTCCCTTCTTCTCCAACAAACTGCTCCCCTCTCATCCCAACTCTCACTGATTCTCTTTTTCTGTTTTCTAAGTTTTTATTTTCCCCCAGTTATATATAATCTCCCACTGATTTTCAATTTCTCTTTATCTATTGGTTTTTCTGCTGCCTACAAATATGTAGGGATGTCTCCCTCATCCTTAAACAACCCTTGCTTTATCCATCTGTCTTTGCTAGATAAACGGCGAAATCTAATGGCTTTTGATCAACCTTCATGCTTCATGACACTTAATCACTATAATCTGTTTGATACCGTCTTCCCACTGATGTCTCCTGGTTCTCCTCCTGCCTGTCTGATTGGTCCTTCTTAGTTTCCTTAAATGGATCTTCATCTGGGTAGGTCCTCTTCTCTTCTCCCTCTATTTTATCTCACTTGGTGATCAGCTCCCATGGATTTAATTATCTTTATGGTGATGATTCTCAGATCTATTTATCTAACCATAACCTCTCTCCTGACCTTTAATCTCATGTCTCCAACTGTCTATTAGACATCTCAAACTGCATGTCTTGTAGATATCTTAAACTTAACATGGCCAAAACCGAACCATCTTTCTCCTCAAAATTCCTCCCCCCCCCCCCAGTTTCCTATTATTGTGGAGGGTACCACCATCTTCCTGGTTAGCTGGACTCACACCCTAGGTGTCACTCTCTCTAATACAAATACACAATCTACTTTCATGTCCTACTGATGGAATCCTAATAAAGCTGTCTCCAGTCCCAATATTGTAACTTCTTTATGGGCCTCACTGAACAGCAGATATATTTATGTGATGGAATCCTAGCCACTTCCCCCAGGCCCAATTCTCATATTTCTCACAGAAACAGCAGATATGTCCAAGAACTCAAATTCCTCACAGAAACAGTAGGTGTGTCCATGCAGTCAACCACAACCACATCCATCTAGTCTCAGACAAGACCACAACAGCCAGCTAATCAGAAAGCAGCACCACCAGGATGCCTGAGCGGGATGTGGACCCTACAACAATAGAAAGGACTTCCCTAAGTAGGTACCTGCGCAGTAATAGCAAAGACTGTCCTTTAAGGCGAATTTATGATGTAGAGAGGCTTATTATAATATTATTAACCTACATATGTTTACCCCAAAAGGGTTTATCTGTATGCATTGTGGGTAATTGCATGTGCAGTTCCACTGAGGCTGGAACCCTTCCCCTATTATGCAATTCCTTAACAAACCCCACCTATATTTTAATAGTCACATATTCTGTAATGATGTATTAGCAACATATACGCTATGATAATCCCTGTCTTGCTCTCACTAGCCTGATGGTTCCTTCTTGGAACTCAGCCCACTTCAGAGAGGTGTTACTCTCAATAAATGCCTTTGCTTGGGTTGGAGATGGTCTGAGTCTGAGGACACACAACACACTAAGAAAACATAACACTGTTGATTCTGTCTTTGCAACATCTCTCTTATATATCCCTTTCTCTCCCCTGAGTTACCACCAACCTGGTGCAGGCCTTTCTCCCCACATACCTTGGACTATTATAAAAACCTTCCAGTGGTTCTCCCTGGCTCAAGCCTCTGGTCTAACCTCCACTGAGGCATCAAATTGATCTTCCTAACGCACTGATCTGACTTCGATGCTCCCTCCCCCCTCTAACAAAGTCCAGCGGCTCTCTGCTATGGCTATGATAAAACACAAAATTCTCTGTTTGACTTCCCATCTTCGTAATCTTTTTACATTTTAATCCCTCTGCTGTGCTTTGCCATTTGGAGACACTGGACTTCTTGCTCTTCCTCACACAACATACTCCATCTCCCGGCTCTCTAGTTGTCCCCCACGCTTAGAATGCTCTCCCTCCTCACCTCTGCCTCCAGGTTTCTCATACTTCCTCCAAGTCCCAGTTAAAATTCCACTTTCTGCAAGAAGCCTTTAACATACCCCTTATTCTAGTGTCTTTCTTCTATTGATTATTGGCAACTTATCCTGTACATATCTTGTTTGTATAAAGTCATTTGCACGTTTAATAATAATCACTAACATTCGCATAGCACTTGCTGTGTACAGGCTCTATGCTAAGCATTTTATAATTATCACCTCACTTGATCCTCTCGAATAACCCTGGGAGGCAAATGTTATTATTATACCCATTTTACAGATGAAGAAACAGAGGTTAAGTGACTTGCCCAAGGTCATACAGCTGGTATATGTCTGGAGTTGGATTTGAACTCAGGTCTTAGAACACAAGTTCCTTGAGGGCACTGTTTTGGCTCCTTTGCAGTGGGGGTAGGGTGGGGAGAGGTTGCAGAGATTTCCTCCAGTGTTTAGCACACTGCCTGGCATATATAAGCAATTAATGTTTGTTGACCGATTGACTATGTACCAATGAAGAAGCCTTCTTGAAGGAAAGGCCACAAGCCATCTCTCCTCAGTAGGGAGCAATCAAACTGGGTAACTCTTCCATGGCTCGGGAACCAATCCTCTTTAACACAGTGCATAATCACAGTAAATAATGAAGGATTACTTCATTGTCCCAAAGTGCAAGATCTGCCACTCACCAAGAGGCCAATGTACAAGCCCAGCTCTGTCTTCTCTTTTATACTCACCTCCTCAGCTTCCCTGCAGCTAAATATTTTTTGTTCCCAGCAAATCAACCAGGGTGCATCAGGCACATCATTCATATTCTCAGTTCTGGATTGTTCTCTAAGGACCCAGGGGAAAAGCATTGTCCACTTAAAAACCTTCCCCCAGTGCCTTTTACTAAGGAGTTTCAACAAAGTCCAGGTGGCATATATCTCAATGGCCTCTTGAAGGTCATGCAGTCTCAGCATTCCATTCAGTACAATCTTTAGATAATCACCAAGTTAATAGTATTTGTGAGATCCTCCAAGGCTAGTGGACCTGGAAATTAGAACACTGCCCAAATATAGAAGTATACAAATTCAATATGCAAATGACACTTTATATAGTTCTCAGATGATACCGCTTTCCTGTTCTGTTTTTTGTGGTAAGGTCCTGTGCCAACCTTAAACAATTAGGAAAAAGTGAATAACTAAAATGAAAAAACAACTAAAAAAAGAAAAAAGGAAATAAAATGAAATTTTTAAAAAGCTTCCCCTCTCAGAGTGGAAGTCCAGTCTCAACTAAGATCACAGAGCACGCAGAACTCTCCCAATAGGTATTAAGGATTTGGAGTTGACTAACAGTCACCCTGTTTGCCCTCAGATGAGAAACCAAACTATCCTTGGTGAAAATTCCTGTTAGGGGTCCCTACAACACATCTGGCAACCCAAACCCATCTCCCACAAATCTCTGCAAATGTATAGGGCAAGCCAGGGAGATGTCTAGACAAAATCTTGTCAGGGTCCCCTAAAACATATCTCTGTTGCTTTTCATTAGTTCCTTGTATAATAATAATAATAAGGCATTCCAAATGGAGGTAGAACTTACCAAATAATAAGTCAATAAATCAAATTCAGATAAGTATCAATTATATGCAGGTCTACCCCTCCCCCAACTTTTTTTAAAAATTAGGTTGATTGGAATAAAGCCTTCAGTTCTGGATGTGTCCCCAAGATTTGACCCTGACCCAAGGGAGGACACCTCCCACAACATACTCTGAGTCCCGATTCACACAAGCCAGGTTTAGTCCCTGGAGAGATTGACCCAAAAGAGAGAGTGGTTAGGGAGAGAGGCCCAAACACAGCAGCAGTAACTACAACAGCCAACCTCACAGTAGGGGACCTGCAGCAGGGCTTCAAACCTGGGGCAATCCACCTTCAACATGGCTGCAAGTCAGCAGACCCCCAGGGAAGTGAGCAGTCTGTACAATGCAGCACCGTCCCCACCCCCAGCAACCCTACTTCCAGCATGGGCCACCAGCCAAGGCTTGACCCCATTGCTGACTGTAGTGAAGCCCCACCCCTGGGGCCTACAGCAGAGAGACCCTGTTTCCATAGTAACCCATTAGCAGGACCCCACCCATGGGACAGACCAGAAATAAGATTCCTCTTCTAGGGCCAGCCACCAGAAAGATGTTGTTGTCATAGCAACCCCCCAGCAAGGCCCTACCCCTAGAGCAGACCAGTAGCTAAACCCCACACCCAGGGGAGGCCCCACCCTCCAGTACAAGCCAGAAGGGAAGACTACCCACCAAAGAAAGTAAGCAGCTAAGCCCTGAAGCCCAATGAAAGTCAGCAGTAAGATGCAGAGCCCAAGCACAAAAATCTTGGGACAGTGCAGGACCAGAGTCCAACTCTCATGTAAAAACATCAAGCCACAAAAAAAAAGATAGAAAAAAATGAGCGAATTTTTTTTTAATAGTGCTTGAATATATAACATTACTATGGTAATGGGGAGGATTCAAAGCATAAACTTAGAAGAGGACAGTAATGTCAAAGTGGCTATATGTGAAGCCTCAAAGAAAAATGTAATTTCGTCTCAGACCCCAAAAGAATTCCTGGAAGAGCTTAAAAAGAATTTTAAAAAATAAATTAGAGGAATAGAAGAAAAAATGGGAAAACAAATGAGAGTAATGAAAGAGAATCATGAAAAAAGAGTCAATAGCATGGGGAAAATATACAAAAATATAGTGGGGAAAATAATTCCCTAAAAAATAGAATTGGCAAAATGGAAAAGGAAGTACAAAAGCTCCCTGAAAAAAATAATTCCTTAAAAATTAGAATTGAACAAGTGGAAACTAATGACTCTGTGAGACATCAAGATAAGATAAAACAAAATCAAAACAGTAAAAAAAAAAAAAAAAAAGAAGAAAATTAAAATTTTCTCATTGGAAAAACAATTGACCTAGAAAATAAATTCAGGAGAGATAATCTAAAAATTATTGGACTACCTGAAAGCCATGGTAAAAAAAAAAAAAATCAAAAGCTCAGACAACAACTTTCAAGAAATTATCAAAGAAAATTGTACTGATATATTAGAACCAGAGGGCAAAATAGAAATGGAAAGAATCCCCCCATCACCACCTGACAGAGATCCCAAAATAAAAACTCCCAGAAACATCATAGCCAAATTCCAGAGCTCATAGATCAAGGAAAAAGTATTGCAAACAACCAGAAAGAAACAATTCAAATATCATGAATCTCCAGTCAGAATTACACAGAATCCACATTAAAGAACCAGATGATATACGATATACCAGAAAGCAAAGGAGTTAAAATTATAACCAAGAATCACCTCCGAGCAAAATTGAATATGATCTTTCAGGGGAAAAAGTGATATTTAACAAAATAGAGGACCTTCAAGCATTTCTAGTGAAAAAATCAGGGCCGAATAAAAAAAATTTGGCCTCCAAATACAAGACTCAAGGAGAACACAAAAAGGTAAAAAAGAAAGAAGAGAAAACATAAGAAATTTAATAAAATTAAATTTATATTTCTATGTGTTAAGATAATATTTGCAACTCTTAATAGCTTTATTACTGTAAGAGCAATTAGAAGGACTATATATAGACAGAGGGTATGGCTATAAGGTGACTTTGATGGGATGATACTCCCAAAAAACAAAATAAAGAGGTGATAAAGAAAATTGAACTGGAAGAAGGAGGAAGGAGATTGAATGGAGTAAATTACCCCACATGAAAAAGACATGAAAGTGCTGTTATAATGGAGAGGAAGATAACAGGTGGGAGTGGCAGACAAAGCTTAAATCTTACTCTCATCAAAACTGGCTCAAAGAGGGAATAACATACACACCAAATGGATATAGGAATCTATCTTACCCTATAAAGAAATAAAAAGGGATGAAGATAATAGAACGTGAAGGGGGAACTGATAAAAGGGAAGATATACTGGAGAAGGTGGTGATCAAAAGTAAAATACTTGTGAGGAAGGAAAAGGTAAAGGTAAGACAGAGAGAAAGAAAAAAACAATAAAAAATAGCTTGAAGGAAAATACACAGTTATAACTATAAATGTTAATGGGATGAACTCACCCATAAAACAGAAGCACATAGCAGGATGGATTAAAAACCAGAAGCATACAATATGTTGTTTACAAGAAACACATTAGAAGCAGAGAGATACCTACAGGTTAAAGGTAAGGGGCTAGAGCAGAATCTGTTATGCTTCAGCTGAAACAAAGAAAGCAGGGGTAACAGTCATGATCTCAGACAAAAAAATAGAAACAGATCTAATTAAAAGAGATAAAGAAGGAAATGATATCTTGCTAAAAGGTATAATAGACAATGAAGTCATATCAATACTAAACATAATGCACCAAATGGTATAGCATCTAAATTTTTGAAATAGAAGTTGAATGAGTTGACAGGAAGAAAGAGATAATAAAGCCATACTAGTAGGGGACCTCAATTTTTCCTCCCAGAACTAGATAAATCTAACCAAAAACAAAGAAGAAAAAAGCTAAGGAGGTGAATAAAATTCTGGAAAAGTTAGATATGATGGATCTCTGAAGAAAACTGAATAGGAACAGAAAGGAATGTATGTTTTTCTCAGTAGTACATGGCACTTACACAAAATTTAACCATGTATTAGGACATAAAAACTTCACAACCAAATGCAGAAAAGCATAAATATTAAATGTATCATTTTCAGATCATAATGCAATTAAAATTCCATTCAATAATAGACAATGGAAAGAGAGATTTAAAATTATTTGGAAATTATGTAATTGAATCCTAAAAAACAAATGGGTCAAAGAAAAAAAATCATAGAAACAGTTGATAGTTTCCTTAAAGGTGTTAACAACAAAATTTATGGGATGCCATCAAAGTGGTACTTAGGAGAAATTTTATAACTCTAATTGCTTACATCAATAAAATGAAGAAAAAAAAAGATCAATGAATTGGGCATGCAACTAAAAAAAAAAAACTAGAAAAAGAACAAATTAAAAATCCCCAATTAAACACCAAATTGTAAATCTTGAAAATTAGAGGAGAGGTTAATAAAATTGAAAATAAGAAAACCATTGAACTAATAAATAAAATAGAAGCTGGTTTTATGAAAGAAAAAAACCCCAATAAAATAGGTAAATCATTGGTTAATTTGATTTAAAAAAGGAAAGAAGAAAACCAAAATCAAGTATCAAAATTCAGTATCAAAAATGAAAGGGATGAATTCACCACCAAAGAAGAGGAAATTAAGACAATTGTTAGGAGCTATTTTTATCCAATTATATGCCAATAAATTTGACAATCTAAATAACATGGATAAATATCTACAAAAATATAAATTACCCAGATTAACAGAAAAAAGAAATAAAATGCTTAAATAACCCAATCTTAGAAAAAGAAACTGAACATCAGTGAACTTGCTAAGAAAAAATTCCTAGGACCAGATGGATTCACAAATAAATTCTACCAAATATTTAAAGAACAATTCATCCCAATACTATATAAGGTATTTGAAAAAAATAAGTGAAGGAGTCCTACCAAATTCCTTTTAAGACACAAATATTGTGCTGATGCCCAAACCAGGAAGAAGTAAAACAGAGAAAGAAAATTGTAGACCAATTTCCCTGATGAATATTAATGCAAAATTTTTAAATAAAATACTAGCAAAGAAATGATGGCAATACAGCATAAGGATCATGTGCTATGACCAGAGGCATTTATACCAGGAATACAGGGCTGGTTCAATATTAGGAAAACTATAAGCATAATTGACCATATCAATAACAAATCCAAAAGAAATCATATAATTATCTCAATGAATGCAGAAAAAGCTTCTAACAAAATACAACACCCATTCCTATTAAAAACACTAGAAATCATAGGAATACATGGAGCTTACCTTAAAATGTTAAGTAATATTTATCTAAAACCATCAGCAAACGTTATCTGTAATGGGGGTAAGCTAGTAGTCCCCTAGTAAGATGAGGAATGAAGTAAGGATGCCTATTATCACTTCTATTATTTAATGTTATACTAGAAATGTTAGCTATTGCTAACTTAGCTGTTGATAAGAAAAAAAAAGAAATTAAAGGAATTAGAATTGATGAGCTAACAAAACTATCACTCTTTGCAGATCATATTATGTTATACTTAGAAAACCCTAGAGAATCAACTAAAAAAACTACTTGGAATTATAAACAACTTTAGCATAGTTGCAGGATACAAATAAACCCATATAAATCATCAGTATTTCTATTTATTACCAACAAAGTTCATCAGCAAGAGATAGAAAGAAAAATTCCATTTAAAATAACTGTAGACAATATAAAATACTTGGGAGTTTACCTGCCAAGACAAACCTAGGAACTATACAAACCCAATTATAAAATACTTTTCACATAAATAAAGTCAGATCTTAACAGTTGGAATGATACTAATTCCTCATGGGTAGGCCAAGCTAATATAATAAAAATGATAATTCTACCCAAATTAATCTATTTACCAGTACCATACAAATCAAAGATCAAAAAATTATTTCAGATAGCTAGAAAAAATAATAAAATTCATCTGGAAGAACAAAAGCTGAAAGATATCAAGGGAATCAATGAAAAAATGCAAAAGAAGGTGGTCTAGCTGTATCAGATCTCAAACTATATTACAAAGCTGTAATTAATCAAAACAATCTCATACTGGCTAAGAAACAGAGTGGTGAATTGGTGGACTAGATTAGGTATAAATTACATTATAGTAAATGACTATAGTAATCTGGTATGTGATAAACCCAAAGACGCAGGCTTTTGTTAAAACAAACAAACAAACCAACAAAAAAGCAAACTCATTATTTTATAAAAACTGTTGGGAAAACAGGAAAACAGAATGGCAGAAACTAGGTACAGGCCAACATCTCACACCATGTACTAAGATAAGGTCAAAATGAGTAGATGATTTTCACCTAAAGGGTGATACCATAAGCAAATTAAGAAAGTAGGAAATAGTTTATCTGTCAGATTTATGGATAAGGGAAGAATTTAGGACCAAAGAAAATATAGAGAGCATTACAAAATGTAAAATAGATAATTTTGATTATATAAAATTTAAAATGTTTTGTACAAATAAAACCAGTGCAACCAAAATTATAAGGAAAATAGAAAACTGGGGAAAATATTTGCAACAAGTTAACTCTGATAAAGGCCTCATTTCTCAAATGAACTGAATCAAATTTCTAAAACTACATGTCATTCCCCAGTTGATCAATGGTCAAAGGATATGAACAGGTAATTTTCAGACAAAGAAATCAAAACTATATATAAACTTATGAAAAAATGCTCTGAATCACTTTTGATCAGAGAAATGCAAATTAAAATAACTTTGAGGTACCACCTCACACCTATTAGAGTGGCTAATATGATAAAAAAAGAAAATGTTGGATGTTGGAGGGGATGTGGGAAAACTAGAACACTAATAAAATGTTGGTGGAGTTGTGAACTGATCCACCCTTTCTAGAGAGCAATTTGGAACTATGCCCAAAGGGCTATAAAACTGTGTATACCATTTGGTCCAGCAATACCACTTCTAGATTTATATTCCAAAGGCTTTCAAAGAAAGGAAAAATTACCTATTTGTACAAAAATATTTACAGTAACTCTGTGGTGACTAAGAACTGGAAAACAAAGTATGCTCATTGATTGAGGAATGGCTAAACAAGCTGTGGTATATAATTGTAATGGAATATTATTGTTCTATAAGAAATAACAAGCAGGATGCTTTCAGAAAAACCTGGAAAGATGTACATAAACTGATGCAAGTGAAGTGAACAGAACTAGAACACTATACACAGCAACAGCAATATTGTTCAATGAAGATTTGTGAATGACTTGGCTATTCTCCGCAGTATGATGATTCAAGACAATCCCAAAGGACTAATGATAAAGCATACTATCCACCTCCAGAGAATGAACTAATATTGTTTGACTACAGACTGAAGCATGCTATCTTTCACTTTCTTTAATTTTTTTCTTTTGAGTCTTCTTGTACAAAATAATTATTACGGGAATGTTTCACATAATTGCACATGTATAACCTATATCTGATTGCTTACCATCTCAGTGAGGGGAAAGGAGAGAGGGGAGAGAGGAAGGGATAGAATTTGGTCCTCAAAACTTTAAATAAAAATGTCAAAAAATTGGGGAAAAAGGGCGACTAGGTGGTGCATTGAATAGAGCCCCGGACCTGAGTTCAAATCCAGCCTCAGACACTTAACACTTACTAGCCTATGACCTTGGGCAAGTCACTTAACCCTAATTTCCTTGCCTCCCCCCACTGCAAAAAAAAAAAAATTGGGGAAAAAAAGAAATATAATGTGTGGTGGGGATTTTTTAAGGTTTTAAAAAATTTTTCCAACTGAAAGCTCCTTGAGATTAAGAATTGTTTCATTCTTTGCATTTTATCCCCTAGCACAGTGTCTGGCATATAGGTAGCTTAATAGATTTTAGTTGTTTTATTTTAAAAGTAAGCATAGTACTCAGGTTCACAAATGAGGTTAGTGAATAATCTTATCATTACATAGCAAAACCCTGATTAACCTTAAGCCTTTAAGTAACCAGACTTTCTTTGCACTCTACTTTTGGTTGAAACAAGTCAATGAACGTCAAGAAAAAAAAAATAGTAGGTCTTTTTTTTAAAAAAACCATTTCAAGAGTATGTCTTGCAGTCCCTATAGATTTAACCTAGTCAATTAAATCATCTATGTCTATATCTTCAGGTATTCACATTAAAAATAAAAAAGACTCTAATTCATCACAAAATTCTACTTTTAGGTGCCAAACTGAAGCACTACATTTTAAGAAATATTTTCAACAAGATCAGAACCAAACAAAGGCTAGAATTTCCTTAAGCATGCTAGTTTATTAAGGTTTAACTCTATTCAGTAATGATCATTTATAATGTATTTACTATATCTAGTTCATACATAACTGACAAAGGGAACTTGGGTAATCTGGAGCTATGGATCACAGAAGTCAAAAAATTGTAACATTGGAAAAATTTTAAGGAAGTGAGGCTATCTAGCCCAAAATAGAGATTTCTGAGGAAAAATAATGTGTACGAATATATGATTATCATTGGGGGGTGAGGGGGAGAGTGATGGCTACCTGTTGTACTCTGTCTCCTCCTCAGAACATAATATGGACACAGGTTCAAAGTACAGTATGAGGGATTTAGGTTAACTATAAGGATGTGTACTCAATTATCAGAATGTCTCAGACATTGAGGGCTTAATCATTAGAATGAGTGAACAAGATAAGTTGTGGCATTTCCTCAGAAAGTGTTTTAAAATGATTGCTCTCCCTTAGTCTGGGATGTTCTAACTTCTGACAGAGGAATAGAATAGAAGAGCTTTTCAAGTCCCTTCTAACATTGTTTTCTTGAGGTTCTCTTGGGGAGCTAGGTTTTGCAATGAATAGAATGCCAGGCCTTCCTTTAGGAAGACTTTTCTTCCTGAGTTCAAATTTGGCCTCAGATACTCCCTAGCTGTGTAACCCTGGGCAAGTCACTTAACCCTGTCTGCTTCAGTTACTTCATCTGGAAATGGCAAGCTACCCCAGTATCCTTGACAAGAAAACCCCACATGTAGTCATAAGAGTTGGACCCAACTAAAATGTTATATTGTATTGTAAGGCTCTCTCAGGCAGTTAGGTGGTACAGTGGAGTGTTGGGCCTGCATTTAGGAAGGCTCATCTTCCTGAGTTCAAATTCAACTTCAGATACTTCCTAGCTGTGTGATCCTGGGCAAGTGACTCAACCCCATTTGTCTCAGTTTCTGCACCTGGAAATGGCAAACGATTCAAGTAACTTTGTCAAGAAAACCTCCAAATGGGGTCACAAAGAGTCAGACCTGACTAAAATGTCCTATTGTATTATGAGGTTCTCTTACTCTTTTCTTTCCTCATTCAACCTAACCTTCTGCTTACTAAGTAGTATAATGTGTGTGTGTTTGAGTAATAACTTTATTCCCTTTATTAATATTTCTCACCATGAAACTATATGTTCCTTTGAAAAGGATACTTGGCATTAAGGTTCTCTACAAAAACCAACATTGTCCATTCGTTGTGTACCAGCAAGCAGCCTGGCCTTGTTTCTGACTTTTTCCAGACTTCAAACCCATGCCCACGTGCTATTGGCTCATCTTAGAACTTCCCTGAGTGTCTTGGGCCCCCTTGCCCTAGAGCAGTGCCCCAGACTTTGGCTCCCACCCCTTTCAGCCTATTCATTGTAGTATATTCTGCAAGGTCCCTCCCTTCCTGCTTTGGTGAGTTTCTCCTGAAACCTCCATTTTATGAAGGGTCCCAGGCCAGTCATTCTGCCTTCATTCCCCTCCTGGCCCCATTCTTGGTTTTTTCTGGACCTCAAAATCATGCCTCCTATTCCCTGCCCCCTTTTCATCTCCTTTTTTGTGTTGTCTTTTCCCATTAGAATGTAAGCTCCTCGAGGGCAAGGATCACCATTTTGTTGCTGTTTGTATTTGTATCTCCAGCCTTTAGTACAGTGCCTAGAAGACAGTAAGTGCTTAATAAATGCTTGTTTTCTTTCCTTTCTTCTAGACTTCAATACTATGGAAAATTATTACTGCCTTTCTCTCCTTCCCCAACCCCATAACCCCCCAAAGTCTATTGGGCAGAGATCTGGTTTTTGACAAAGCAAGTTATGTATCACTGACACATTGTGGCAAGAGAAATATATCTTATATGTAGACCATGTTAAGAAGCATGTGATCAACCAATAGTGTATAACAAGGCAGAAAAGATTCAGGACCACTAAAGCTGCCTCCAAACTAATTAGGCTGATTCCACTTCCAAAAATCTAGATGACTTTATCCACCACTGAGACCCCTGAGGACAAATGAAGACTCCATTTTTATCATAGGCATGAAATGAATTGGTAGGGACTTCAATGTGGGGTAACTATAGAATGTTGGGAAATGATGACAATGAATATTCCAGGTTGATACAAAACTGTAGAACTGAATAGGGGCAGTTCTGAACCAAGGTGTCATACAATTTAAGTTGTTGGAGAGGGTCACAAATAAAGAGGGACCCTCCTAAAATGCTAGAGGCAAAAGATAGGCTAAAGAGTAATTTCAAGAAGGCTTTAAATTGAATGGGGAAAGAAAGGAGAAAACTGACTACACAGCTATGCTAAGCCAATTACAACAAAGAACACTGGATAGGACATAAAAATAAAATCAATGGACAATACCAGTAATAGACAGGAGGCAGTAACCAGAAAGAGAACAATGCAATGCTTCAGAGCTTTAGTGTCTATCTACAAATGCACATAGTAATAAACACAGTAAGTCAGATATCTTAATCTGAGCTCATAGACATCATTGAGCTTGGAGAGACACCATTCTGGAGGGGTATACCTTATCCAAAAGGAGATGATAGGATACTAGGGGTCTTCTAGTGGCCTTGTTTAACAAGAAGGTAAATTGCTATGCAGAAATCCTTGAGTCACACTGAGATGTGTGTTGAAGGTGGGAATAGGAATTAGTGGAAATAGATAAAAAAAAAATACTGTGGTGACAATATACTCAGACAACTTGGAAAGAAAAAGGAAATTAATTGACAACTTCTGGAAACAGACCAAAAAGCTTAAACAAAGATGACAACAGAAATGGGAAAGCCCAAACATGCAGAAATCTTCTGGAAGTTTTTCTGCTAGAAGAAAAACAACTGCCTTGCTGAGACCTTAATTCTTTGGAAGGTGAAGGAACTGACAAAGGAGAGTGGCTTTTGGAGGCCACATCCTGACCAGTAAGGAGAAAACGGTAGGCAAAGTAGATATGAAGGGAGCCTCTGGAATGGTGACTTTGTCATCTTCAGGTTCACAATAGATAGAGAGCAATATATATAATCTAGTATACCCATGAGATTTGAGGAGAGTAGGTTGAAAAGATCTCAGTGAAAGGACAGGTAAGATCCACTTTTGAACCTTTCAAACCACATGCCCTGTAGGCATCTCAAACTAAATACAGTTATCCCTTCCATATAGCAGAGGTTAGGGATCTGGCACCCTTGTGATCTTGAAAATCTGCATAAAATATTTTGGTCCTCTCTTCATAGCCAATAAAAAGTCCGAATTATTGTGGTATTAAAAGGTAAAATATGTGATATTATGCAATACATATATTTTGTGCATTTCTCAGTTTCTAAACTTTTTCTGGGTTGTTTGCTAGCCTTTGTATGTTGTCTGAAAGCTTCCACAAAACTAAAAAAAAAATTCCCATTGAATTCTTATGCCACCCTAGGATATATTGAAACTGTGATGGGGAAAGTTGAGACCTGGAAGGGATAGCTATGTGTCCAAAACAAAATTCCTTTACCTTACCTCCCAACTTCTCTCTTCTTCTGAATTTTCCTATTTCTCTTGAGGACATCACCATCAGTCAAGTCACTTAGGTTTACAATGTTGGAATCTTCATCAGTTCCAGTGTAACCCATCTTGTCAATTCTTCTTCCAAAAGATCCTCCATAACATCCCCTTCTCACTACTTACAAGGCCATGACCCTAGTCTAGGCCCAGGCTATTACCATAGCCTTATAATGGATCTCTGCCTCAAGTCTCTGTTCCGTTCAATTTATCCTTCACAAGAATGGCAAAGTGATATTCCTAAAACACAAGCCATACAACTCCCTTGCTCGATAAACTGCTATGGCTCCCTGATGCCTGTAGGATCAAATACACTCTCTTTTTATTGTCATTCAAAGCTCTTTCACAAGCTTGCTCCATCCCACCTTTCCAGCCTTCACACACTCTTCAGTCCAACCAAAGTGGCCTTCTTGCTTGCTTCTCAAACATAACATTCCTTCTCCAATTGTCCAAAGACCAACGTAGCTAAAATTGTGGTTAATAGATAATGAATTCTTTGGCCAGGTATTTATCTAATAAAGGTGTTGCAAAGATAAATGATATAATGTACTTTGCAAACTCCAAAGTAATATGTCAATGACTATGTAATATGACTATTATGGCAATGTCTAAAGCAAACAAAATGATAGTTTGGCAATCATATAGCACTTTACATTTCATAAAATTCTTTATATGTCTCATCAGGTGAGATAGAAGAGTAAAGACTTTTTCCCCTCCAAGTTATCATTTAATTCAGTAAGAGTCAGGGAAATGAATTAAAGAATGCAAGTGCACGCTCAAAGTATAAGAGGCTGTACTTAAAGGGTGCTTATAATTATCATGGGATTATAGATGTAGAACTAGAGAGCCCCTGTTGTTGTTGTTCAGTCACATCTGACTCTCCATAACCCTATTTGGGGTTTTCTTGGCAAAGACACTGGAGTGGTTTGTCATTTCTTTCTGTGACTCATTTTACAGATGAGAAAACTGAGGAAAACAGGGTTAAGCTTGTGAGGCCAGATTTGAACTGAGAAAGATGAGTCTTCCTTAATTTCAGGTCTAGTGCTCTATCCACCTAGATGACTAGGGAAAGATCTGTGTAGTACTTAGTCCAATCTCCTCATTTTAAAGATGAGGAGCCTGAGATGAAGTGACTTGCCCAAAGTTACACAGGATTTAAACCCAGATCCTCTGACTGCAGAACCAGTCCCCTTTCCACTGTCATGATCATAAAAACCGTTGCATTGAGTTGTACTTTGCCAGATCTCATGTAGTATTCTATTCAATAGCATCCTTGACCTCTGGGAGTTTGCAATCTAAGCCAAATAATGAAACATAAAAAGATATTAAAGTCACATATTATTTTTCTTCAATTTTTTTTTTGGGGGGGGGGTCTCCTTTAACAGGCTATTGACTCTCTTTTCATGATTTTCTTGCATCATTTTCATTTCTCTTCACAGTTTTTCCTTCACTTCTCTTACTTGATTTTCAAAATCCATCTTGAGCTCCTCCATGGCCTGTAATCAATTCACATTTTTCTTGGAAGCTTTTGATGCAGAAGTTTTGACTTCATTGACTTCTTCTGATTCCATGTTTTGATCCTTTTTGTGCCCCAGAAAGGATTCTATGGTCTGATTGTGCTTCCTCTGCTTGCTCATCTTGCCAGCCAATTACTTGACTTTTAAGCTTTTTGCCATGGTAGAACTCTGCTTCCAGAATGGAGAGAGCTGTGTCCCAAATCACTGGGGTTTTCACAAATGTTGTCAGAGCTATGAGAAGGGCACCCTCTCTGCAGACGCCCAAGCTCTGGCACACTGGCCACACACCCCAGGACCACCACCCAAGACCTATCCAGATCCAAGCAAGCCAAAGCAAGAGCAATTACCCTCTGAATGCTTACTTGGTCCCCCTACAATCTGCAGACCCAGAGCTCCGGAGGCAGCCTCTCGACAGCAGCTGCAACCCAGCACCTCAGCTACCTCTCACCCTAGGTACAGAGGCCAGACCATGCTCTTCCATCACCCAGTTCCAACAGAGTTCTCCACTGACTTTTAACTTTCTCTTTGGCATTTATGTGTTGAGAAGTCTGGCAACTGCCACAGCAGCTGGTGATTCACTCTCCTAAAGTCTGCTCTGGCTGGTCTGTGCCACTGGTCCAGCTGCCCCAGGTCTCAAACTGCATGGCTCATGCAGAACTGCACTGGGCTCCCAGTCTGGTGTGATAGACCCTTCCTGTCTGCCTGCCAAGCTGCCTTCAGCAGGAGATTTGTTTCTCTCTGTCACTTTGTGGATTCTGTAGCTCTAAAGTTTGCTTAGAGTCATATTTTACAGGTATTGAAGGTAGTTGGAGTGGGAGCTCAGGCCAAGTTCCTGCCTCTACCAAAGTATGTTTTTTTTTTAAAAAAAAAATGGCTTTATCAAGCCAGTTTTGGTAATTACCAAAAACTGTTTAAAAAAAAAAAAGAATCAATCAGCAAACATTTCTTAAGCACCTACTCTGTGCTAGGCTCTGGGGATGTAAATACAAAGGTTAGATAATTTCCTACTCAAAAGGGAGTTTGCATTCAACCAAGCCTAAACAACATGTACATAAGTAAATATGAGAAGAATCAACTGACAAACATTTATTAAACTACTACCTGCCCACCATTATGCTTGGCACCGTGAGAAATCGAAAGGTGTGAGATACACCAGGCTAAGAGTTACTAGCTCCATTTTACAGCCAAGGAAACTTTTCATCCTCAAATCAAAAAATAAATGACTAAATAAAATGTTACTGAAAGGATTTTTCGAGGTTTTCTTCCTAAAATTCCTTAACTTTCCTCTAACTACACATTAAAGTGAGCGTGACGCCACGGTGATTAGGTGTGTGTGCCAACAATGCAGAATACACTCGCTGGCATGATTTGGGCACCATCCAAATTCTCCTGGAGAAACTGTGTTCTTTTTCTAACTTGACTCAAATCACTGCTCTTGTTCTCAGTAGCTTTTTATGAAATTGCCGCGTGGAACTTAAATTGGTGCAACTGAATTAAATAAATATCTGCAGCGCTTAACACTGTTAATAGCAAACCCTCAATTTAGCCAACCTTTTATTATCATCAAAGAGCAATCAATATGTTGATTGTGGTGACAGGCAAAGTGGAAATAGATGTAAAATTATTAGCAATTACCTTACATTTGTGGTTCAGAGTGCGATAGAAAAAAGTGGGGTGGGGTGGGGGGCCTCCTTTTTGAAGCACACCACTGTTTAAGGACCAGTTGCTGTGTTTTAGTGTCACCCTTATGCTGATTGTAGTCTTTAAGGAAATTGAATAACACAGGTTGCTAGAAAACATGTGAATCATTCATGGAGCCAGCTTTTCTGAGGCCCAAAGAGAGCCCCTACCACTTGGGTTTTGAATATTCAGAACTATTAAAGTGTAAATGACTGAGCCAGCAGTCCTAGAGAATGAAAAAGTCTCAAAAGCAAAGGGAAAATTCATTCTGCTTGCTGGTTCCCTCACTGGAAAATACATAGCTTACTCTGAATGATTAGGGAGTTCAAGCCATAGCGGCAAGCTGGCCTATATTAGATGTGCAAGGAAGCATTTTGAAGCCTGGTCTTTAGAAAAGAAAATTTTCTGATTCTTGGAATGCCTTTCGTAGGGCCAAGGGCTTGAATTTCTCTGGTCAGATTTCTAACAGAATCCTTTTTCCCCCTTGCCTTGGGCATTATTCCTATTTTTTGTAGCTAGGCTGTAATCCAGCTTTATTTTTTTCCTTTTTCAGTCCTATTTATGTGACTATAAATGAAAAGAAATTTAGAACATCTCATTCTTAAGGACTTTCTTTAAAAGGAAAGATGAGGTATGATCACAGATTAAATAAGAGCTGAAAGTAGACCAAGAGAATAATAAACTCTTTTCTCTAAAGATGCCTGACAACTGTATTATATGTGGTTTTCAAGGGTTTTCTTTGCCTTTCCATGTCATGAAAGCTCCAGAAGTCCTTGGGTTTTGAAAATACCACCACCACCATCACTACCACCATCATCACCATCAATATCATCATCCCCATCATTGTGACTGAATAGAAAGATTGCCAGATTTGGAATCCTGGGACCTCAGTTCAAACACTGTTTCTGCCATTTACTACCTGTGTGGCTTTGGACAGATCACTTAACCCCTCTGGGTCTTTCTCCTCATCTGTAAAATGTTGGCTTTACTGGATGGATTAAAAGACTGAGGCTTAGAGAATTTAAGTAACTTGCCTAAGGACACATGGTTTATACATAGTAGAGCCAAAATTCAGACTTTGGGTCTCTTCTCAAGTCTTAAGCTTTCCTTAGTGGAAACCTCCTTCTTCCCTCCTCCTTATTTGTTAGGAAGGAGAGATTACAGGACCATGGGCAAAATATTGGGCAAATGATACTCATTATGACCTTCTAACAATCAGAACCCCCTGCTGAGCCCAAAGGACTAGGGTACTGGGATCTTTTCCTCTACGCTGAGGGTGTTGAGGTTTAGGGGTGCTGGGACCCCAAAATAGAAACACGAGGGTCCTGCCTCAAATGAATTCAACCAAGCCTTCTTTCAACCAAAGACAAGGTTTATTAGGATACCACTAGAAGGTGGACATGATTCTAAAAATCCGCCATATTGGCCAGACTCTTAAGAAATCTGGGCATTTGTGATACTTCTATTGACAAGGAGGCCAGATTGAATCTGAGCAATTTAACGGAGGGCAAGATGGACCTTATATACAGAACATTTTGGGAACAGAGATGGGGTTTAGATGGAATTAAGGGAGTGGTGGCCTAGGATGGGGCCAGGTACAGTTGCCAAGTTTTATAGAATATGTTTTTAGCAATGGGATTTCCAGAAAATGAAAGGGCAGCTAATTAACTGGGAAGGGCTAATTTCCCCAGGTGAATGCCAGGGCCTTGGGCCTTGTGGGAAAGGCCAGGGGCTTTTCCTTTTGGGGGTCCAGATTCCAAAGACATGGTCTTTTCCTTTTAGAGGTTCAGATCTGTAATGGTAGTGGGAATTTGAAGATCTTCCCTGCCCCTAAATAAGCCTAAGGGAATTTGAAGACATTCCCTGCTTTGAAAATATACTCTGCCCCCTTATAGGCTGAATGTGGTCACAAGGAGGCTATTGGGTAGAGGCTATTGCTGAAGGGTAGAGCCGAGGCTAACAGGAGAAGCTTGCTTAGGAGAGGCTTGTTTTTTAGGAGGGCTCATACCTTTTGTTACTTTGTAATCAGGCATTGGGTCACAAAGGTTGTGCTGTTCTCTGACCCTGGAGAAGACTAGACATACCTCTGAGGTGAGGTTTTGCTTTGGGACTCACTTTGGGAAGAGGTGTATGATTTGACCAGATGAGATTCTGGGCAGCCATTGAGCCCCCCAGCTTTGGAAACTCAGATGTTGGTGCTTCTCTCTCTGTGATGAACTATGTATGTATGTAATGGTCAGACAGCTGGAAGCCCTGATTGTTGGTCTGTTGGATTGTGTTATTTTCTCTGTCTGTATGTTTTGTCAGCTTGTGACTTCTATTTGTATTTTCTCCGAAGTTCGGGACTATTTTCCCTGAACTAAATGAATGACATATATGTTTGATTAATGTAAGATTGTTAACCCCTTTTGAATTGCTTTCCTTTAGAAAAATAGATCAAAGAACCTCTGCCAGCACCCATCCTGGGTATGCTAGGGTGCTTGCTGTTACAAGATCCCATCCCCAACTGAAGGAAGAAAGATTTTGTGTTGGAGTCACCTCCTTTTTAAAGATCCACTAAGTCACTGGTTCTTATTGCTCAGTGGCCAAAAAGAGGACTGCTTCATCATCCCCAAAGTCCCCAAGTGCTGAATCATACATGGCCAGCTGAAAGTCTGTTAACCCCAAAACGTGCGAGCACTGAGCTAGTACATGTGGCAACATGAAAAAAAGCAGGACAGCTCTGCTCAACAATCCCCTCCCTCCTTATAATCTTAAAAGGGTAGTGCCTAAAGAACTACAAGATAGATTCCCCTGGACCCAGGGGTCTTAGAGCCAGATGAATACCTGATCACTTTATAATCTGCCTGGAAGAGAAAGAAAAGAGAAAAAACTTTCCATTACAGTTGTAAGGAAGGGTCATGGAAGGGAGGGTGAGGAGACTGGTGAGGGAAGCAGAATAATTTCCATATGGTGACTCATGAGCTCTTTTACCTCAGCAATCTCTATTCATTACCAATCCTCTTCACTCTGAATTTTGATGTTCACAATAAATTGATTCTTGTTGAAATTCAGACTATTATGGGGAAATGGTCCTGCTGTTATTCTTCTATGTTAGCCAGCACTTGCGCACATATGAGGTCAGCCCGGGGGACGTGGCTGAATTAAGCTCTGCTATATGTGCTCCTCCATGTAAGTGTTCTGGGAAGAAAAAACTTAAAAACAGTTCTAGGGAAAGGGGATTTTATTTTTAAATTTCCATGGTTAATTTTTGAAGACCGACATTCCCAGTAATTCTCAAGATGATTTACAGGACCTCTATGTGGAAGGAGAGGAAGAAAACGTGGTAAATGATCCATCAGGTTTCATTTACCTTAGCACAAAACCTCCGTGTGCTGTACTGTCTGACGTCCTATCACCTGAAAATAGAAAACCCAGAAAACTGTTCTAGCCTATAAAAAGAAAAATAAAATGGCCTTCTCTGAGAAAGGAGCTGGTAGCATTTTAAACTCTACTCTGACCACGAAAATGAGGAAGCACTTGAAGGAACTTATTGGTATCACTGAAGGTTGCACAACAGTGAAAACCACACACAGTTAGAGGGACTGTTAACTTACCATCTGCAATGGATATTGTAGCAAGTGTAATAGGACCAGGCCCCACCCACAAATGAAAATGTGGGCCCCTGTCAAACTATGTGGGGCATGAGTGACTCGGCAATTAATGCTCTTCAACAGCTGGCTTTAAAGATTAAGGACAGTGCAAATGTTGGAAGTCACAGATGTCACAGGTTCTGCTCAATTGTTGGCATTTGTAGAAGATATTTCTGGAAATTCCATTGCTAAAAACATGTTGTTCTATAAAACTTAGCAAGACCATATAATGGGAGTAAAACTTTTCAGAACATTTCAAGAGATTTTAATAGAAACTATCTGGAAGGACGGAGCCAAGAACACAGGTGACTATAGGGCTTTGTGGGGGTTGTGCTTCCTAACATCCCATACTCTGGCTAGCAGAAGGATGCCAAAAGGGCTGTTCCAGGTGCTTGATAAAATAATGCAAAGGATCTTCTCCATCAGAGTTGCTCTTCTGAGTTCTGCATGAAAAGACAAGATCTCCTCAGCATCTTCTTCAGATTGGGCTTGGTGGGTAGAAACAGAATCGAAACAATAACTAAGTAAATGAAAGTAGTCAGGAGAACTGTTTCTCATCATCTTCAAAAAACAAATTGCTGTCTGGGCATCTTTAGAGAGCAGTGTAATGAAAAGAGCTTAACCTGGAAGCGAAGGCTGCTATTTTCATTCTGGGCTCAATGCAGAGGAAAAGCGAATGTGCCAATGAATGAATTGTTGGCAAAAAAAAAAATAGGTAGGCTCTCCCCTGGGGTCTGCAGCTGTCTTACTGCATTCGGCCTCTGCTGTTGCTCATCATGAAAAGATGTCTTGATAGGGCTCCTGGGGATGTTGGAGGACCTTGAGGGGTCACCTGTTTTCAAATAGGACTTTGCCTAAATCATTCCAGACAAATGAGGCTTTGACCCATTAAGAACTCTCCAAAGAGAAAGAGACCTGTCCTCTCCTAAACCTGGGACATTGGCTGCCTGTTTCTAGATCTGGTCTTGTAAGTTTGAAACCACTTATTTCTTCCTAGGTGCCATATACCATGCACCAATGAAATCAAAGCTATGGACAAAAACATAAAAGCGTAATATATATGCCCACAATTTAGGTAAACTCCTGCTAGGTGGATGGGTGGAGATTCCTGGATTATGACCTCATGGTCCAAAAGGCCAGGCTTCTCATAGGCAACATTAACTAAGTCACCTTTCCATTCACTATGCCTTAACTCAGAAATACTTTATCAAAAACACATATGCATAGTATTAACCAGTGGGACATATTGATTATTAGTATCATTATTTGTATGATTTGTATAATCCTGTGTTGTTTATAAAATGTTACCTTAAAGCAACTTGATGGAGGCAGATGGTTCCATTATCAGGTTAAAGGTTAAATGACTTCCCCAAGGTTAGACAGCTAATGAGCCTGAGATTCGGGACTCAAAAACAGGTATGCCCAAAAGGGGGTAATTTTCACTAATTGAGTCACATCTTTCAATTTCAGTGTTTTGCTCTTTGAAGGTAGAGTTCATATTTACTGGATAATTTATTTCAGCACTTTAAGGATCAGTAATTTGGGGCGCTCCCTCTATTAATAGACTGTGCATTGAAATGTGTTCTTCAAAAGTACTTCAGATAAGAGTAAAGTGAGTAGAACCAGTAGAACATTGTACACAGTAGCATCGACATTGTGCAATGACCAACTTTGATAGACTTACCTCTTAGCAATGCAAAGATCTAAGACAACTCCAAAAGACTCCTGATGGAAAATGCCATCCACATCCAGAGAAAGAACTGTGCAGTCTGCACGCAGATCGAAGATACTATTTACTCTCTTTTTTTCTTTTGTCATTTTGTTTTGTTTTTTCTTTCTCATGGTTCTTCCCATCGGTTCTAATACTCCTTTACGACATGATTAATGTGAAAATGTGTTTAATTTGAATGTTTATACAGAGCCTATATCAGATTACACACCATCTTGGGGAGTGGAGAGAAGAGGGAAAGAGAGAAAATTGAAAACTCAAAAGCTTACGGAAGTGAATGGTGGAAATAAATAAATAAATTTTAAAAAGAATAATGCAGATAGAGAGATGATAAATAAAAAGAAAACTGAAAAGAAAGATAAATGAATGAATGGATAGGCAGACAGATAGATAAATAGATGAGTTCGTGGATAGATGGATGCACAAATAGGTGAATGAATGAATACATAGCTAAGTGAATGAATGGATAAATAGATGAATGAATGAATGAGTAAAGAAACTAATAAATGACATTGTGACATGATGATTGTCACCATGTAGCCAGGTTGATGAGAACTCTCTCTGAACTTAATTAGGTTGAATGACAGATCCATCAAGCTTGGGCATAAAGATTTTCCATTGTGTTAAGACCCATTACAGCTTGTCTTCTGCTGGTGTAGTCCTCTAGAAACCATAGTCACATCTATGCTACAATGTGATATTGGAAGGAGTCAAGAAGATCTATGTGATCCTGGGCAAGTATAACAGCAAGCACCCTAGCATACCCAGGATGGCTGCTAGCACAGGTTCTTTGATCTCCTTTTCTAAAGGAAAGCAACTCAAAAGGGGTTAACAAGCTTACTCTAATTAGACACATCTATCATTTACTTAGTTCAGGGGGAAAAGTCAGCACCCTGAACTTCAGAGAAAATATAAACAGAAATTACAAGCAGACAAAAAATACAGACAGAGAAAATAACAGAATTCAAAAGACCAACAGATAGGGCTTCTAGCTATCTGACCATTATATACATGCATAGTTAGTCACCAGAGAGAGAAGCACCAACATCTAGGTTTTCAAAGTTGGGGGGCTCAATGGCTGCCCAGAATCTTATCTGGTCAAATCACACAACTCTTCACGTAAGTGAGCCCCAAAGCAAAACCTCACTTCAGAGTATAAATACCCTTCTTTAGGATCAGAGGACATCACAACCTTCATGACCCCCTGCCTAATTACAAAGTCTCAAAGTGTGGGCCTTCTTGAAAATCAAGCCTCCCCTAAGCAAGCTTCTCTTATTGGGCTCCAAGTGAGGCCCATTAATGGGCAGGGAAGATCTGCAAATTCCTTTACTGTTACAGCAAGTCACTGAAGTTTACCTTGCTTTCCTTATCTAAAAAATATAGATGATAATAGTACCTCCCTCCTAGGGTTGTTGTGAGGAACAAATGAGGTAATATTTATAAAGACTTATATAAATGTTAGCTTTTATTATTAATAACAGTATATTCTAATCATAATAATAATGCTTGTCATTCATGTAATACTTTAAGATTTGCAAGGTGTTTTACAAATATCATATCCTTTGATCCTCAAAACAACTCTGTTGAATTAGATATTCTTCTTAGCCCCATTTTACAGTTGAGGAAACTGAAAACTGAGACTATAGTCGCAGTTAACTTGTATTAGAGGCAGGATTCAAGCTCGGGTTTTCTTGACTAAATGGTTGTGTGACTGTGGGCAAGTCCTTTCCTTTCCTTGGATTTCAGCTTCCTCATCTGAGGCAGCTGGTGGTGCAGGGGTTAGAGTGCTGGACTTGGAATCAGGAAAATCCAAGTTTGATTTTAGCCTCAGATGCTTACTAGCTGTGTCAAATCACTTAACTTCCATCTGCCTCAGTTTCCTCAGTTGTACAGTGAGGATGACAATAGTTCCTACCTCACAGGACTAAGAAACAAATGAGATACTTGTAAAGTGCTCAGCGCAGTATTTCACACACAGTAGGTACTGAACATGTTTTTTTTCCTCCTTACCCTTTACTCATCTGTAAATCTAGTAAGTTGGACTGGTTGATCTTTGTGGCACCTTTGAGATTAAAAAACTATGATTCTTTAACTAGGTTCTTTTTTTTTTTTTTTTTTTTTTTTGCTTTTTGGAGGGGAGAGGGCAGGGCAATTGGGGTTAAGTGACTTGCCCAAGGTCACACAGCTAGTAAGTGTTAAGGGTCTGAGGCTGGATTTGAACTCAGATCCTCCTGACTCCAGGGCTGGTGCTCTACTCACTGTGCCACCTAGCTGCCCCATAACTAGGTTCTTGAGTAGAGATATATAGTGATTTGTCCATAAACCCATTTCAATATTTAGTAAAAATGCCTTGCATATATTTAAAGCACGTGGGGTAGGGAGGGTTGAACTGAATGATCTTTGGAGTTCTTTCTAGTTCTAAATTCTATTATAAAAGCTTACACTCTCTATTCCTGGAAACTATGCCTTTCCTCATTCAGCTCAAGATTGCATTCACTTTTTTGGTTGCTACATGTTCTACTGACATATCGAGCCTGTAGTCTGATCCTTTTCAGAACAGCTGCAAGTCTATTCTATGCCTCCCCCATCTTATATTGGTGGAGTTGATTTTTTTTTTGAACCCACTTAGTCTAAGACTTTACATTTATCCCTATTGAATTTCATGTTCTAACCTGTCAAGATCTTTTTGAATACTGACTATCCCTCCCAGCTTTGTAATATAAACTCCTTGAGAGTAGGGCCTGTGTCATTTCTGTCTGGATCTCAAGCACCTAGCACATAGGAAGCACTTACAATAAATGCTTGTTGCTTAACTGATTGATCAGTCTGCTAGACATTTTCACTTTGTCATGGTCTCAAATTCAATGCAAGGAGGTTTGATAAGCTGAATTCTCAAACTTGTAACAGGTCAAAAGCCTCATATTCATAAACAGTTACAAAGAAGACTAACACCAGTGAGACTCTAGCCTGAACCCATCAGCAGCTTGCCCCAAATGGTCATTCCAACATCCAGGTTGTGCATTTAGGAGTTGCTGGAGTCAAATGATGACTCTTCTAGGGTTATTCTTTAGGCTTTGAGTAAGTTATCTTTTGTTTCAGCCACTTAAGGTGCTAAGTAACCTGTTAATCATTTTTGAACAGCTTTTCAGTTACTCTTTATTCACCCTTAAACCTTTAGAGGCTTTGTTCTGAGTAGAATAGTCACCCAAGCTCACCAGCAGAATTTTTTTCATCTAGGTTGGCCAGAGCACACTACCCCATGGCCAAGTGAAATTAGGCTGGGCCAGATCCAACGGCTGAGCCAGAATTTTCATCTAGTATGTGAATGAAATGTTCCTTTTATTCAGAGCTTTTATTCAGCACTTAGCATAGTGCCTGGCCCATAATAGGCATTTAATAAATGCAAGTTGACTTGACTTCTTGCTTTATTAAAGCACAAAATTGAATTCCAGTTAGCATTGGTTTTCTAAAACAGTGCTTTGTTGAAGTTTCTGTTAGCTTCTTTCTTTGGGAATGTCAGGGTAGGGAAACAAAGCTCAGGAATTGCAAGAGGCTTAAGGATCATGGGACACTCAATAGGGTTGACTAGACAGATGCACCATTTTGCCTGAATACTTCTTTGCCGTGAACTTCCAAGGTGCCCTAGAGAAGAGAAGGATGGATTCTGGCAGATATCAGCTGTGTTAGCTCATCAGGGCATTCCAGGGATGCAATAGCTCTGACTCTTCCCTGAGTCAGACACTTTGATAACTTTACTTGTGAACATTCAGTCAGATGTGTTTTGGCCACTACCTTGTTGCAGAGCATGACTACACCATGGCACCATGGAACATGGCAGCATCTAAGCTTTCTTTGTACTCAAGAACCTGAAAGATCCTCCCCCAAAATAATATGCATCTAAACAAACACATACACGACTTCAAGTAGAGATACTGGTGATGGCAAGTTGCACCCTCCTTTCATCCTTATACCCCAAAAGTATAGTTATCCCAGGTATAATTACCATTCAAGGAGCCCCTATAGAGTTTGGACAGGCTAGGGACATTTTGGGTACAGTGAGACCTTCTTGCTCAGAAGATTATCTCTCTACCTGCATACCCTAGAGAAGCAATAGCATTAGTAGAAAGAAAATCAAAGATTTAAAGTTTTGAGGCACCTTAGAGATCATGCAATTCAACTTTATTTTACGAATGCAGAAACTGAGGAAATGTTCAATGGCTTGCATAAGTTCACACAAACAAGAAGAACTATGACTTAAAACTAGGTTATCTGACTCCAAATCCAGTATCTTTTTTTTTCTGTATCAAGTTGCCTATACCTCAGTTTCCTCATCTTTAAAATGAGTGGATTGGACTTGGTGACCTTTAAGGTTCATTCTAGCTTTATGATCCTGTGAGCCTGTGACTGTAATTACACATTTAGGACCCTCATACAGAAACCTTAGTAAGTAGCATAAGACCTGTGTTCAAATTTTGGCTACACTCACTAGGCATGTAATGGTGGACAAATCACTTGATTTCTTGACCTTGATTTTCTCTTCCCTAAGACAAGTCTGTTGGATTATATGGACTAAAAGTCTCTTTAACACTCTATGATCTCATCCCCTCGTTCTTTTCTCTAGGACCTGACTACATTGTTCACCTCCTGTCTTTCTTGCGTCAATAATTTCTTCCTCTACCAGCTCTTCCCGTTGACCTAAAAATATGTTCAGCACCTATGAATTTCTGCACTACCCAACTACTGCCCCATATACTTCCCTTTCTCTAAAAGAATAAATAAATGAATAAAAGCACTTAATTTAATTTAATTTACAGGTAGCTTGCTATGTGCTAAGCTCTGTGCTAAGCCCTGGGGATAGACAACCCCTGCTCTCAAGAAGCTCACATTCTTTTTTTTTCGAATTGATTTGTTTATTTACTTTTGGTTTACAAGATTCAGTTCCGCAATCCCTTGAGTTTCAAATTTTCTCCTCTCCTTCCTCTCCCTCCCCTCATGGCAGTTTGCAATCAAGTATAGGATCTGCAAATACTTTCACATCGGACATTAGTCTGGTTGTATAGAAGGATTGTAACCCTTGGAATGAACAATGGGAAACAAAACCAAACGTGGAAAAGAATGAGAATGGGGAAATTAAATGCATATGGAAAGTTTTGGAATCAAGTCAAATGGAACATCCCATGGTCCTTGGGGTATAGCAGGAGAGCATATGGCAATCCCTTCTTTAGTATCATTTTTACTGATAAAATCATATCAGTTTCTGGTGTTGAACCATTTGATAGTGCCACCAAGGACCCTGGTGACAAGATCTTTCTTTTCTGGGTCTTTAGGAGCAGTGATTGTAGCACCTGCAGGAGCAGCAGCCAAGTTGTATTTCCACAGGGGTTGCTTCCCTAAGGGCACTGGGCTGGAAGCATCACTATTTCTAAGACTTTTGGGTTTGAAGTCTGAGAGAAATGATAATCAAGATGATAATGATGGTTTGGCTTGAATGGCACTGACTGCTTCTCTCAGGGTGCCTTGACAGCCCTGTGGGTGGCAGCTGATGGGATTGGCTGGCTCCTTCTTCACAGGATTTGCTTCCACAGATGATGGTTATGAAGGCTAGTCTGGAAACAGAACCAATAGTCTGGTGAGTGCTGCCACTTTTAGGGTTCATGTTCCTATCTCCTTGTTGATAGCGGTTGGTTAACAGTTGTTGCTAGTGATAATGAAGAAGGCAGCCCCCCATCCCCACTCCCATACACACAATTATTTCTTCCCTCAGTGATAGTTGTTGGGACTGGAAGCAGGTCTAGTGGTTTGGGAAGTCATTGGGTTCAGGGTCCTGGGCTGTCTCTATCACTGGAGATGTTGGTCAAGGTGGTGGTTGGGGTTTGATTCATCTGGCACATGTTACCTCTTGTCCTTTCCTGAGGGTGCCTTGCTGCTTCAGCTAGACTGGTTTGCCTGCTCCAAACTAATAAACTTCTTGGAAAAGGTAATACACTTAGAAAGACTTTGAAAACTCTCATCAAAGCACTGACCAATAATGCATCCAGAGGACAGAAGATGAACTATGCTACTCCCTTCCTGACAAAGTATGTACTCATATGCAGAAAAAGAAACATATTTGTAAATATGGTAAATGTGTGAATTTGTTTTGTTTGACAATTTTTATGCGTTGTTACGGAGATTGTCTTTGTATCTCAAATACCTAAGACAATGCCTGGCATGTCTTCTTTGCTACTGGCCTTCAGTCGTTTTCAGTCATGTCCCACTCTTTATGTCCTCATTTGAGATTTCAACACTGGAGTGTTTTGCTATTTCCTTCTCCACCTCATTTTACAGATCAAGAAACTGAGGCAAATAGTTAAATGACTTGCCTAAGGTCATACATCTAGTAAATGTCGGAGGCCAGATTTGAACTCCCAAAGAACACAAAGAACTCTAGCCACCTAGCTGGCCAATGTCTTTGTATCTGTCACACCTAGATCAGGGTCAGGGAATCTGCAGCCTCAAAGCCATATGAGGCCCTCTAGGTCCTCGAGTGTGGCCCTTTGACTGAATCCAAACAAGGGCATGTGTGACCTCAAGGTCTCAGGTTCCCCACCTCTGAGTCAAGGCCTAGCATGTAGTAGGCAGCTAAAATCAATGCTTGTGGATGTGATGAATGATTAGTCATTTAATCTGCTAGACATTTTCATGTTGTTATAGGAGAGGATTTAGGGGAAAGGGGAAGCTAATAATAGAGTTAGCAAAAAAAAAAAGAAAAGAAAGAAAATGGTTATTGAAGCATTTTTAAAGTGCACAGAAGACAACAGAAGGAAGTTCATGATGAAACACAGACAAGCAGGTCAGCTTTGGAGGTAATATATTAAATTTATTATAGTCTTTAAAAAAAAAACAAAGTATATATAATAGAGATTTTCAGTTTCATATATAATCTCCTTTTCCTGTCCTACCTTATATGGAATGCTCATCTGAGTGTATATTTAAGTTCAGAATAAGAAAATAATTTTTAAAAAGCGAGAAAGAACATAGTCTGTATCTCATGACTCTCTTACCCCCCATCCTTGGACTCTTTTTTTTTTGCTTTGTTGTTATTGTTGCTGTTGTTTTGTTTTGCTTTTTGGAGGGGGGAAGGAAGGGCAATTGGGCTTAAGTGACTTACCCAAGGTCACACAGCTAGTAAGTGTTAAGTGTCTGACACCAGATCTGAGCTCAGGTCCTCCTGACTCCAAGGCCAGTGCTCCATTCACTGCACCACCTAGTCACCCCCATCCTTGGACTCTTTAAGCTCTTGCAATCTGTGTTCAGTCCTTACCATCTTATTGCAATTTGCTCTCAGAGGTTCCTAAAATGCACCTTATCACCAAATCCAAAGGCCTTTTCTCAGTCCTCATTCTTCTTAATCTCTCTGTTGTTTTTGACAGCCACTCCAGGATACTTTCTCTTTTTTTTGTTTCTGAGACTTATTGAGTTAGTTATGGAATATCCAAGGGGAGATGTCCTGTGGGCAGTTTAAGATGCTGGTCTGGAAGTAGGGAGAAAGGTCTGAGTTCAAAATGTTCATCTAGACATCATCTGAAGAGATATTATAGTCACAGTCATGGGAATGAATGTGTTTGCTGAAAGAGTGTAGACAGAGAGGAACAAAGAGAGAGACAGAGAGAGACAGAGACAGACAGACAGACAGAGAAAGAGAAGACAGAGGAGAAACAGAAAGAGGACCCAGAGGAAGACATGTTAGACAGGTAGGAGAAGTTTAAACTCCTACCCAACCAGTCAACCAATTAACATTGACGAAGTGCCTCCTTTGTACCAGACACTGCACTAAGCACAAAGGACACAACAAAAGGAAAAATCAGCTCACGGTCGAATGGGGGTGTCAACGTGCAAACAACTTTGTACAAACAAGACATGTACAGGACAGATTAGAAATACTCAGGAGAGAGAAGGCACCAGAATCAAGAGGGACTGGGAAAGGCTTCCCGCAAAAAGTGGTATTTTAGCTGAGACTTGCAGGAATCTAGGGAAGCCAGGAAGTAGAAATGAGAAGGGAGAGCAGTGCAGGCATGAGGGGCAGCCAGGGAAAATGCCTGGAGTTGAAAGATGGAGTGTCTTGTTCAAGGAACAATTAGGAGGCCAACGACACTGGATCATAGAGCACCTGGGAAGGTATAAGGACTAAGAAGTGCAGAGACGTCGAGCGGGGCTAGGTTGTGAAGGGCTCTGCATGCCAAATAGAGGATTTTACATTTGATCCTGGTATAACAAGTTGTCTCTGGAGTTTATTGGAGGGGGGAGGTAGGGACAGAGGGGCATAAGCATTTGTATATGGTCTAGTACGTACCAGTCATTGTGCTAAGGGCTTTACAAACAATTCCTCATTTGATTCTCACAACAACTGTGTGGGTTAGATGTTGTTATTAGCCCTTTTTTTGCAAGTGAGGCAGATAGAGGTTAAGTGACTGGTCCAGGATCACACATCTAGTGGGTATCTGAAGTCAGATTTGATTTCAGGTCTTCTGGACCTCGGGCCCTGTGCTCAATCTAGAGTAGTGAGGGTGATGTGGACAGACATGCACTTTAGAAAGATCGCTTTGACAAATGGCTGGAGGATGAACAGGAGTGGGACAGAGTCCAATCAGCAGCTTAATGCCGTAGTCCATGTATGAGGAAATGAGGGCCTGCACCAAGGTGGTGGCAGTATTAGAGGAAAGAAGGGGATATATGTGAGAGATGTCATGAAGGTAAAATTGTACAACTGACAGGCCTTGGTGAGACATTGTATGGGGAAAGGGGTAGATGGTGAAAAGCCAAGGATAACACTTAGATAATGAACATGAGTTGCTAGGAGGATGGTAATAGAGGAATTAGGAAGGGGGAAGGGGAAGAGAACTTGGGGAGAAAAGATAATGGGTTCAGTGTTGGACATGTTGAGTTTAAGATGACTGTGGGCTATTCAGTTCAAGATGCCCAATAGAGAGTTGAAGATATAGTCTCTCTTATATCATAAAATTCTCAGACTGAGAGATATAAGCAGAGAGGATAGGGCTGGATAAGTAGACTTCAGAATAAGCTGCATAGAGGTGATAATTGATTCCATGGAAACTGGATCACCAAGTGAAATTATATAGAAGAAGAGAAGAGGACCTGGGATAGAGCAATGCAGGATGCCCAGGATTAGCAGGCATGACCCAGATGAAGATCCAGCAAAGGAAACTGAGAAGGAGTAGTTGCATAGGTAGGAAGAAAAATAGGAAAGAATGTCACAAAAACCTAGAGAGAAGAGAATATCCAGTGGAAAAGGATGATCAGCAGTGTCAAAGGAGACCAAGAGATCAAGGAGGGTGAGGAGTGAGAAAAGGCCATTAGGTTCAGGAGTTAAGAGATCATTAGTAATGTTGAAGACAGAGGAGTTTCTTTGGAATGATAAGATGTAGTTTAGATGAGGTAGAGGAGTAGGTCATGGGAAATTGAGGAACTAAGAGTTTAGGGTAATTTGAGGGACTATTAATATGTATGTTGAAGTCCCCTAATATGAGGGCAGGAATTGGGGGAAAGGAGAAGAATGAGCTAGGCAATGAACTCATTAAGGAAAACTCATTAAGTGTCCTAGAGGTCAGTAGACAACAGCTATTAGAATTTTGATTGGTGATAAATATGTATTGAATAAACTTCAAAGGAAGAGAAGTTACCACATGATGGAGGGAGAGGGAGAGCCTGAAAGTGGTAGTGGAAAGCAAGTATCCCAACTCTCCCATCTCTTTCAGTTGAAAGTGCTGCCAGTGATGTGAAGAGTGGCCAGGGAGACTCTGTCATCGGCAAGGAGCTAGGGCTCAGTGAAAACCAGAAGATGAAAGAAGTGGGAAAGGAAAAGATTTAAGATTAAATCTTAATGTTATTTATGGTCCAGAACACATATTCCAGAGAACTCAGTGAAAGAGATGGGTAGCTTTAGAGTGAGACCTTGGGGGATGAGAGAGGGGTAGGTTGTGCTGAGGTGGGTGGAATCAGGGAATGGACAGTGATTTGTAAAATGACAGCTGGGCATTCAGGATCACTGGAATAGGCTGGGTGGGAGTTTGCTAACTGCTACCAAATTAGTTTAGGAGGGTTATTAAGATCACTAGGCTTTTGTCCTCTCCAGCAGCTCAGCCTAAGGGACTGATGGGGTGCTTGGGTGCCTGTGCTTGAACCCCAGTTTGTAAAATCACATTTCTCCATAGCCTCAAATCTCCCTAGCCTCAAAACACTGTCTCAGGCAGTTTCTCTCTGGCTCAAAGGCAGTATACTCTAGCACAATACTCATCTCTCTTCTTGATACAGTGGCCAGCTGTACCTATAGAATTTAGCAGTTTGACCCAGCTGTGTACTGGCTGAAGCAGCTGTGTACTGGGTCATACCTATCCTATGTATCCTAGATTCAGTCATATGTATACTCCCTAGCTCATTATACACATCCTTAATCCTTTGTTAGCTTGGAATATAAATTTATTCCCAACATCCATCTTGTCTAATAAGACATTGATGGGTGGCAGATTGGTCAACCCTCACTGCTGACTGACTTAGTGACATTTCAAGCTTAAAACCACACCTCCATGCAGCCCCACCTTGGGCTATTTCCCAGTGAATTCTAGGCAGCATGCTTGTGCAGTAGATACTAAAAGTACATGTTCCTTTAAGAACTGACCACTCCTTAACTCCTCCCTAATCCCACCCTGACTCAGCTAGTTAGCCTATTTGGCACAGGTTCTACTATAGATTATCCTATATAAACTATAATATACGTCCTCTAAAGTTGCAGGATCCCTAAGAACTCTTGCCCGCTGTATAGTGTAACAATAAGTCTTTGCCACCTCGACTCAGAGAATTCTTGGGTCCATGAATTCATTCCAGACTGCTTTCCAGGGACTCTGGTTATTGAGGTTCCTGGACTCCCTGAACTCCTTGACTCCCCCACCCCCTTGTCAGGACTAGTGGGAGAAGTGATGGATTAGTGATTCTTTCTTAACCATGAAGACAGGCCAAAGTTGGAGATAGTCAGAGGGAACGTGAAGGAATGGCATTTCTCTGTCCCTACCTACTGTGGGCAGTGGATAAGCATTTATTAAGCTCCTACTATATTCCAGATTGGGAAGTTAGGTGTTGAAGTGGATAAAATGCCTGGTCTGCAACCAGGAAGACATCTTCCTAAATTCAAATCCAGGCTCAGACACTTCCTAGCTGTGTGACCCTGGGCAAGTCACTTAACTCTGTTTGTCTCAGTTTCCTCATCTGTAAGATGAACTGGAGAAGGAAATGGCAAACCACTCTAGTATCATTGCCAAGAAAACCCCAAATAGGGTCTCGAAGAGTTAGACATGACTGAAAAAACTGAACAACAACAATGTGCCAAGCACTGTGCTAAGCTCTGGGGATATAAAGAAAGGTAAAAGACAAGCCCTACTCTCAAGGAGTTCACAGTCTAATGGAGGGACAACAGGCAAATGACTACATACAATCAAGCTATAAAATACAGCATCAATTGAGGGTAGTCTCAGTGGGAGGGCACTTTACAATGATCTCCCTTGATCTTCACAGTAACTCTGGAAGGTGGGTGCTATTATTATCTCCGTTTTACAGATGAGGAAACTGAGGTAAACTCAGGTTAAGTGACCTCCCCAGGATCACACAACTAGAAAGTGAGCTGAAAAGTACCTTAGAGATCATCTAACCCACTGCCACCCCCATTATATTTATACTGATGAGAAAACTGGGACCCAGAAAGAAAAGTGAGGCAATTTGTCTTAAATCATACAGATATATAACTTGGGCTGGAACATTATGTCCCCTAAATGCTCTTCCATTACACTAAATGTCCTCCTTTTGCTATCTTTTTATTGATAAAGTAGGCACATAGTAAGGTTTTTAACCCACAAACTCCTCTCAGTGACTCTGGGCAAATTTTTAAAATTCCCTTCCCATTTTAGACCAAAGGGAACCTTGATTTTCTGGAAATAAGCTCTAGAGACCTTTGGCAATGAAGAATCAGATGGTGTGTCTATTACAAAATTTTGCTAGGAATACAAAATGTGTTCAACAGCTCCCTGGCTGAAAATCTATTAAGATTTTCCTTTTTTTCAGGATTTCAATTATTTTGATTGTATGGGAGTAGTAGGAGCAAAATCATCCATCAATCACCACTTAGCATTCATTAAGTGCCTCCTATCTACCAGGCGCTGTGCTAAGGGCACACACACACACACACACACACACACACACACACACACACACACACAATACAGTCCCTGCTTTCAAGCACTTCACATTCTAACGGAGGAGATAATTAACCGAGGGGGATTTGGGTGGCACTTCTTTCAACAGGCAAATTTTTGGTAAATCTTGGAGGAAGTCAGGAAGTGGAAATGAGGAGGGAGAGTTCCCCTATTCTCAAGCACTCATGGGCTCAGGGGAACTAAGGGGCCAGGCTGTTAACATCACTTCCTGGTCTCCTGAGTATAAAGCAGCCACAAGTTGCTGTGGGACATCACTGATACTTGGAGGTGCCTCAGGATGGGTGATCTAACCAAGGGAACTCTCTCAGCCAAATCAACTCCTTGGGGAATCCTTGAACATCCTTTTCCTGCTATGGCCTAGTACTTTTTTTTTTAAACTGCTAAATGACTTATAAGTGTCTCATCCAACATTGAGCCCAAGCAACCAGGGGCTTAGAATAGTGGGAGAAAGCTTGCATGGCCCTGATTCTAGCACCCTTTAATTGTTATAGAGTCTCTAACCAAGGGTGTGGGGACAGGACTCCCAAGCCTAGGGTCACAAGCTAGGAAAAAGGGCAGGAGTGGGGTCACACTAGAGAGCATGAAGCAGTTGAATCTGTGATTGCTCAGCCAGGGGCACTGAAAATATTCTAAACCTCAGATTCTGAACTGATAGGTCACCTGTGCTTTTTTCTCTCCTATAGTGGCAACCACACTGGCATACCCAGGATGGCTGCGAACACAGGTTCTTAGATGTGCTTTACTAGGAAAGATAGCTGTTTAAGGGGTCAACAATCTTTTTTAAAATTACATTCACTAGTTCAGGAGAAAAGTCATCACCCTGAACTTCAGAAAAAATACAAGCAGAGAAATAAAGACCAACAGACAGGCCTCTGACTGCCTGCATCAATTATACATTTTACATATATCCCTGGATCAAAAGGTCAAAAGAGTCTTTACATCTGATCAGTTGGAGAGTTCTGAACATATGGACACTCAGAATCTCAACCAGGGAATCACAAGATTCTTCTCACAATCAAGCCCCCAAAGCAAAACATCAACTCAAGAGTATATAAATATATACTTCTCAGAGCCAGAAGGCATTACAGCCCTTGTGACCCAGTGCCTAATTAGAAATTAGCAAAAGATGTAATAGCCTTCCTACAAGCAAGCCTCTCCTAAGCAAACTTCCCTTCATGGACTCCATGTGAGGCCTATTAATGGGTGGGGAAGATCTTAAATCCTATTAACTTTACATCTCCTCAGCCCTTACCAACAGGATTTCATGATCAGTCTGAGCTTTCTAAGCTTCTGCCTTTAAATCCTAGGGAGTTATAGCTTCTAGCTCTGATTTCTCCCTCTCTAAATAACCTCTTACCCACCCCACATTCACAAGGACAGGGCTCCCTCTCCCACTCCTTGTAGCATCTTCTATTCCCAATGGACCAGTTCAGAAAATCCCCAGTTAGGTCATTGTCAGACACTGTACTAAATCAAAGGCAGGTATAAAGTCTCTTACTGATCACAGCTGATAGATAATATGGCTGCTCTGGGGTTTTGATGTCTTCAAACCCAAAGAAAGCATTAGTTTCCTGCTTCTTTATGAGCAGTCCTTAAGATTTCACTTTGTTTGCTCATTCTTCCAGCCTACTTCTTGTCTTCAGACTTGATGGCAGGGCCAAACTCTGTGCACTTCTGGAGGGAAGATATGGCCTGGTCCTGTTGCTGCTTTCTTGGAGTATTGAGTGTTATGCTATTCCAGGCTCTCAAGGATAACTCAGTGTTGGGACCTGCATGTTTTCAAGACTCTCAGAGTGATCTGATCCAGGTTGAAGTCTATTTATTGCCCCTCTGGTCTGAGCTTTGCAAGGTCCTGATCTGAATTTATGTCTGAGAAACAGGAGACTATTGGACTCTGCCACTGACAGCCTCCTGGGAAGTTGTATTGGTTCAGAGTTTTAGAACTGCAGACTCCCTTGTCTGGCATTCCTGACCTGGTTATGCCTCTGCAGGCTTCAGACAGGGATGGAGGCTGGAACTGATACCCTCCTCTGTTCCTGGGATCTGAGCAAGCTGAGGCTTACTTCTGAACTTGCTCTTTTCTTGATATAGAGCCTAGATACTGAGATTGCTGAGGTGGGGAGTAGGTGGGTGTAATGGCAAGCAAAGTAGTACTTTGCTGCTTGTTTCAGCTATTCAAATGCCTTTGAGCCTTGCCTTTGATTGTATCAAGTCTTTGTTGGAAACAGTATGCATTGTTGCCCTTAATAGGCCTAGGGAGTTTGGAGACCTTCCCTGCCCTAAATAGGCCTAACATTATCATATGGAGCCCACAATGAGAGGAGCTCACCAAAAGAGTGGAAAAGGAAGGGTGGATCAGAAAGGGTGGAACAGGAATGAGCAGAGCAGATAAAAGCTCCCACAGGAGCAGGGACTAAGAAGAACTGAGAGAGAGAATGCTTGTGGTTTTGGCACTCTGTTGTTCTGTGTTGGTGTTACTTTCCAGACAGAAGCACTCTTGTCTGTTGATTTGTATTGATTTCTCAGACAGAAAGTAAATTGAGATGATAGTGCATGTAAATATTGTTGTAGCCTGTTGAGTTTTGTTTTCCTAGAAACAGAAACTGTGAAGAGCTTAGAGTGGAGCAGTCCCTGTGAGCTGTGATATGGAACAGGAGTGGAGAGTTGCCTACCTGAGAATCCAGGCAAGAGCTGGGAGTAGCTAGCCCATGAAGGCCATAGAGTTTGGAAGTCAGCCTCTAGTTAAAATGAAAGAGGACCTTTACTTGGGTACTCAGTGCTGATTGATAATATTGTAACTTACTGTGACCTGGGGTGGATGGTCTTCGTACTTTCTACTACCCCTTAAGGATGATTGGCTTGAGGATGATTGGAAGCCAGCCCAGAGTCAAGACGAAAGAAGATTTGACTTGGGTACTCTATATTGATTGAGGAGACTGTGACTTACTGAATGATATGTTTTATTTAAGACTATGTGGCCATCTTAGTAATAAGTTGTTATGTTATATTGTTGTGAATGTTGTGCTTTAGTTTGTTGAATATTTTGCTTTAGTTTATTGTTGAATAAATAGAGAGTTCACTATACTATTCAATTATATCTTTAGAGTTATTCATAGCAGCTGTCCTCAGGAGAGCTGCTTGTGATTGGTTTTACAGTGGGAGAGGGAGAAAAGGTAAAAGATTCAGGTTCTCTCATCAATCTGCCCTGGATCTGTGGCCCAGAACTAGGTAGTGGGCAACAAAGCTGCCAATTCATACCTGTCATGGTAGATGTGCCTCAGAGGTATGGAAATGATGCTCCTTAGCGGGCATGCTCCATACCAGACCCCTTTTCCACTGTCTACAAATGTCTCTGTCTCTATACTGATCTAGGCTGGAAAAATGACTCACTGTGACTTTTTCTTAATTTCCTTGTCAGGATTTGGTTTAATGCATTTGGGGGGGGGGGTAGGGGGAGAAGCTCTTCCCTATACTAATTCTTAGTATTTTGTCATCTTGGTTCCTCAGTCCAGATTAAACTAAAAAGTGTGTGATTGATGCATTTTTTTTCCTCTCCTGAGTCCTTACAGAGTTTCATGAGCATTCTGATCTTCTAAGCTTCTGCTTCCTTTTCATTTTTTTAAGAGACCTGGTTGTTAAATAGCATGCCCCAACATTTCACATAACATGGCAATAATCCATTGCATTCAAGTATCATAATTTGTTTAATGTTTTCAAGTTGATGAAGATAAGGTGTGTTACAAAGACAGAATTAGCAAGGCTTAACAATATATTAGAGAGGAGAAGTGAGGGAAGCAGAGGAGTCCAAGATATCAAAAAGCTTTTCAACTTTTGAGACTGAGTGAATGGTGATGATAATAACCTAAACAATAAACCTAAACAAGTCAAGAGAATGATAACAGATTTTAGAAGGAAGATAATTAGCTTAGGTTTGAATATAATGGGTCAGAAGTATCATTGGGACATACAAGTAGAGACCAGAGGAACCCAATCATATCAATCATGATATCCTCACATTATAAATGAAGCCAAAAGACAAAAGGGAGTTGTAGTCATCAATGGGAGGATTTTCCATGGAGAGGCAAGGAGGAAAATTTTTTAAAAACATGGTGGAAAATATGATTCAAAAGTTAGAAATGAAAGAAAGCATAGACTTATGGATTCTACAGAATCCTTGCACCTACCCATCATGAACACTTCTTCAAGAAGAGAGTCAAAGGGTGGTAAACACAGTGAACACCAAATCACATCACATAAAAAATACAATTGTTTATATTTTAACAAGCAGCAGATAACAAATGTTTGCTGATATGGAAGTCAATTTCCAATCATCTGTCTATTTACATTCAGAATACTGGCTTGTTAGAACAAACATTAAAATATATATCAAATTAGAAGAAAGAATAAAAATGAGAAAATATGGCAAACAATTCAAGCAATTATAGCCATACCTGTTCTTAAAAGCTATAAATGCTATGAAATGGTGGGGGGCAGGAGGAATGCTGAGAGAATTTCACTTTTATAGCTTCTCAAAAACTAGGAGGTTTGTTGTTTGTCACATGTACAAATAAAGTCAGGAATGTAATCCAGGAGGGACACCATGACTTTGTCCTCCTGGGTTAACTTTTGTGTTTACTCAGATGCCTTTTCATGGTACAACCGAAATTCCTGGAGGGCAAGGCCTAGTTTTACCTTTCTTTGTATCCCAGGCACTTAGCATAGAGTCTGGCATATAGTAAGGGCTAAGTAAATGCTTTTTGACTTTACTTGACTATGTAGGAAAGTAGAA
The DNA here is from genome assembly GCA_028646515.1 of Pseudochirops corinnae. NCBI lineage: Eukaryota > Metazoa > Chordata > Mammalia > Diprotodontia > Pseudocheiridae > Pseudochirops > Pseudochirops corinnae. The sequence goes on along the minus strand of CM053587.1, from coordinate 90,362,041 downwards.
AACCTTGGTTCCTCAGATCTAGATAGCCCTCTGTGGTTTATTGGAAAACAGCCCCTGAAATGATTTGAGTGAGGTACAGAAATTGACAGTAATTATAGAGGACTTTCTAACTCTAAGTTAGGTAGATGCCTGAGACAGAGATGTTGTCCCTACTAGCAGGAAATTCAAAGAAACACTAAATATATAGGGGCTCTTATTAGCTGGCTCACTGCTCTGTGTTCAATAAGGGCATGGCTCTGGAAGCTAAGTCTTTAGGAGCTGATAGACCTCCCTCCCTTATGAGAGACAGACAGACAGAGAAAGACAGACTGTCAGAAAGAAGGAACAACAAAGACAGTAGGATATGGTGGCAGCAGGAGGAATAAGCTTCACATAACAAAGCCCAGTAGGAGGAAGGCACATTGAGAGAGTAGCACAGTGGTCTCATCCAAAGATGTCTTTTTAGTATTGGTAATCATTTCAGATCATTTGAACCCCAATAAGGGCCAAAGTCTTTGCTCTAAAAATGCCCTTTCCTGTGTCAGCAACTTCAAAGACCAGGCGAGGCTGACCAGTAGTATTCTTCCTGTTAGTGCAGAATAGTGGGACTTCTCTTTTCTTGGTATCCTAGTGGCTATACAGGGGAAACACAGATATTCTGGGATTGTAATTGATGCTCCGTGGTCAATTGTCTTGTCAATTTGTAACACATATGGAGACCATAAATCTGAGGGACACAGACATCCTGGAATTGTCCTAAAACATATAAAAAGCTTGTCATTCTTTTATCAGACATTAAGAATTTAAATTATGACTCATTGTATGTACAGGTTAGCTAGCTTTGGCTAACTTTAAGGGAATAAGCAATATGAATTTACATGCCACCTAGCCTGTTTGCCTCTTTTAACCAAACTTTCAGATGGACAATTAGAAAGCTATGAGTTACTGTGCCATGTGCATACCCTGGTCACACATATTCCCTAGGTATATCCAGTCTATATTCTGATGATGTATGTATATGTGAAAGAATGTACTCCAGGTTTATGGGGCTTCCAGTGGTACCTTTTTTCTGGGAGGCCTCCAGGCTACACTGAGAATATTTAAGCAATGAAAACCAATTGTCACAATAAGATGAAAAGAACCTAAAAATCTCATAGGTCAAACAAACATTTAAGATCCTTGCCAAGAGGAAAGATATGGCAGCCAAGCAAAATAGTGATTTAGAATATAAACTTATTTTTAATATCTAACAAAGTGAACTAGTGGAACATTATTAGTCTTATAAAAACAGTGACAAGTAAAGGAAGGTTAAAAACAAGATTAAAGAAAGATTGGCTGCCAGCTAAGACCCAGATAAGCCAGATCATCCTGAGGGCCTTTAGGGATAATAATAGCTTACATTTGCATTGCTCTCTAAGGTTTACAAGGCACTTTACTAGTTACCTAATTTGCCCCTGGGAGATAGGTGCTGATATTATTTAATTAATACATTACTAATTTAATTAATTTACATTAATTTAATTAATATATTATTTTTTTTTTTAGATGGGAAACCTACTCTGAAAGGGAAAATGACCCATGATCCCAAATCTTTTTGACTCCAAGTCCAAAATAATATTTACTCTGCTTTTCTGGAAGGATACAAACAAGCAGACAAAAAATGGAAAAGATCTGTAAAGAATTCTATAACAATTGTTTTTTCTACGCTAATGAGCCCCTGTATTTGTAACTGAATTTAGCTAAATATATGTAGAAAAATCCACTCAAGAGGTAACTCAATTTTAAGGATCTTTCCCACTGGGCTGTGATCTCTTTTAGAGTGGGAAATGTCTTTTGCCTTTCTTTCTATCTTAAGTGCTTAGCACAGTACCTGGCACATGGTAGGTGCTTAGTATTTATTCAACTGACTGACTATTAAGGGGATGATTCTCAAAATATCTCAAATATATTCTTGCAAATGCTTGAAAAAAAAATGAAGGGTCTTATTATCCCAAAAATTATCCCAAAAAAGCCATGATTCCAAGAAACTGGTGGTTTTTCCTGACAGAAAGGTGATGGATTTGAGATGCAAAATGAGAAATACATTTTTGGACATCACCCATGTGGGAATTTGCTTTGCTTGACTATTCATATTTATTACAATGGTTTGGATTTTTTCCTTTCTTTTTCAGTTAGGGAGGCAGTGTGAAGGAGAGAAAATAAATGTTCATTAATTTTAAAAATGAGATTTTAAAAAGTAAATGATCTGCAATCCTTGACAAAATGATAGAACAGGCTTTTGTAAATTATGGTGTGTGTTCTGAAAGTCTTCCTGCAGTTTTCAGCTATAAGTTTTAAGCTCTAAGCTTAAAACGTCATGAAGACTTTTGAAATGCCCTGTATTCAACAGAAGACTGCATCTTTACAATAATACAACTGGCTAAAAGGCACAAAAAATGTAAGAACTCACTATTCATACTGTTTTCTGGCCATAGAAAAGTATTTGATTCAGCAGAGCAAAACACAGTTCTTTCTGAAAACTGTGTCTCCTCTGTATGTATCAAAACCATACAAGAGTCCTTGAAAGATGTAACTACAGATAACGTTGTTCAATGACCCTCTTTTTGCTATGTTGGTATGGAGGAATAGAATCTGTGCCCTCTTTACAACTGTTGCCACTATGTACTGTCCTACCAACAGGGTTGACATGGAGGAGAAGGAACCCAGAAGCTTATCCCTGCTGTAACCACCACTACATGCTCCCCAGGTGGACAGCAACAGAGTGGGAGCTTGAGCTCCATCCATTTTCATGTACTTTGCAGAGAGCAGAACAGAAAAGAGTCAGCCTGATACTTGCTTCTGGGAGACATAATTAAACAGGTTGAGTTACAGAGCCAGGGTCCAAAGAGATCTGATCTGTCTGGAATATGGGGCTGAATCTGATAGGATGAAATGCAATAGGGATAAACATAATGTTTTACACTCGGGCTTTTAAAAATTGAGTTCTAAATAGGGGAGGCATGGTTATCCAGTAGGTTGTCTGAAAAGATCTGGGCATTTTAATGGACTCTAAGCTCCATATGAATAGGTTGCGTGTGATGTAGCAGCCAAAAGAGCATATACAATCTTAGACTACATGCCAGGTGCTAAACTAAGTGTTGAGGATAGAAACACGAAGATGAGGCAGTCCCTGGCCTCAAGGAGCTTACATTCTATGGGAGTTGGAAAAGGGGGGTGGGAGGGGAAGACAACATGTACATAGAAAATTAAATACAAAATATAGGCCAAGTAACCTCCAAGCAACAGGGGAACAGGATGTAAGTAAAACTCGAAGGAAACTTCACTTTGAAGGAAGCTATGGATTCTATTAGGCAGAGATAAAGAAGGAGTACATAAAGAGAGAATGAGGGACAGCCTGTGCAAAGATACGGGGATAGGAGCTGCTAGAATGTGCATGTAAAAGAAAAAAAAATATTCAATATGCCTAGAAATAGCAGTCTGGAAGCGTACCATGAAGGTTTTTAAAAGCCAAACGAAGGGGTTTGTAGTTTATCCTAGAAGCAAGAGAAAGCCAGTGGACTGCACTAGGCAGGGAAGTGGCATGATCGGAAGTATACTTTAGGAATCAAACCAATTTGGTACCTGTATCTAGGGTAGATTGGAGAAGGGAAAGATGAGATAGGAAGACCAATTAGGAAGCTATTGCAGGAGTTCAGGCAGAAGTGATGAGGGTATGAACTAGGTCAGTGGCCATGTGAGTGAAAAGAGAGGAACAGATTTAGGATATATTCTGGAGGTAGAATCTCCAAAAATTAGCATTTAATTAGATTGAGGGAAAAGAAGACAGTGGAGGATGGTGCTAATGTTGCAAACCTGGCTAACTGGAAGGAGATTGCCATCCTTAATGGAAAGAGAAGTTAGAAAGAGGGAACCCTGTTTGGGTAAGGTGGGAGGGAGAGTAGAGGGGGAAGATAATGAGTTCTGTCTTGGAAACACTGAATTTGGGAGGTATCTAGTAGGCACTTAGGCATTCAGGATAGAGGCTGGGGCTGAGTGTAGAGATTTGAGAGCTAACTGTGGAAAGGTGATAGTTGAACCCATGGGAGCTGATGAGATCACCAAGAAAATGAAAAATGAAAAAGAATAGACCCCAGGTGAGAGCCCTGGGGTATATCCATGTGTAGGGGGTAGACAAGGATGATAATCCTGCAAAAGGGACCAGGAAGGTGATAGTTCCATCTTTCTCTCCCTTTGTCAGACCACACCTGGAATATTGTGTTCACTTCTGGAATCACATTTTAGGAAGGCCATTGATCATATAGAGTTTGTCTGAAGAAAGGCAGCTAGGATAGTGCAGATCGACATTAGTATTTATTGAACGAACTGGGGCTACTTAGCCTGGAGTCAAGGGAACATGATAAACATCCTTTCCAGGTATTTGAATAACTGTCATATGCAAAAATGCCTTGTTCTGACTCTGCCCACTGGACAGATTAAAAGCTATTTGTAGAAATTACAAAGAAGAAAATTTATGCTTGTTTTAAGCCAAATAAAGGCAATTCAAATGAACAAGCATTGATTAAGTGCCTCCTATGTGTTAGGCCCTGTGCTAAGCTGGGGATACAAAGACAAAAACAGTACCTCCTCTCAAGGAGCTCACCAAGGGAGAGAGAACATGCAACCAATATGTAGAAAACAAGCTTATATACCAGATAAAAATGGAGACAATCTTAGTGGGAAGGCACTAGCATTAAGCAGGACAAGGAAAGGCTTCTTGAAGAAGGGAGGGATTTGAGCTGGGACTTAAAGGAAGCCAGGAGATGAAGATGAGAAGGGAGAGCAATCCAGGGATGAAGGACAAGTGAAAAACACAAAAGATGTCCAGAGATGGAGTGTTTTGTGCAAGGAACAGCAAGGAAGCCAATGTCACAGAGTCACAAAATATGTGAAGAGAAGTAACATATAAGAAGACTGTGGAAAAGTAGGAAGGGGTCAAGGTATGAAGAGCTTTAAGAGCCAAACAAAGGATTCTGTATTTGATACTGGATGTAATAGGGAGCCATTGGAGTTTGCTGAAATAGGAAGTGGCATAGTCAGACTAATCAGCTATAGGAAGATGATTTTAACACCTCTATAGAGGATAGACTGAAATGGGGAAACACCTGGGAGGGAGAGTAACCAAAGGCTACTACAGTAGTACAGATGTAAGGTGATGACAGATATTACATAGATAGCATTGCTAAGACTCAGCAACTGATCAAATGGGGTAGGGAAAGGGTACACAGGGAGGAAGGTAAGTAAACATTTCCTAAACATTATAGCAGAATGTTCTGGGAGGTAGTCAGTTCCCTTTCATTGGAGGTCTTCAAATCTGGATGTCACTCATAGCATATGTTATATAGGGAATTCTCATTCAAAATTACATAGATTTTAGAGGTGAAAGGCAGTTTCAAAGTCATCTTGTCCAATTCTTTTATGTTATATATGAGGAATTTGAGGCTTAGAGAGGTAGTTTGATTTTGTAACGAATAGAGTTGACCTCAGAACCAGGAAGATCTAGGTTCAAGCCCTGCCTAATAATTGTGTGATCCTGGACAAGTCACTGAATCAGGGTCACTGATTTACTGTTCCAAGACTTTAAGTGTCAGATGATGTGCTGTCCTAAATCAGTAAAAGTGAGTTTCCTCACCCAGCAGGGAACCATAAAACCATGTTGACTAGGTTCACTAAAGATTTATGTAATATAATCTTAATTGGGCTCTCAATGAAGCAAGACAATTCTTTTACACTTCCCTAATTAATTCATTATCCCTCTCATCACAGAGGATTTTCATACTCCCACAAAGCTTTCATGGCTTCCCACTTTCCTCAGCTGAGAACCTTGCTTCCTATTTTCATTGAAGAAATGGGGACCATTCACCAAAAGCCCTCTCTTATCCCCTCCTCATTTTGCATCACTCAGATTCCCACTATTTCTTCCTTCATCCTTTTCTCACATAAGAAGTGTTCATTCTCCTTGCCAAGGCAAACCCCTTTACATATTCAAGTAACCTCATTCCATTGCAACCTCCCCAGAAAATTGTTCCCTCTATCATCCCCACTCTCTCATTAATCTTTAGTCTCCCTACCTGGTTTCCTATGGACTATAAACACACTCATGTCTCTCCCATCCACAGAAAACCCTGACTTGAACTATCCATCCCTGTCAGCTATCATCCAATATCTCCCCTCTAGTGCCTAAACTCCTCAAGGAAGACATCTGTATTTGGTGTCTCCACTTTTGCTTTCATTCACTTCTGAACTCTCTGCAATCTGCCTTATGACCTCATTATTCAAAGGAATCTGCTCTCTCCGAAGTTACCAATAATCCCTTAACAGCTAGACCTAATGACCTTTTCTCAATCATCAGCCTTTTTTGACCTCTCTGCAGCCTTTAATACCATTGACCATCCTCTTCTCCTGATACTCTCTTTTCTCTGAGTCTTCCCTATACCTGGACATGCTTTTTGGTGACAACTTTGTCTCTTGCTTCTCTTCCTATCTGTCTGAGTGCTTCTTCTTAGCCCTCTCTGATAGATTTTCTTCCCGGTCACTCCTGCTAGTTGTGAGCTTCTTCCAAGGCTCTCTGGGGTCCCCTTCTCTCTCTGTACTATCTTATTTGGTGTTCTCATCAATTCCCATGGATTTAAGTATCATTTTTATACATATAATTCTCAGGTCTATTTATCCAGCCCTTAATTTGCTCCCGACTTCCAGTCTCACATCTCCAACTGCCTATCAGACATCTTGAACTAGATATCCCATATGTATCTTAAACTCAACGTGTCCAAAACTGAACTCATCTTTCCTCACTACACTTTCCCCTTTTCATAACTTCCTTATTATTGTCAAGGGTACCACTATCCTCTCAGTCACCCAGGCTCCCAACCTAAGTGTTATCCTTGACTCCTCACTCTTACCCTCAATATCCAACCAGTTGCCAAATCTGCCTTCATAACATCTCTGGTATACGCCCCCTTCCCCTCTGACACTGCCATCACCCTGGTGCAGGCTCTTGTTACCTCAGGTTTAAACTATTGTAATATCCTGAAGGTGGGTCTGCCTAATACAAGTTTCTCCCCACTCTAATTCATCCTCTACTCATCTCTCAAAATAATCTTCCTTAAAAGCAGATCTGACTATATCACTCTTTTACGCAATAAATTCTGATGGCTCCCTATTTACCTCTGGGATCAAATATAAAATCCTTGTTTTGACTCTTAACACCCTCCATAACCTGGCTCCTTCCTACCTTTCCAAGCCTTCTTATACCTTGTATCCCTTCACTTACTCTGTAATTCTGTGACACTGGCCTCTTTGCTGTTCCTTGCACAAAATATTGTTTTTTCACTGGCTTTCCCCCATGGCTGAAATGCTCTATTTCCTCATCTTCATCTACTGGCTTCCTTCAAGTCCCAGCTCAAATCCCACCTTCTTCAAAAAGCCTTTCCTGGTCCTGCTTAATGCTAGCACCTTCCCTGTGGTGATTATTCCCAATTTATAGTGTATATACATCAGTTATACATAGTGGTTTGCATGTTTTCTGCTTCAATAGATTGTGGGCTCCTTAAGGACAGAGACTGTTGGTTTTATTGACTTTTGCCTCTCTTTGTATCCCCAGTTTAGCACTTGGCATATGATAAGTGCTATATAAATTCTTGTTGACTTGATTTGAATGACATTAGGGGCCTAGTTCCTATCCCTATTTATGTATAGCTTTAAAGTTTTTCAAGAACTTTGTGTAGATTATCTCATTTGACTATGGCCATGCCTATAGAGGAGTGGTCAGATAGAAGGTGGACCAGATGCCCTTTGGGATCTTGTCCAATTCAGATTCTGTAATTCTGAGAGATAAGACATGTATACACATACATTTGATGCCAATTAAAATATTACAAGTACATATGAAAGGTACAAAGTACTTTAAGAGATACGAAGAGGGAGTGATCACCTCTAGGAAAAAGAATCGGCAAAAGCTTCATGGAGAAAGTGACTCTTGAGCTAGAAAGATTTCTACAGGTACAGATGGAGAGCAGGAGATGGAAGCCATTTCAGATATGAAGTCATTGACCCTGGGCTCCTTTCCCAAGACTACTTGTGAAACAAGTACTTTGGGTTATAGTTTCTTCATGTGTAAAAGAGGGGGTAGGGGGTTAGACTAGATAACCTTCAAGATCCTTTCTAGCTCTAAATCCATGACCATATGATAGCTCATGAAGGTATCAGGGCCAAGGGTCAGTTGCTTTGTTTTTCTTTTAGAACAGGAGAGCATGTTTGTAGTAGAGAGAGAGCCAAGAGTGAGCAAAAAGATACTGAAGATGCATTAAAGTAGTAGAGGGTTTCAGAGGGGATGAATCAAAGGTATACATAGAGCATTTTTTAAAAATAGCATTTTATTTTTCTCAATTACCTGTGAAAATAATTTTTAGCATTCATTTTTACAAGATTTTAAGTTCCAAATTTTTCTCCCTCCCTCCCTCCCCTCTCCTCTTACTAAAAAGGTAGGCAATTTGATATAGATTATGCATATGCTATCATGTCGAACATATTTCCATATTAGTCATAGTTGTGAAAGAAGAAACAGATCAAAAGGGGAAAAATCACAAAAAAGGATCAATAAGTGAAAAAAGTATGCTTCAATCTGTCTTCAGAGTCCATCAGTTCTTTATCTGGATATGGATAGCGTTTTCCTTCATGAGTCCTTTGTTCTTTCTTGGATCATAGTGTTGCTGAGAAGAGCTAAGTCATTCATAAGTGATCATCATACAGTGTTGCTGATAATGTGTACAATATTTTCTTGGTTCTGCTCATTTCACTTTGCATCAGTTTGTCCAAGTCTTTCTGAAATTTGCCTGTTCATAAGTTTTTTAAAATTAATTAATTTATTTTTAGTTTTCAACATTCACTTCCATAAGATTTCGAGTTCTAAATTTTGTCCCACTCTCTCCCCTCTACCCTCCCCAAGCCAGCATGCAATATGATATAGGCTCTACATATACATTCATATCAAATCCATTTTCACATTAGTCATGTTGTAAGGAAGAATTAGAACCAATGGGAGAAACCACCAGAAAGAAGAAGCAACAAAAAGAGAAAATGGTATGCTTCAATCTGCATTTAGACTCAGCATTTTCCATCATGAATCTTTTGGAGTTGTCTTATATCTTTGCATTGTTGGAAAGAGCTAAGTCTGTCATTGTCAGTCATTGCACAATGTTGCTGTTACTGTGTACAATATTCTCCTGGTTCTGCTTACTTCACTCTGGATCAATTCATATACGCCTTTCCAGGTTTTTCTAAAGTCTGCCTGCTCATTATTTCTTATAGCACAATAGTATTCCATTACATTCATATACCACAGCTTCAGTCATTCCCCAATTGATGGGCATCCCCTCAATTTCCAATATTTTGCCACCATGTAAAGGACTGCTATAAATATTTTTGCACCCATAGGTCCTTCCCCCTTTTTTATGATCTCTTTGGAATACAGATCTAATAGTTATATTGCTGGAACAAAGGGTACAGTTTGGTTGCCCTTTGGGCATAGTTCCAAATTGTCATCCAGAACGTTGGATCAGTTCACAATTCTACCAACAGTGCCATTATGTCTCAATTTTCCCACATCTTCTCCAACATTTATCAATCACTTCCCTTTTCTGTCATATTAGCCAATTTGATAGATGTGAGATGGTACCTCAGAGTTGTTATAATTTGCATTTCTCTAATCAAAAGTGATTTAGAGCACTTCTTCATATGCCTATAGATAGCTTTGATTTCTTCATCTGAAAACTGCCTGTTCATATCCTTTAGCCACTTATCACTTGAGGAATGACTTGTATTCTTATAAATTTGACTCAGTTCTCTATATATTTTAGAAACAAGGCTTCTATCAGAGACATTTGCTATAAAGATTGTTTCCCAGCTTTCAGCTTTTCTTCTAATCTTAGTTGCGTTGGTTTTATTTGTTCAAAAGCTTTTTAATTTAATATAATTAAATGTATCCATTTAATATTTTATAATGCTGTCTATCTCATTTGGTCATGAAATTGTAGCTCACTTAAATTTTCTTTTAAGAATTTGGATGGGGGGGGGGGGAAGCTAGGTGGCGCAGTGAATAGAGCACTGGCCCTGGAGTCAGGAGGACCTGAGTTCAAATGTGACTTCAGACACAACAGAAAAAACTAGCTGTGTTTGGGCAAGTCACTTGACCCGAATTGCCCTACCTTCCCCCCTCCAAAAAGCAAAAAAAAAAAAAAAAAGAATTTGGATGCTATACCAGTTGTTGCAGACATGTTTAGTATTGAGATTACTTCATTGTCTATCATACTTTTTAGCAAGATGTAGTTTCCTTTCTTCTCTCTTTTAATTAGTTCTATTTTTGCTTTTTCTTTTGTCTGAGATGAGGATTGCTATCCCTGCTTTTTTTTATTTCAGCTGAAGCATAATAGATTCTGCTCCAGTCCCTTACCTTTACTCTGTGTGTGTCTCTCTGCTTCAAGTGTGTTTCTTTTAAACAGCATATTGTAGGATTCTGGTTTTTGACCAACTCTGCTTTTTGATCCACACTTCTGTTTTATGGGACATTTCATACCATTAACATTCACAATTATGATTACTATCTCTGTATTTCCCTCCATCCTACTTCCCCTCCTGTTTGTCTTTTTTCTCCTTTCACCCTTTCACTTCTCACCAGTGTTTTGCTTATGTCTACCACCTCTCCAAGTCTTCCCTCCCTTCTATCAGTTCTTCCCCTCTGCTTCCTTCCTCATTCTTTATTTAATCTCCTCTCTTACTACTTTCCTGTTTGGTAAGATCAATTTCTAAACTGATTGTGCATATTATTCCCTCTTTGAGGCAATACTAATAAAAGTAAAGGTCAAGTCATGCCCATCACCCACTCTCCCATCTTCCCCTCAACTGTAATAGGTCTTTTGCACCCCTTCGTGTGAAATAATTTATCCCATTCTATCCCTCCCTTCCTTCTGCACCCAGTGTACTCCTCTTTTTCATCCCTTAATTATTTTTCAAAGTTATTCCTTCAAATTCACCTGATACTTGTACCTTCTGTCTATGTATAATTTCTTCTAGCTGTACTATTAGTGGTGTAATTTTTAAGAATTACAAGTATCTTCCCACATAGAGTTCAGCTCCATTGAATCTCTTATGTTTTCTTTTCCCTTTTTACCTTTTCAGGGTTCTCTTGGGTCTTGATATTGGAGATCATTTTTTTTGGTTCAATTTTGGTCTTCTCTCTATGAAAGTTTGAAATTCTTTTATTTCATTGAATGACCATCTTTTCCCTTGATGTTTTATGCCTAATTTTGCCAGGTAAGTGATTCTTGGTTGTGTCCTAGCTCCTTTGCCTTCTGGAATATCATGTCATATGACCTCTGATCCTTTAATGTTGCAGCTACCAAGTTCTGTGTAATCCTGATTGTAGTTCCCCAATATTTGAATTGTTTCTGGCCACTTGCAGCATTTTTCCTTGACCTGATGGTTCTGAAATTTGGCTATAATGTTACTTGAACTTTTAATTTTGGGATCTCTTTCCTGAAGTGATTAATGGATTCTTTCAATGCTTATTTTGTCCTCTACTTTCAAGATATCAGGACAGTTTTGCTTGATAATTTCTTGAAAGATGCTGTCCTGGTCCACATTTTGATTATGGCTTTCAGGTAGTCCAATGATTCTGAGATTGTCTGTCTCCTCAATCTGATTTCTAGTTCAGTTATTTTAACGAAGTATTTTACATTTTCTTCTATTTTTTCATTCTTTCAAATTTGTTTGATTCTTCCTTGATAGAATAGTCATTAGCTTCCACTTGCCCAATTCTAACTTTTAAGGAGTTTTTTTCCCCCGGTTAGCTTTTTGCTTTCTTTTCTATTTGTCCCCAACTTTTTAGGGAGTTGTTTTCTTCAGTGTATTTTTTTCATCTCCTTTTCTATTTGTCATATTCTACTTTTTAAGCAGTTACTTTCTTTTTCCAAGCTGTTGGCTCTCTTTTTTTCATAATTGTCTTGCATCACTCTCATTTCTTTTCCCAATTTTTCTTCTACCTCTCTTATATGATTTTTTAAAAACTCCTCTTCCATGATTTCTTTCTGGGCTTGAGACTACTTCCCATTTTTCTTTGGGGTTTTTCCCATAAGATATTTTGACATTGCTATCCTCTTCTGAGTTTGTGTCTTGATCTTCTCTGTCACTATAATGACTTCAGTTTCATTTTTTATTGTTTTTTGCTCTTTTTTTTTTTTTTTGCTTTTTCAAGAGGAGAAAGGAAGGGCAATTGGGGTTAAGTGACTTGCTCAAAGTCACATGGCTTGTAAGTGTGTCAAGTGTCTGAGGCCACATTTGAACTCAGGTCCTTCTGACTCCAGGGCCGGTGCTCTATTCACTCAACCACTTAGCTGCCCCTCATCTTTTTTTTAACCTTTTTTTTCCTTTAAATTTGAACTCTGTTCCCAGGGTGGAAGGGGAACTGTCTCAGACTTCTGTGCCAGTGGCTTCAGTCCATAACTGTTTACCTGATGTGCTTATATTGCCCTACAGCCCCCTGGGTACCCTCCTATCTGGCACTGTGCTAAGGCAGTAGGGTGAGGGTAGTTGGCTCTGCTGGAGGCTGTAGGGGTCTGGCAGCTTATCTCATGCTGAAATGGGATCCTAGTTGTTGTGTCTGTTGTGTGCTGAGGCTGATGGGATGTTTCTGCATTTGCCTAGGGTACACTGAAGCACATGGAGGTTCTCACAGCTGGAGTCTACTGGTTCCTCTGGCTATGCTAAGGCACATAGAGGATCCTGCTGTTAGCATATGTCTGCTTCACCACGATGAGGCTCTCCCACTGGTTTGCTGAGGTGGGGCTTGCTGCTGGCTTGCTGGGATGCTTCCTGTCTTGGATTACACTCCCCTTTTACACGAGTGAGAAAGACCTTTCTTGCCAATCTTCCAAGTTTCTTGGGCTAAAAGACTGTTTCACTGCATCTTTTTGCTGATTCTCCTGTTCCAGGTTTTGTTTTGGGGTGCTATTTTAAGGCTGTTTGGAGGTGAATATGGAAAAGTTATAGCAATTTACTGCTTACTCCACCTTCTTGGCTCCCAAAGTCTCTAGAGCATTTATTTTTGACAAGGAGAATGGATCCCTCATAGTCTAAAACCACAAAGATGACTGATATCTCAGAGAGGTTTTTAAGTATAGAATTCACATTAATATCTCATATTTACATATTATTCTAAGAGTTGGGCAGCTAGGTGAGGCAATGGATAAAATGTCAGGCCTGGAGTCAGGAAGACTCATCTTCCTGAGTTCAAATCTGGTCTCAGATACTTACTAGCTGAGTGACCCTGTGCAAGTCACAACCCTGTTTGCCCCCATTTTCCTCATACATCAAGTGAGCCAGAGAAGGAAATGGCAAACCAACCTACATGGGATCACAAAGAGTTAGACATGACTGAAAACACAGCAATTCTGTGAGGAAAATGGTTTAAGTGTTAGTAACCTCATTTAAAGAGGAAGAGACTAAGGCTCAGAAATATTTGCTTAAAGCCCCAGAGCTGGTTAAGTATCAGAGCTAGGATCAAAACCCGGGTCTCTTGAATCCATTCTACTGTCATACCAGCTGCCTCCTATGTAGGTGAATTCAGGTCCTCAGCCCTTCATCTTAATCAAATAAAAGACAAGGTTGCTTTCTGAGGGTTTGGTGGGTCAGGGTGGGAGTAGGGAATTGGAAGTAGATTTGGTGACTTGAGGAGGCTACAAAAAGTTTTAGAACAGCTACTGTGGGAAATGTAAATTTTGGTAAATCAGTGATGAATGAAAGGATTGTTTACAGTTGTGAAGTCCCTCTTAAAGTTAGAGAGCAAAGATCTACAGTGAATCTGATCATTTTAGTTTTATTGCTTACTCCAGTGCTCAATGGTTTGGAAATAAGAGTTAAGAAAGTAGATGGTGGGGACTGCTCAGACTTGCAGGTTGGAAGACCAACCTACAGTGAAAGGAAATTCCAGGACAGCAGAGAATACATCCTTGAAATGACTGAGTTTAAGGTGAAGAATAAGTATGGAAGGAAATAAAACAGAATAGGGTGAGTGGAGGAGGGCAGTGGAGACAGGGAAGGGTTTCCCAAGACAGAGTGATCCAAAGATCCAAGGACTTGATATAAGCAGGCAATGACAGCTTCAGGGAGAAAGACTCTGGCAGATGGAAAGACAGGAGGTTGTGGCTGGGGACTGAAATTTCAGAGTTAAGGTGTCAGAGATGAAGCGATTTTGGATGGTGGTTAGAGGTCTAAGGTATGAGCAATGCCATGATCTAGACCTATCTGAAATAATTTGTTCTCTCTCTATGCTACCTATATTACCAAGATCATTGCTTTCCCAACCATCCAATACATTATTGGAATGACTACAGACAATTAATGGAGATTATTCTTCACACCTGTACGTTATGTTAAAAAATTTCTGATTTCCTGGATAATAATCCCACTTGACTTGACTTCAGGATTTCCTGGAAAACTGAGTCATCCTATTATTTAAACCTTCTGTGGAAGGCACTAACTTCTCTTAGTAACTTGCTCCCGAATTAGTTACTGTTACATTTTTTTCTTTTCATTTTTCCTAAATCTCTCCTTCTGCTTTAAAAACCCAGCTCTGCTCACACTACCATCAGGAAATGGATGGTCACTATCCTCCATGTTGTAATAAATTCTGCTTATTCAGTATGGTAGAATATGAGATCTGCCAGAAGGATTTCCAGAATACTAAATATAGTAATACACCGTAGTAAAATCATGCCAAACATAATTTAATTTTTCCTTGATAATAAATGTTTTCCTTATGTTCCTACTAGTGGAATATAAATTCCTTGAAGGCAGGAACAGTCCATTTTGTCTATTTATTCCAAGTATCTAGCACTGCTCCAGGCAGAGAGTAGGTGCTTATTCAATTGAATTCTCAGTAACATCAATTTTCTTGGTATAGAACTGTGGGCTTAAAAAGCATGGGGGATTTGAACAAACCTATGCTAATTGTAACAAATTCTGAAAGTGGCTATGTTGAAGAAACCATGTTATCAGTTTATCATTCCTATCTTGAATGAAAGCAAATAGCATTGTGGTGGATAAAGCATCTTTGAATCTAAGTAGCTTATGGGCCAGTGGATAGAATACTGGGCCTGGAGTCAGGAAGACCTGAGTTCAAATCCTGGGGGGGGGGGG
>CM053587.1:90313447-90335947 GCA_028646515.1 Pseudochirops corinnae | reverse complement strand
AGTTGTAAATTGTTCCAACTACTCTGGAAAGCAATTTGAAAAGATGTTTTTAAAAAAGTGACTAAAATGTTCATGACTTTTCACTGACATCCCACTATTATGCATATATATCCCCTGGGAGTTCACACATCTTTTTTGAGGGACCCTTCTGAATTTTATATCTGATTGTAATACTGGATGGGTATTTATTTTGGGGAATAATTTAGGATTATTGAAAGATTTACGCGTTCTCCATGATTATGGTAAATAACTTTGATGAATATATTCCTCCCTGTTTTATACCATAGTTACTATTAATAACCAGAGTCATCAAACATCTCTCTCTCTCTCTCTCTCAAAAGTTGGGTCTTGGGATCATTTTTTCCCAAGAAAGTGACACTGTCCAGATGTACCTTTTTTCTTTTTTTCAGAAAGCTAGATCCAGACATTCTCCAGATCTTGGCATTGTCCAAAAAATACCTTTTTCCTATCCAGGAGAGTATACCATGTGACTCCAATCCTCTGGTGGTCATGGCGTCTGCCACTGTTTCTCACTGCCTTCTCTTAATACCACTTGTTTTAGAACACATTCAACTGCAATGTACTTGTTCCCCAGCTCTTTCAGGTTGCCAGTAGCAGCTCCAAGTGGGTAAGTTTGTGGATACCTGGAATCCTCCAGTCCCCACATCTAATTCTAGACTTCATTCTGCTGTGATTCTTTCTCTTAGACCGATTCTGAATTTCCTGAAGGAAGGTTCTGTCTTCTCTATATCCATCATAAAAGAATACCTGTCACTCACCACAGGTTAGTCAAATCATCCCTGGACCCTGAAATGTGATCACTCGTCCTCACTGTGTTCTGGATGTTTGAATAAGTGCTCAGGTTCAGAAGTTCTCAACTCTCTCAATAATTTGTTAATAGACATGTCTACACCATCCATAAGTAAATTAAACAAAGTCCCAAACAAAGATCAATGATCTCTTGCTCTCTTCCTTACGCATGGGCAATAGGATTACATTCAGATTTCAGTGAAAATCCTGCTTTCTTCCAGGGCAAACATAAAGAGTATTACTTAGCATTACTAATATAGGCATTTACAGAGCATGGGCTTGGTGTTCTCAGACACTCACTGGAGAGAGTGTGACCCTTTTCTTTCTTTTAAGGGTCCAGAAAACATTGAAAAATTATACAAGCACAAGCTACACTTAATATTGCTCTAGATCAGTGGTTCTCAACCTGTGGGTTATGTTCAATTTGTAACAATGAAAATACATCCTGCCTATCAGATAGATTCATAACAGTAGCAACATTACAGTTATGAAGTAGCAATGAAAATAATTTTATGGTTGGGGGTCACCACAATGTGAGGAACTGTATTAAAGGGTCGCGGCATTAGGAAAGCTGAGAACCACTGCTCTAGATGAAAGAGAATGATTTCTCAATATATCATTTAATTAAGATGTTAAATTTCCTATAAAGAAATGAGAGGCCTGTAACCCTCCCCTGAAGGGGAAAGACTAATGTCAATGCTCACCTCAAGGTGTCTTGCACCCCAGGCTAAAGCTTTAAACTACACTGAGACTTTTGGTAGGCTCTGTGTAATGATTAAGTTCACACATGTTGGTATAAATTCAAACACATGCTCGTTTACTGGCAGGCGATAGTGTCATAAGAATGAAAACAAAAGGTGAACAGCTGTGCAAAGGGAGGTGGCGCGGGCACCCAGTTGCCTGCAGCTGTCAAATAATCCCTGGGCTCATAAAAAGCAGAGCCGGGTCATCCTCTCATTTCTAGTGTGGTTGGGAGGAATGGCAGGTAGTCAGAACTTTGGTTTAGTGAAAGAAGCGGTTCAGGCAGTGCTTGGGTTTGTGAAGAGAAGGGAGACAGAAGAGTAGCATGAATGAGAGTCTTCTCAGCACGCATGAGGGAATGTCAAGGGCTCGGGAACCTTGGCAGTTGGTGTGTGGGTGGGGAGTAGGAGTTCTATGAATGGGAAAGCCAGAGGAGCCGTGAGTAGAGAAGATGATTTGGATGAGTCAGAGAAAGCAATTCAGCACCTTTTAAGGCTGGGATTCTGCAGTCCAGTGGGGCCACGGGGGTCTGGTGTGAATCAGTCAATAGTCAATCAATAAACATTAAGCCTGGCTATGTGCCAGGCTTTCTGCTAAGTACTGGGGACACAGAGAAGGCAAAAGACAGTCCCTGCTCTTTAGACTCGGTCTAAAGGGGGAGACAACATGCAAAGGGTAGCCTACAAAAAAGCTATGTACCAGGTAATTCAGAGATAATCAACAGAGGGAAGACACTAGAATTGAGGGAGAACAGGAAGGCTTCCTGTAGAAGGCAGGATTCTAACTAGAACTTGAAGGAAGTCGGCAAAGTTGGGAGGAAGCAGAGGCAAGATTCTAAGCATGGGAGATCAACCAGTAAAAATGCCAGGAGCCTGGACATGAGTGTCTTATTCAAGGAACAACAAGATCAGAGTCAAGGAGGCCAGTGCCAGCGGATGGAAGAGCATGTGGAGGCGTAAGAAGTCTGGAAGGGGCTGGGTGGGGTGGGTGTAGGTAGATTATGAAAGATTTCAAAAACCGAACAGAAGATTTTACATTTGATCCTGGAGTCATAGAAGTTTGTTGAGTGGGGGGAGGGGTGACAGTCAGATCTGAGGTTTTAGGAAGATCACTTTGGCAGCTGAGTGGAGGATGGTGTGGAGTGGGGAGAGATTTGTGGCAGGGAATCTACCAGAAGACTGTTGCAATATTTCAGGCTTGAGATGATGAGACCCTGCAGCAGGGGGTTGGCAGCATTAGAGGAGAGAAGGGGGCCTATGAGAAAAATGTTATCATGTAAAATCAACAGGCCTTGGCAACAGATTGGTTATGGGGGAAGAAAAAAAGGGGGGGGGGGAAGCGTCAGTAATTGTGTGTGTGTGTGTGTGTGTGTGTATATGTGTGTGTGTGTGTCCCTTGGAGCTGGGCTATGTTTTAGATGCTGATTTCCTCCTGATGCAGAATTGACAACCATGGTAAGAAAATCCAGTCAGATTCTTTATCTGAATCACAAGTTTCCAAGTTCCCCAAAGTCACTGCATGGAGGCAATGAGGGGACCTAGAAGTTATATAGGAAGGAGTAGGATCAATGTGATTGCCAGTGAGAAATCCCTAACAAAAAATACTGATGCCCTAAGGAAGGTTTCATTCAATCAAATAAATAAATATATCTAGTAATTGAAGTATAAAGAGAATTATAATTAATGGATTTTGTATTTGTCCTATTGGTTGTGTACATATACATATGTGTGTATACACACATATACTCAAACATTTGTACTACTATATAGTACATTAGTGTATAGTTTTCATTTAGATGATGTCAAAAGTAGTGTAGTGTGGTAAGGAGCCAGCCTTGAAGTCTGGCAGGCCAGGGTTCGAGTCCTACTTCTGACATGTACTAAATGGTTGGGTCACTCAATGGCCCAGACAACATCTTAAGATAGTAAGTTGAAGACTCGGTGGCCCCTTTGCTGTGGTAGATGGAATTTTCCCCACTGAGAATTATCTATACCAGTGAATTCAAAGGTTTGAACCAATGTGGGAACAATGTCAAGAAGGGACAGAACGATTCTCAATGACAGTGGTTTTGACAGTAAAAACTAGCCAAATGCTCAAAACGTGTGCTCCATACCCTCCTTTGCCAGGGATTTTCTATAAGGCTTGGAACAAGCCATTTCACTTCTCTTTATCAGTTTTCTAGTCTACTTAAATGAGGTGATAAAACTTCTTAGTTATTTTACCCATTAAGCATTTTTTATGATAATAAGTTACAAAAAGTGTTGTTTGTTCAGTTGTATCAGACTTTTTATGACCCCATTTGGGGTTTCCTTGGCAAAGATATTGAAATGATTTGTCATTTCCTTCTACAACTCATTTTACAAATAAGAAATTGAGTGAAACGGGGTTAAGTGACTTGCTCAGGGTCACACAACTAGTAAATGACTGAGGCTAGATTTGAACTCAGGTCCTCCCGACTCCAGGGCTAGCATTCCATTCATTGTGCCATCTAAGCTTAGAATTTCTTAAACAAAAAACTGCTGTGTAAATTCAGAATGTTAGTATCTTTACAAGAAATTAGAATCATGATCAAACATATTGAGAAATAGTTCTCATTCATTTAGACCAATCACTCAATAAATATTTATTAGCAACTACTATGTGCTAATGTGCCAGGAATTGTACTAAACCCTGGGGATACAAAAAGAGGCAAAAGACAACCCTTGCCTTCAAGGAGCTTACAGTCTAATGGGAGAGACAATATACAAACAAATATATACAAAGGGATCTATCTGTAAGATAAGTAGGAAATAATTACTAGAGGGAAGGCACTTTAATTAGGATGGGTTAGAGAAATTTTCCTGTAGAAAAAGGAATTTTAATTAAGACATAAAGGAAACCAGGGAAGTCAGGAGTGGGAGTGGAGGAAAGAGGATGTTGCAGGCATAGGAGACAGCCAGGGAAAATGCCCAAGGCCAAGAGATGGGATGTCTTGTTCATAGAACAGCCAGGAAGCCAGGTTCACTGAATTTAAAAGTAGACGTTGAGGAGTAAAGCATAAGAAGACTGAAAAGGTAGGATAGGGTTGGGTGATGCAGAGCTTTGAATGTCAAACATTTTGTATATGATCCTGCAGGCAACAGGAAATCACCAGAGTTTGAGTAGAGGAGGTGACATGATCAGATCTGTTTTAGAGCCGAACAAATTAATAGATTACATCTCATATAACATTTTTTCAACGTACTCTTTCACTTTAGCAACTCATAACTCTTCTTAAATGAATTTCTCAAGACATCTTGGACTTGTATCCACTTAGACTAGTGGTTCTCAACCTTCCTAATGCCACGACCCTTTAATACAGTTCCTCATGTTGTGGTGACCCCCAACCATAAAATCATTTTTGTTGCTACTTCATAACTGTAATTTTGCTACTGTTATGAATCGTAATGTAAATATCTGCTAGGCAGGATATATTTAAATTGAACATAACCCACAGGTTGAGAACTGCTGACTTAGACTATGATGAAATTAAAATATGGAAGAAGGTTTCAGACCTAAGATCACGTTAGCTATTTTGTCCCATACCCTACTATTTTCTGATCAGCACCACTAACTATTTAGAAGCAAGAAATACATCACACACACAAAATTCCTTGTCAGTGAAGGGTTGATCATCAAGTTGAAGATGAAATCAGGAACTTCAGGCTTTCAATTCCTTCCCTCTACTACCCCCAATCCTAGTTTTCCAAGGATAAAGGACTTGACTTACATGGGGTAACTCCACTCTCCATCAGCAGCTCTGCTTGGTTTGTCTCCATAGACTATCATTCCTACTAGGTCTCCTTGTTTCTCCCCACTCTTTTCAGCTTTCTTTCGGGTTTTGTTTTCTCCCCTTAGACTGTAAGCAACTTGAGGACAGGGACTGTCCTTTGCTTACTTGTACTCCCATTGCTTAGAACAGGGCCTGGCATATAACACTTAATAAATGCTTATTGAATTGGACTGAAGTTCTCCTTTAATATTTCACTGTGGTGCACAGGTGGTTCAAGCTGCTCAAAGCCTATGCCAGCAGAACAGCCTGTAGTATTGAACTCACAGGGTTATCATGAGGTTTAACTGTGATAAAGTATAGAAAGAAATTTGAAAGCTCAGAAGGGCTATACTAAATGTTAATTATCATTATTATTCATTCCATTTTATCTTTTCCAATGGAGTTCAGATCAAAACAATACTGGCACAAGTTGCTACCTTGACATTTTTCTTTTATGTTTAATGTTATAAGGACTATTACACAGATGAATAAAAGAGTTGATGTTTTTCTCAATTGAATAAAAATATTGGGATGTAAACTCATCTTGTGAAGACTCACTGAAATCATCTTTGGGACAATGGCAGGAGCAGACAGTATGATGATGATATGCATCTCATCTCATAGCAACATTATGTTTTTCTCAGTGAGGTCTCTATCCTATAAGTTTTTGTTCCATATGGTCTGGACTTCTATTAAAAATGTTCTAAAATCTTATGGAAGAAGGTTATGTCTATGTTATTGTGAGCAACGGTTCAATCTGTGATAATGACCATGTTCCAATGTGGTTTATTGGGGGGGAGTAGGTGGTGCAGTGAATAGAGCACCGGCCCTGGAGTCAGGAGGACCTGAGTTCAAATTCAGCCTCAGACACTTCACACTTACTAGCCATATGACCTTAGGCAAGTCACTTAACCCCAATTGCCCCTCCAAAAAAAACCCAAAACAACCAAAAAACCAATATAGTTTATTTGTTGAACTCTCAAGGGCATTTCAAAGTTTGTATTTGTAGAATTGGAATATGCCATCTGTGAATTTGAGATTAAGAGCATCTTCTGTCTAATCCTTGCCACCAGGGGTGTCTTGCTAGGTATTTGGTGGGTACTCAATTTGTATAGCCTACAGTGATGTTACACAGTTTCTACTATTTCCTTCTATCATTATCATAGATTAGTAAATCCAGGATCCTTAAGGAGAAAACACTTATAATTTCTGGTGGAGATGACTGGATCTTAAATTGCCATCATAAACCACTCCATTTCTATGAACAAATCTTTATAATTCAACCACATGTTCAATATTTCTTTGTTTCCATGGTTGAATCCATGTGGATGTTACCTATGGAAGACCATTTGATTCTACAATTAGAACTTAGCCATTTCATAAGATCTAAGTGGTGGTGAACCATTTTTAATACAAATTGGATTTCAGCAAATCCTGTGGCATCTATCTATTATTATCCATTAATAGGGCTGAATGAAGTGATGTCTATCTGTTCCAAAAGTATTTCTATAAGTTTTTAACCTGTTTATAATAGATTCTGAAAATATCTATCAATCTGATTGCTGACAAAGAAGTATTCGTGGGTGTGTGTGTGTGTGTGTGTGTGTGTGTGTGTGTGTGTGTATTAATCAGAAGAACCCTCTGATCTGCTGGACTAGGGTATTTCCTATGGAGCTGTGCATAATACTTTGGATCCACAGGGAGAAAAATGTGCTCTGGCCCCTTACGAAAGAGCATATATGATCAATTGTTCCAGACTGGTCCTCTCATGGTCCTATATGTGGAGACTGAGACACAAACAATATTAACTGTCCTTTGGATGTTCAATGACAAGGAAAAGAAAAAAACTTTCCCCTCTCTTCTGGAAGCCGTAGTGACTTCATACACATGGCAGCAAGAGATGCTTCTTCTACCCTAAGAACAAGGCACCAAACAGCAATCCTGAGAAATCTGTTTCCAACCTTGGCTGGTAACCTTGGGAGTTGAAGAGGTCAGGATATGGTTGCCAAGGAGAGAGCGATTTCTGTAATGACTTCTCAACTAAGCATACCCTCACTCAGAGGATTCTGCAGGTGTAAGGACTGAAGAACCACGCCTATCTGTCCAAATTCAAGAACTGTTAGTCCCTTAGAAAGCTCAGGCATGGCATAAACTCACAGGGACCTGAACAACCCTTCTACATCTCTCAGCTGGGCCACTCGTTCCAACCTGTACTGATCTTGACAGGTCTGATGGTTTTCCGTGGGTGGAGGAACAGCTTTAACCTCAACTACACAGCTAGTAATTGCTTTTTAGAGTCCTAGGAGTAGCTGTCATATGAGGAAATACACTCCTATTTCTTGCAACTTAACTCATGATGCCTACCAGTGTACTTCCCCTTTATCCAAAGCAATTACAATTAAACCATTGACTCTTTAACATGAAATATTTACTATATTTACTAATCAATAACCTAGAATCATAATAAAATATTTACTACGTAGAAGGTAAAAAATCGAAAGGTAACTGCTCACCCATAAACTTGTGTCTTACTCGTTGACAATGTACACAGTGTCTGTGTGGAGGAATAGACACATACACATTGAAATTTAGCTGTGAAGTACAGGAATGGGGAAATCTATATATGTGGGATAATTTACCACTGGACTATAGGCCTGGATCTCTCTTACTCTTTGAAAAGGGAATGAACGTTTATAAAGCCCGCACTGTATGCTGGACCTTATGCGAAGAGCTCTACAAACATCTCATTTGATCCTCACAATTCCATGAAATAGGTGCTGTTACCATCTTCATTTTACTGTTGAAGAAAACCGAGTCAAACAGAGGTTAAGCACTTTGTCCAAGGTCGCACAACTAGTAAATATCAGAGGCTGGCTTTGAACTGAGGTCCTCCTGACTCCAGGTCCAGCGCTCTATCCACTCTACAAGCTGCCTCATTCTTTGCATTTTAATGTCTCAAATCAGGGCCTCCTCATGAAGCAATCCAGCCATCTCCATCTTAGGCTAAGAAATCTAAAATTCAAATACATAACACAAGTGGTTATTATAAAAGAGCCCTAAATCAATTCTTTGATTCATAGTTTCTCAGTAATAACCTTCAAATCCCTGAAAACAATCACATGGAAATGAGCTGGTGGACACAATGTACTGCAGCCTTTTTTTTCCTGTACTTTTGCCTCAATGAGTAGCTGCTTTTAAACAGATCCACTCAATACTGCTTTTTCCCTCGTGTCTTTAGAACTGTCTCAAGCTGCATTTCTCTGTTTTTCCCGTGACTGTCCTTTTTTCTGTCACTTTCAGAACATAAAATGTCCGTATATGAAAGGAACAGTGCCTCATATCCTTCTCACAGTGAGCATTCACCATCTCTGAAAATCAGAAATCAGCATGGCAGAGAGTAGACAAACAGAATACAACAGTAATATATCAAATATTTTATGTAATCCACATATTTTACCCTGCTTAAATACAATACAATTTTCTCATTCACAGCATTCTCTCTGGGCATTTTATATAGTCGAAAGTAAACATTTCTATCCATGATAATATATGCATACAAAGATTTATATAGCATACGAGCATTCAAATGTATAACTTACCTGTAATCCTACATATCTAAATACAATGATATTACTGGAGACGGACTGTACTTGGGATTTCATTGGTCTAAGAAAGCCCAGATAAGAGAACTCCCTCAACCAATGCAGGTCAGCACCATCCTTTCAATTTATAATCTTAGGGAGGTGTCAAGAGCACCGAGTCACATAATCAATATGTGTCAGAGACAAGACTTGAACTCAGATCCTTTTGGCTCTTACTCTAGTCCTCTATCTGCTATACCAAGTTCATTGCATGTATTATGTATGTATGTATATATTACATGTGTATGTGCACATATATGTATTGCGTATATATATATACTTTGTGTATACATGTGTGTATACCATATATATATATATATATGTATATATACCATATGTAATAAGTATTACATAAAATATTTATCAACATTTTATAAAGAGTAAAAAAAGATCCATGCATTTCAATAACAAAGATGAATTGCATAAAACAGAGGTTTTATATATATATATATATATATATATAAGTATTCCAGAATTATTGGGCCACTAGGTGGCACAGTGGATAGAGTGCCAGGCTTGGAGTCAGGAAGACCCGAGTTCAAATGTTGCCTCAGACATGTACTAGCTGTATGACCCTGGACGAGTCATTTAGCCCTGTTTGCCTCTGTTTCCTCATCTATAAAATGAGCTGGAGCAGGAAATAACAAACCACTCCAGTTTCTTTGCCACAAAAACCCCAAATGAGGCCACAAAGAGTCCAATATGATTGAAATGACCAAACAACAACTTATAACAAATCGCCACTGCTATTTTACTTGGTACATCATATGTAAGCCTAATCAGTTGCTTAATAGTCCTGAAACTCTTAATCCTGAGATTTTCAGTTTCTAAATTCCTGATTATTAGAGCCTTATAAAAGAAAGTGAGCTTGTAGCTTAGATAGCCTATTATGTGCCATGTTGACATACTGTGCTCTCTCTCTGTAGCTGAGGTTTTAGTTAAACTTACTTTGGGGTTTGACCCTCGATCATCATCTGAACTGGGACTCGATGACAAGGAGGTAGTACTAACATGCAATTACATCCTCATTATCTGAAGTGGATTCCTCTTTGGTTCTAGGCCCAGTCTGGGGGAACTTCAGAAGCAGTGTTTGTTTGTTTAGTAACTTTCTTTGCTGATTTGGAAACAAACATATTTCTTGTAGTCTTGGTTTAAGGGAATGATTTCTTCTGTGTTAAGTGAAATTGCTGGTTACAATGAACTTCTGGTTCACATCACTTTGTTATTTTCTCTTCATTTAAAAGCTCATATTTAAACATTTCTACCTTATTACTAAGTTTCTCTATTACTTTCTGACCACCAATTTTTTTTTCCTCAAAATTTGGTCATTTTTGCTTCAGTTCTTAAAAGTGAATTTGAACCTCCTGGGTCTGCTAATTTCTTGACACTTGTTTCCATGGTCATCAGCTTCTTCCCAGATCAAGTGATATTTCTCCCCACTAAGTGCACTTAACATATTCATGACAATTTAATCCAGTTATAACAGAAAATAGTTCTGTTTTTCTGATGGTGTCTTGGTGATAGTGTTCCTCCATCAGCTTGTGGTAACTTACTTGAGAATGAGATCATTTTTACTGTTTTCAACATCTAGAATGGCCATTATTCCTGGCCCCATTTCCATTTCCCAAAGTTTAGCCTTTAGAATTCAGCTTGTCACACATCAATATTGCATTCCTCTTCTCAGCACAGTTGTTATTATTTTTTGTGAACCCAATTTGGGCTTTTTCTTGGGCAAAGATACTGAAATGGTTTGCCATTTCCTTCTCCTGTTAATTTTACAGATGGGGAAACTGAGGCAAATGGGGTTAAGTGACTTGCCCAGGGTCACATAGATAGTAAGTATCTGAGGGCCAAATTTAAATTCATGGAGATGAGTCTTCCTGACTTCAGAGGCAGCATTCTATCCAATGTGCCTCCTGTCTTCCCTTGAGGATGATAATGGCTAGCATTTATATTGTTCTTTGAGGTTTGTAAAGTTCTTTACTAATATTATTTAATCCTCACAATGACCTTGTGCTATTTTTATTCCTATTTTAAAAATGAAGCAAGTGATGCTGAGATAGATTAAGTGACTTGCCCACAGTCACATACCTCTAAGCAAGTATCTGAGGCGGGATTCGAACTCAGGTTCAAAATAGTTCTACTTACAACTCATCCTTTCCTTTCTACTTATGGCAACAGTTACTGCATACATTGTTATATGTAGTTCCTGAAATGTTTTTATACTTTCTGTCAAATATTGTGGTAGAATGAGCTTCTTCATAATGGGTATAGCAAAGGCCAACTTCCAAAAATTATTTTGTTTTGATATCATTGGATTCATTCTGTCACATTTTTAAAAAAGGGATTTTCAAAATTCTAGCCTAAAACAATTAATCTCTTCTTTATGATCATTCAAGACATGGGTATTGGTTTTCGCCTGCTTTGTTGGTAAATAGAATTTCTAGAGTTTACATTAAGTGACTAACCTCACTGTGAATTCTGGGAATGATAGTCCCAAAAGGATAGCTTTATTTTTTTTTCCCAAACACCTCAGGTTCTTTCACACTTTCATCTTCAGATTTTAGTTGCTCCTTGATTTAAGCTTGGATTTCACCTAACCAGAGTTTAGAGGTGAAGTTATTTATTTATTTACGTTTTGCAATTTATATGTAGGTTGGCAATACTGTCATGTGACTTGGAACTGGTAATACTACTGACAAAAGGTGGTGTGAAACCCTGTCTGTAACTGTTAAGCTCTATTTCCATTTTTTGTTAGAATATGGGAGTGTATAGCACTAGTACATGGTAACTATTCATATCTTCACTCCATTTCTCGTATACTTGTGGTTTGCCCATTTCAACGGTCAATGCCATCTGTACTGAAGGATTTCTAGCAGGAGAGTATCTGTATTTCTGATTTGTTCTGGTGTATCTTGATTTCTTTTGCTACTGAGACACAGAAGAACACCTCTCAATCTGCTGTACTTTGTATTACACTGATCATCTTAACTTTGATTTGGGCCAGAGTCTGTTATCTGTGTCACTCCATGCATTTTTTTTTCTTCCTCTGTCTCTCTGTCTTTCGTTCTTCCTCTCTTCCTCCCTTCCTCCCTTCCTTCCTCCCTTCTTCCCTTTCTTTCTTTTTTTCTTTCTTTCTTTCTTTTTTTCTTTCTCTCTCTCTCACTTAAGAGCAGTAACACTGACAAGAATGCTTAATCTAATCTATTTCCAGAGTCTAATGTATCAGCATTTCAGGGTGCCTGCCAGATCTTGGCTATCACAATGGTCTTAGGGTCCAAAAAGTTGGTGCTGTACATCACTCTGGCTACACTCCCCAAGTTTGGTGTTGCTCTGTCTACCAACCATAGCATGGATGATAGATGGATTGGTCTTTGAGAGAGATAATGCTATTATTAATATCTTGAGGGTTTTTTTAAATAAGGTTTGTGGTCAATAAGAAATGGTCTTGGAACAGTCTAACTTGGAACAGAACTAACCTGCAATCATTCTTTTATATTTTATGTTGTATAGACTATTGCATAGGTGAAGAAAATAATTGCATTTTTATAGTTGAATGAAAGTATTCATGTATAAGTTCATGATTTGTAGGCTCCCTTAAAGCATCTTTGGTACAATTCCAGTAGTAGACAGAAAAATAGGGATGATATGTAGCTCATCCTGTTCTCATATGATTTTTATCTCTTGAGCTAGATTTCAATACTTTGAAAACTTTTCATTCCATCTAATTTGGAAATTATGAGTATTTGGCATAAATCAATCAAGAAACTTTATTAAGTACATACTCTGTTCCAGGCACTGTTGGGTGACATCAATTTAAAACATTTTTCTTATATTTCTATGAATCAATATTATGTTCAGGGAATTGTGGACAACATTTTGACCTGTGTTAATGGTCTGGCTCCAGTACAGTTTATTGATCCAGTTTTGCAAGATAATTTGAGGTCTATATTTTTCGTGTGGGCATTGGTATTCTGTCAGTCCATGAAATATAGTGAGCTTCTGATATGTCATTCTAATCACCAGGTCAGGTTTTCTCCCTCTTTAGCTTTCTCCCTTCTCCCTTCTTAGTCAAGCTGGAAAGGCTTTGTGTATAGTCCTGGCAGAAGACAATATTTGTCTTGTCTTTTACTAGTCTGTATAATTTCAAGAAGCTAATCACTAAGATGATTTCAAGGTGAAAATTTTTTTAGCAACAACCAACCATGAAGATTATTTAGCATAGACTGGAGAAATAGTGATTTTTATCAAGAGAATGAGTTCCCTTACAACAATCTCAGAGCTTTGAAATATTGAGATGAGGACAAGGATAAACTCACAGCTGTTACCAGGTATTCAAACTTTGTAGCCCCAGAAAGAGAGATTTTTTTTTTCCCTCTCAGAAAGAAATTCTCCTGGGAATTTGTGCCAAGACAAATAGTGTTGGGAGGAAGTTATGTTGGATTTGGGGTTTGGAGAAGACTGCACACAGTAATAACAACACAATGATAGTTGGAGAAAGAAAGGGGAAGAGCCCTTGTAGGTGTTTTGTGAGGCCAGTTTGGAGCTTAAAGTCTGAGTATTTCAGATTGGACTTCAGTGGCTGCAACAACCTCTCATTAGGGAAAAAACAAACAGCAACAACTCTGATGGGGTGGCTGAAAACAGCTTTAAATTACTGACTTGCCCTTTGAGATCTACAAAATGACAATTAATATTAAGCTCCCCTTCCCCTTCCTCTTTGGCTTGCAGCTAGTAGGCAGTTTTTACATGATTTTTCTTTTTCTAAGCTGTTTCTAATTTTTAATTGGTTTCATAATTTCTCTGTGATTCATGTCTGTATATTAATTGCATACAGGAGGTTAGTAATGGAAGAAGATAGTTGAATAGCTTATGGCACAGAGAGGGTACCTAATTAAGTGGTAATGGCAACTCAAGATATTCTTATGGTTTTGATTTTGTAAGTTTCTCTTATAAGTTCCCAAATGGCAGAGATAGACAAGTGGCATAACTTAGAACCATTTTCCCCCAGGTTTTGGAGTCAGGACTAAGAAAGATGCAGGTAGCTCAGAGTGGGGGAGCATTTCAGTGAAGCGTCTGGCCTCCACAGTGAGGGGAAGAACAGAAGCTTAGGCTAAGGTAAGGACACAATCCCTGAAATATCCATCAGGAAGCCATAAACTGGAGCCTCCAAAATTCTAAAGAATAAGGGAGCTGCTTAGCCATCTATACAGACAAACCTTGCCTCACAGCGCCATCTGCTGGCTACACAG
Organism: Pseudochirops corinnae; assembly: GCA_028646515.1. Lineage (NCBI taxonomy): Eukaryota > Metazoa > Chordata > Mammalia > Diprotodontia > Pseudocheiridae > Pseudochirops > Pseudochirops corinnae. The sequence goes on along the minus strand of CM053587.1, from coordinate 90,321,713 downwards.
GAAAAGAAAAAATGTATACTCTGTAGAAAGGGAAAGACAACAAGTATTTGTTACATTTTTATTATGTGCCAGGCATTGTGCTGAGTACATTATACATATTTATATCATTTTATACTCACAACAACCCTGGGGAGATAGAGCTATAGTTATTCCCATTTTATAGTTGAGCAAACTGAGGCAGACAGAGATTAAGTGCCTTGGCCAGGGTTATACAGGTTATACAGGCTATATTGGAACTCGGGTCTTACTGACTCCAGGACCAGGACTCTATCCCCTGTATCACGTCCTTGCCTCTAAGATAGAAAGTAAAAGAAGGGTGAAGAAGCAAAATAGGGACTTCATAATACAGTAGAAAGAAACTTGGCTCTGGATTCACAGGGCCTGGATTTCAAATTCTAGATCCATTATTACTAACTAGTTACTCATGGCACTATGAATATATCATTTCCCTGAACTGAGTCTCAGTTTCTTCTTATGCTAAATAGAGGAAGAAAGGAGTTTGACTCTGTCATCTCTGACATTGTCTCTTTTAGTGTTAAATCCTATGCTTCTGTGGAATAAAACACTGTATGAAGGAAAAGCATTAAAAACATGGAATAAAGGAAGAGATAGAAGGAGAAAGAGAAACTGTATTTGAGGAAAAGGAACATAAAGAATGTCTGAATTTCATTTGGAATATTATTAAATTCTCTGTTCTTACTCAAGTAGAAATAGAAAACTATCAAAATTCCAAATGATGTTTGCTCATTTTTGAAGAGAAAATGTGTAGTCCTACTGGGGATATTATAAAGGGAAAATAGCTCTGATTAGACAGTCTGAAGGGAAAAATAATAATTGTGTAAAAATTGAATCCTTCTAATTGTTAGATGCCATAATGGGAAATTGGGACACAGAAATACAGACACACACACACATACACACACTTATAAACTTCTTAATAGAATTAGAACCCAGCATTGTATAGATACCAATTTGTGTCATGCTGCTTTTAACTCTGCATTTTTCATTTTCTACATAAATGTGTTTCTGAACTTTTCCATTTTAATTTATAAAATCAGTAGTAGCATAAAGAATCCAATCTCACAAAACCTATTATCTTTTCCTCTGGGTTTGTAGACTGCTAATGTTTTTTTGTAGATTCATTTATCTACCCAATTTATGAATGAAGGTTAGTTGTTCATCTTTTCATCTACTTAATATCGGAGTTGCTGCCAGAGCATTAATGCTCACTGGCACTGGGAGAACGTGTAATTAAAATTCTGGATTTTGCCATAAAGAAGCAATGACTAGAATAGTGACTGGGAACCAGGATGCCTGGTTAACTCTACTCTTAATAATATCATGACCTTGGAAGAGTCATTCAATGCTTTATTTACTTAGGTTCTTCTAAATTAGAGAGCTTAGATAGATGAGCCCTGGCAGATAGGGCAGGCAGAGTAGGTAACTACCTATCTCCTCTGATTTCAGGGGTGCTGAATGGTATCCTTGAATAAAAATATCTCCCTCACTAATTTTTTGGAAATGAAACACAATCTGATTATGGAAGAGGAGGGAATAAGTATTTAAATAACACCTACTATGTGCCAGATGCTGTACTAAGTGCTTTTTAGAAATATTATCTCATTTGATCCTCAGAACAACCCTATGAGGCAAGTGCTGCTATGAATTCCATTTCACAGTTGAGAAAACTAAGGCAAACAGAGATTAAGTGCCTAGGGTCACACAACTAGGAGGTATCTGAGTCTGGATTTGAATTCACGTCTTTCCTAATTCCAGGCCCTGTACTCTATCCACTGTACCACCAGCTGCTTCTGATTAGGTTAAAGTATTATAGGTGGCACAGTGGAAAAAGTGCTAGGCCTGAAGTTAGGAAGACCTGATTTAAATCTGGCCTCAGACACTGACTAGCTGTGTCACTTAACCCTGTTTGCCTCAGTTTCCTCACCTATAAAAAGAGCTAGAGAAAGAAATGGCAAACCTCTCCAGTATCCCAAGAAAATCCCAAATGTGGTCACGAAGAGTCACACATAACTGAATAATAATGACAACAAATTGTATTATCTGGGAAAGGGAAAATGTTAACCAGTTCAGTTGGAGATTAGCCAATATGATTAAATTGTTACCATCCCTTATGACATATCAGAGAGTAGGGTCTTGAGGGAAATGGGGAAAGAATCAGGACTTAGCATTATGGAATCAAAGGGTTGGAAGGGATTCCAGAGGTCACCTAACCTAACCCCTATCCACCTTATTAATCCCCTTTATAACAATCCCAACAAGTAGCATCATTTAGTCAGTCAAGCACTGTGTTACAAAGACAAGAAAATGAAACAATTTCTGCCCTCAAGGTTCTTAGATTCTAATGGGGAGACAACAGATATTGTTGTCCAGTTGTCTTTCAGTTGTATCCAGCTCTTTATGATCCCATTTGTTTTTTTTTTTTCTTTTAGGGAAGGATATTGAAGTGGTTTACCATTTCCTTCTCCAGTTTGTTTTACAGATGGGGAAACTGAGGCAAACAGGGTTAAGTGAATTGCCCAGGGTCACACAGCTAGTGTCTGAGGTCAGCTTTGAACTCACAAAGATAAATCTTCCATCTGATTCCAGGTCTGGCACTCTACCCACTATGTGACCTAGCTGCCAACAATAGGTAGATGCAGAAGTATATACACAATGAATACAAGAAGGGAGGGGGGTAGCAGCCAGGGGTAATCAGGAAAGACCAGAGTCTTGAAGGTAGCCAGGGAAAGTGGTAGAGGTGAGGAGGGAGTGCATTCCAGGCCGGCAGGGACAGCTAGTACAAAGGTCGAGGCAAAATTGTATGTGTGCAGAACACTATAGGCCAGTATGATTGCGTCCCAGAACGGAGAGGGCAGTAATGTCTAGGAAGACTGGAAAAATAGAAAGGAGCCAGTCTTCACTTGAACATTCCCAGAGGTCAGGAAACTCACTGCCACCTGAGGCAGTCTATTCCACTTTTTAACAGTTCTAATTGTTAAAAAATGTTTCCCTCCTTCAAGATGAAATTTATCTTGCAATAGATTTGCATCACTCCCATTTCTGCCTTCTGTAGCAAAGCCAAACAAGTTGGTGCCTCTTCTTCGTAATAGCCTTTCAAATACTCAAAAATGATCATCATATACTTTTAAATATTCTCTTCTCCAAGCAAAATATTACTGGTTCCTTTGGCTCATCCTCATATGACATGTCTCCAGTCTCCTCACCATACTGATAGCCCTCCTCTGGGCACATTCCAGACTGTTAGTCTCCTGGAAATGTGTTGCCCAGAACTGAACACAATCCTCCCAATGTGGAGTGTTCAAGACAAAATACAATGGGACTTCAGCCTCCCTTTTTGTGGATATACTTCAAGTTAGGGAAGGACAAAGTGGAAAAGTCTGGAGAGTCAGAAACAGAGCCAAGAGAGAAGTGAGCATGTATGTGCATTTCCTCAAGTGGTGGTCCCAGTTCATATCATTATTGGAGTGAGATCGTAAGAGAAGAGTCCTTAAAGATCATCTGGGCTGCCATACTTATTTTACAGATGAAACTGAGGCCCATGGATATTAAGAAACTTTCTCAAAGTCATGAAAGTTGTTGTTACTTGTCTTTTGTTTCTGAAGACAAATGACATCACATTGAATGATGTCTTAATGTGCCAAGTTGGATTTAAGTGAGGCAGAGTTGCCCAAAGCCATCAGTCTCATTCTCTCTTCTAGAGTCGTCAAAGTCCAATGACAAGACAAAAGTCAGGATGACTGACAATGGTCCAGGATGCAGTGGATGACCTTGGCATCTTTGATGTCTAACCAAACTCTAAGCACTCCACAACTCCTGTTTCAGCTGCCTTTGTGGCCATTGGAACAAATTATTCTCATCTGCCCATTCCTCTGGGAAGTCTTCACTTCCTTAGGGTAGGCATCTCCCTAACTCACTGATGGGTTTAAAACCTGTCAGTTGCCCTCAACCTGGTTTATCTCACCTCCCAAGACTGTTTACTGAGGTGTGGCCATTGCCCATGCCACAGCTTCTTGGAGCCACAGGTGACAATTGGATGACAGGTAGACTTCAAAGGTAGGTGAGCAGCTCTAAAACGGGGCTCAACAAACCCTCTCATTGGAACTGCTGGTGCTCCCTGAATACTCCATACATCTAGATGGCCTCCCTTCCACAAGTAGTAAGCAGCAGAAATAGGATTTGAACTCAAATCCTTCAAGTTCAAATCAAGTGCTCTTTCTACAATGCCAGGCTGATTCAATTCCATTCAGTTTCACTTAATTAAATTCAGCAAGCATTTATTAAGTTCTTATCCTTTACACTATTGTTACTTAGTTCAACAGTATATTGTCTTCCACTCTGAATCCCTATCATCATTCTTGCCTTGCCAGACCTCATCCCTAGATCCTTTTCACCTTCGAACTCTTCTACTCCTCATATACTGTTGAATGGTTCTTATGGGAAGTCATACAACTGCGTCATCTAGGTCCATAGCAAATGTATGTTACCAAATCTCAATCTGGCCCCCACTGAAACAAAGCCATCCTTACTCTCTCCTGTACTTCCCAGAGTAGCTCTTCTTCTCTTCCTAACCTTCCCATGCTACACCTTCTCCACACCCAACATCGAGCCTTGCCTCATACTTTGTTAAGAAAATTGAAGTCATTTTCCAATGAGTAACTAACTTATTTTTTCTCTACACCTCAGTACCTTGGCATTATCCCCCATCCTCTCCTCATTTGCTCCAGTCTCTGATAAAGAAATGGTCCTTCTCACTACAACCAATCCCTCTACTTGTGCCTTTGATTCCATCCTCTTAATTCTTTCCTAACTCCTTTCCCAACGCCTCTTAATTCTAGTGCCTTCACTTGGTTAATTATTTCTAATTTCTCCTATATATAGCTTGCTTTGTATATATTTGTTTGTGTGGTGTCTCCCTCACTAGATTATAAATTCTTTTAGGGCAGGGACTTATTTTTTTCCTCTCTTTGTATGCGCAATGTTTAGCATAGTGCCTGACACATAGAAACTTAAAAAAATGTTCATTTTGCTTGCTTGATTGTAAATCGAGAGCCACATCCCAACCCCTAACTATGAAGAAAAATCAACAATTTCAGATATGCAGATGATACTTACTCTGATAGCAGACAGTGAAAAATTAAGAAACCTATTGATGAAGGTGAAAGAGGAAAATTTAAAAGCTAGTTTGAAGCTTAGCATAAAAAACCTAAGATCTTGGAGACTGGTCCCATCACTTCCTGGCAAACAAGGGGAGAAGAAAAGGAAGCAGTGTCAGATTTTATATTCTTGGCCTCAAAGATCACTGCAGATGGCAATTATAGCTATGAAATTAATAGACACTTTCTCCTTGGAAGTGGAGCCATGGCAAATCTGTACAGCACACTAAAAACCAGAGACATTACCTTTCCAACAAAGATTCATGTAATTAAAGCTATGGTTTTTCCCGTAACACTGTATGGCTATGATAGTTGGACTATTGAGTGCCTACAGAATTGTGGTCCTAGAGAAGGCTTTTGGGTATCCCTTGGACATCAAGGAGATCAAATCAGCCAATACTTAAAAGAAATTAATTCAGGCTATTCACTAGAAAGTCAAATACAGAAACTGAAGCTTAAACACTGGCCACATAATGAGAAGATGGGACTCATTGGAAAAAACTCTGATGTTGGTAAAGATTGAAGGCAAAAGAAGAATGGGACAGTAGAGGATGAGATGGACAGACCGTGCCATGGAAACAATGAACACAAACTTGGACAGACTTCAGGAGACAGTGAAGGATAGAAGAACCTGGTGTACTGTGGTCCATGGGGTCACAAAGAGTCAGACACAACTGAATGACTGAATAATAATGAAAAAATCTGTGGCTGTGCCTCCTTCCCCTCCCCCCGCTCCCCACCATGCCAAGGCTCTCTCAGCTCTTCTCACTATATATACTCTGATTGAGTGACCCCATTGGTTCCCATGGGTTCCATATATTTGCCTCTAGAATGTCTGAACTCTAGTCCTGAATCAATAAGTGGATTCCCAGATTTTGACCTGGATTTCCCATAGGCATTTCAAATTCAATATATCCAAAATTTTAACTAAGGATCTTTCTTCCAAACTCTTCCACTCTTCCAAACTTCTCTATTTCTATTGACGACACTACAGTCTGTCCAATCATGCAGCCTCAGAGTCATGCCCAACCCATGGCTCTCCCGAAGGCCACATGTCCAGTCAGTTACCCAGCCTTGCTGTTCTACCTCCATAACATCTCTCACATCTGTTCCCTTCCTTCCACTCAGAAGGCCACCACTCACCCAGGTGATTACAATATCTTTCGAATCAGGATCCCTGCCTCATTTCTCCCGTCCCCAATCTATTCTCCACACAGCTGCTTAAGTTATATCACCGAAGCCTAGATCTGACCGTGTCACTCGCTTGCACACAGGATCAAATACAAACCGCTCTTTGTTATTTCAAACCCTTCACAATCTGATCCCGATTTACCTTTCCAATCCCTCTCCTTTGCCCACTCTTCAGCAATAACCAAACCGACCTTCCTGCTGTTCTTCACACACTTAATTTTCCATCTTAATTCCTTTGCATTGACTATTCCTCATACACCAGGAATGCACTCCCTATTCACTCTCACCTTTTAGAATTCCTAGTTTCCTTTGGTACTCAGCTTAAACACCACCTGCATGAAGCTTTTTCTGATTCCCCAAACCTGAACCTGAGTTCAAATCTGACCTCAGATACTTATTAGTAATGTGACTCAGGGCAAATCATGTAACCTCTGTCTGCCTCAGTTTACCCATTTATGAAACAGAGATAATAATAGCACCTTCTTTCTAGAATTGTTTCAAGATTTGTAAAATATTTTGCATATCTTAAAGCACTATGTAAATGCTAACTATTATTATTATTATTCTTTCCCCAGTTAGTAGTTTATCACCTACAAAATTATCTTGTATTTATTTTATATACTCATTTTGTATAAACTCATATATGTACATTTATAGACTCATATATGTACATGGGGTCTTCCCTGATAAGAGTGTAAGCTCATTGAGGGCAACAACCCTTTTGCTTGTGTTTTTTTCTTCCTATGCCAATGCCTATTGCAGTGCCCAGTACATAGTTGCCATTTAACAAATGTTTATTGATTATCTGTAGTGCCTGCTATGCACAAAGTCCTATACTTGGTATTAGGGATAAAACAACATACATCAAACACTCTGTTAGCAAGGATCACATGATCTTCACCACTGAAAGCCCCTTGATCACCAGATGATCAAGGGGCTTTCAGTGGTGAAGGAGAAGGACAATGAATGATTAACTATAGAATCAATGAATGATTAACTATAAAATCAAAACTTATTAGAGGGGAAATTGAAGCTAGAATAAGATTGATAGACTGAGAGAATAAGTTGAAGCTTAAACACTTTGGCAACATAATGAGATGATGGAACTCATTGGAAAAGACCCTGATGCTGGAAAAGATTGAAGGTAAAAGGAAAAAGGGAATGGCAGAGGATGAGATGGCTAGATGTCATGGAAACAATGAACAACCACTTGGACAGACTTTGAGAGACAGTAGAGTCTAGAAGGGCCCTGGTGTGCTATGGTCCATGGAGTTATGAAGAGTCTGAAACAACTGAATGATTGAACAACAACAGAAGTGAAGAACAGGCAAGGGAAGGAAGGCATTAAGGGAGTGGGAGGGGTTAAAAGATGAGGGATTATTATTATAAGAGGGGAAATTCGGAGTTCAGGATCTGGAATAGTTTTGAGTAATAGTGAGGGAACTGTGTAGCAGCAAGCACCTTAGATGGCTGCTAGCACAGGTTCTTAGATCTGCTTTTCTAAAGGAAAGCAACTCAAAATGGGTTAACAGTCTTACTTTAATCCAGAGGTTCTCAACCTGTGGGTCACGAGGGTCACGAACAACCCTTTCACAGAGGTCACAGGGGTCGCCCAAGACCACTGGAAAACACATATTTCCGATGGTCTTAGGAACCAAGACACGGCTCCTCCATCCATCTCCAGGCAGGTCCGCCCACATGCAGACACACTCACATACGAGTATTCAAGGGTCACAGCATTAGGAAGGTTGAGAACCACTGCTTTAATCAAACATATATCATTTACCTAGTTCAGGGGGAAAAATCAGCACCCTGAACTTCAGAGAATTCAAACAGAAGTTACAAGCAAACAAAGAAACAGATCAGCAGATGGGCTTCCAGTCATCTGACCATTACATCCA
>CM053587.1:90291999-90308052 GCA_028646515.1 Pseudochirops corinnae | reverse complement strand
AGGAAGTGATGGGACAAGTCGCCAAGATCTTAATTTTTTTGATATTAAGCTTCCAATTATCTCATTAAGAGGCTTCTTAATTTTTCTTCATTTTCTGTCATCAGAGTGGTGTCATTTGCATATCTGGGATTGTTGATATTTCTCCTGGCAACCTTAATTCTGGCTTTTGATTCATCCAGCCTGGCACTTCACATAATGTGCTCAGCATAAAAGTTAAATAAATAAAATGACAATATTCAGCCTTGTACTCCTTTTCCAATCTTAAACCAACCATTTGTTCCACATTCAGTTCTAACTGTTGCTTCTTGGCCTGCATTCAGGTTCCTCAGGAGACAAGTAAGATGATCTGGTACTCCCATCTCTTTGAGGACTTGTCACATTTTGTTGCGATCCACACAGTCAAAGGTTTTATTATAGTTGATGAAGCAGAAGTAGATGTTTTTTCTAGAACTCCTTTGCTTCTCCAGTGAATCCAGTGAATGTTGAATATTTGGTCTCTAGTTCCTCTGCCTCTCCAAAAACCAACCTGCTTTTCTGGTAATTCTTGGTTTACACGTTGCTGAAGCCTAGCTTACAGAATCTTAAGCATAACCTTGTTGTTTTTCATTTGTTTTCAGTCAAGTCTGACTCCTCATGACCCCATTTGGGGTTTCCTTGGCAGATACTTGGAGTGGTTTGTCATTTTCTTCTCCAGCTCATTTTACAGATGAGGAACTAAGGCAGACATGATTAAGTGACTTGCCCAGGGTCACACACCTAATAAGAGTCTGAAGCCAGATTAGAACTCAGGAAGATGAGTCTTCCTCATTCTAGGCTTGGTGCTTTGTCCATTGTGCCACCTACCTACCTTAAAGCACAACCTTGCTGGCATGTGACGTGAGTGCAATTGTTTGGTAATTTGTACATTCTTTGGCATTTCTCTCTTTACGACTGGGGCATAAACTGATCTTTTCCTGATAGGGGATGTGTAGTTCTGCCCAGGAACATGAGCACCAGAATATTCTGAGAATGCAGAAGGACAGTAACACCAAAACACAGAAGTCATGACGACAGTTATGTCTCTGGGTCAGTGTGTCCTGTTTTATTCTGCATTTCATGACCCAGATGTCCTGTTGATATGCTCTGTTCCGGGGACACGTCCTTCCTTTTGATGTTTACTCGACCCTTGCGGCGTCAGAGGTGATTACAGGGGAGGTGGGCTATTTGCCAAGGGGCTCAGTAGGGGGATAAAAAAGAAGAAGCCCCGGGAATGAAATATGGATGGATATGGATATGGATGGATGAAGAGAACAATAAAGCTGTCTGCATATCCCTAACTCTTCTGGCTCCTGACTCTACTTTGTGGAATGCGCAGGCTGCATTACCGGGAGGCATGCCCCGAAGACCCAGGGAAAAAAGGGTAAGGCTGGCTGCCCCCTGGCGTTAGGTCAGGTCATAGTGGCTCCCAAATAGGAGCTTGAAAAGAAAGGGCAGTCAGACCCCATGAAAAACAGGAAGACTTAGTAAAGTACCCCGTAGGTAAGGGAAGCCAGGAGGAAAGATGGGAAACATACCCATAATTAAGCCAGAAGAGCCAGAGATCTGGGCAAGACAGCTTTACAAAACAGTTAAAAAGCAGAAAGTTTCACTACCACTGAGTGACCTTCAAGTTTTTATACATAAGATACAAACGGTCTCGCCATTTCCCTCTTTAGGACTGGGACATAAACTGATCTTTTCCAATCTAGAGGCCATTGTTGAGTTTTCCAGAATTGCTGTCTATTGAGTGCAGCACTTTAATTGAATCATCTGTTAGCACAGTGGTTCTCAACCTGTGGGTTGCGACCCCTTTGGGGGTCGAACAGGGTCACCTAAGACCATCAGAAAACACATATTTCTGATGTTCTTAGGAACCAAGACACTGCTCCTCTATTTGTCTCCAGGTGGGTCCGCCTACATGCAGATATGCCCACATACGAGTATTAAACGGTCTCGGCATTAGGAAGGTTTAGAATCACTGTGTTAGCGTTTTAATTCTCTGACCTCCACTAGCCTTATTATTAACAATACTTCCAAAGGCCCACTTGACTTCTTTCCCCAAGGTGTCTGTCTCTAGATCACCAACCCCACCATCATGGTTATCAGTTATGTTAAGATCTTTCTTGTACAATTCTTCTATATGTTCTTGCTACTTCTTCTTACTGTCTTCTGCTTCTGTTAAGTCCCTACCATTTTCGTCACCTTGATAGCTCTAATTTTCTTTGCATTGCTCATTTAAGAAAACCTTCTTATCTTTCTACTATTGTCTGGAATTCTGCATTCAGTTGAATATATCCTTCTCTTTCTCCTTTACCTTTTGCTTTCCTTTTTTCTCAGCTATTTGTACAGCCACATCAGACAGCCATTCTTCTTTCTCGCTTTTCTTTTTCTTTGGGATGGTTTTTTATTTTATGGGGCAGCTAGGTGGTACAGTGAATACAGCACTGGTTCAGGAGTCCGGAGGACCAGAGTTCAAATCTGACCTCAGATACTTAATATTTACTAGCTGTGCGACCTAGGACAAGTCACTTAACCCTAATTATCTTGCCTTCCCCCCCCCCAAAAAAAATAAAATTTTTTAATTTTTACTCCAATTACATGTTAAAACAATTTTACACAATTTTTTAAGTTTTTATTTCCAAATTCTATCCCTCCTCCTATTTTTCTCTTTCCTGAGACAGCAAGCAATCAGATATAGGTTATACATGTGCAATCATGTCATTTTGTACAAGAAGATTCAAATAAAAGAAAATGAACAAAAGAAAGTGAAAAATAATATGCTTTATTCTGTCTTTAAACAATATCTGTTCTTTCCCTGGAGATAGATTGAATGCTTCATTATTAATCCTTTGGAATTGTCTTGGATCATTGTATTGCTGAGAATAGCTAAGTCATTCACAGTTATTCATCAAGCAATATTGCTGTTACTATGTATAACATTCACCTGGTTCTGCTCACTTCACTCTGTATACATCATATAAGTCTTTCCAGGTTTTTCTGAAATCATTCTGCTTGTCATTTCTTATAGCACAATAATATTCCATTACAATCATTTTAGCCATCCCACAATTGGCGGGCATCCTTTGATTTCCAATTCTTAGCCACCACAAAAAGAGCTGCTATAAATATTTTTGTGCAAGTAGGTTCTTTTCATTTTTAGTGGCTGTCTTTGGGATATAGCCCTAGTAGGGGCATTGCTGAGTTAAAGGGTATGTACAGTTTCATAACCTTTGGGCATAGTTTCAAATTGCTCTCCAGAATGACTGGATCAGTTCACAACTCCACCAACAACGCATTAGTGTTCTTTGGGATGTTTTTTGTTGCTGCCCATTCTATGATATTGTGAACTCTGTCCATAGCTCTTCAGTTACTCCCAGATCTCATCCCTTAAACCTATTCCTCACTTTCACTTCATATTCGTAAGGGACGTTATTTAGGTCATACCTGATAAGATCTACATGATCTGATGGTTTTTCCTACTTTTTCAGTTTTAGCCTGAATTTTGCAATAAGAAGCTTATGATCTTAGCCACAGTCAGATCCAAGTCTTGTTTCAATTGCCAATATAGAACTTCTCTACCTTTGGCTGCAAAGTATATAATCAATCTGATTTCAATATTGACCATCTGGTGACATCCATATGTAAAGTCACCTTTGGGGTTGTTGAAAAAAGTATTTGTTATGACCCCCTACTTTTTTTGACAAAACTCCATTAGTCTCTGCTCTGCTTCATTTTGTATTCCAAGACCAAACTTGTATTATTTCAATTACCTTTTGCCTTTTTACTTGCATTCTAATACCGCATGGAGAAGATGACATCTTTTTTTTGATATTATTTCTAGAAGATGTTGTAGGTCTTCATCGACTTCAGCAACTTTGGCCTCTTCAGTATCAGTGATTGGAGCATAGATTTGTATTACTGTGATGCTGAATGGTTTGTCTTAGATTTGAACAGATATCATTTTGTCATTTTTAAAATGTTTAAAAATTTATTGATTTATTTTTAGTTTTTAACATTCACTTCCATAAGTTTTAAATTTCTTCTCCTTCCTCTCCACTTCCTCCTGAAGACAGCATGCAATATGACATGGCTCTACATATACATTCCTATTAAACACATTTTGACGTTAGTCATGCTGCATAGAAGAATTATAATGAATGGGAGAGACTATGAGAAAGAAAAAACAAAACAAAAAAATAAAATAGTCTGTTTCATTCTGCATTCTGATTCCATAGTTCTTTCTCTGGGTGTGGGTTTACCATCATGAGTCCTTTGGAATTATTTTAGGTGCTTGCATTGCTGAGAAGGGCTAAGTCTATCAAAATCAGTCATTGCACACTGTGGCTGTTTCTGGAAACAATGTTCTCCTGGTTCTGCTCACTTCACTCAGCATCAGTTCATATAAATCTTTCCAGGATTTTCTGAGGTCTGCCTGTTCATCATTTCTTACAGCACAATAGTATTCCATTACATTCATATACCATGAATACTTGTTCAACCATTCCCCAGCTGATAGACATCCCCTCAATTTCTGGTTCTTGGCCACCACAAAAAGAGCTGCTATACATTCTGTTATTTTTGAGATTATACCCCCGTATTACTTTTCTTGCAGTCTCATTGACTATAAGGGCTCCTCCCTTTCTTCTGAGGGATTCTTGCCCACAGTAATATAGATAATGATCACCTAAATTAAATCCACTCATTCCCATCCATTTAAGTTCACTGACACCCAAAGTATCAACATTTAATCTTTTCATCTCCTGTTTGAACACATCCAGCTTACCTTGGTTTATAGATCTTATATCCCAGGTTCCTATGCAGTGTTAATCTTTACAGCATTAGATTGTTTTTTCATCATCAGACACATCCACAGTGGAGTTCCCCCTTCGCTGTGGCCCAGTCACTTCATTCTTTCTGGAGCTACTTTTGGTTGTCCTCCACTCTTCCCTGGTGACATTTTGGATACCTTCTGGCCTAAAGGGCTCCTGTTCCAGTGTCATACCTTTTATCATTTTAATGCTGTCCATGAGACTTTCTTGGCAAAGATATTGGAGTGGCTTGCCATTTCCTTCTCCAGTGGATGACCTTTTTTCAGAACTCTCCACTATGACCTGTCTATCTTAGATAACTCTGTACAGCATAGCTCTTAGTTTGACTGAGTTATGCAAGTCTCTCCGCTATGATAAGGTGGTATTCCAAAAGGGACCTGAGCAATAAGTGCTATTATTATCCCCTTTTTACAGATATAGAAACTGAGGCAAACAGAGGTTAATGACTTGCCCAGGATCATACAGTTAGTAGACTGAATTTGAGTTTGGGTCTCCCTGACTCCAGGTTTGGTGCTTTATCCATTGCACCATCTAACCACCCTAGATGCTAGTCTATTGTATTTTTTTCTTCATTTCATGAGAATCCTATACATGTATTAGTATCCTTGGTGAAGGAATGAGAAGGAAATAGATATTTTCAAAAATTATTCATATAGCAGAACACAGATTAATAAGTACATAATTTGCTTTAAAATGGAGAAAATACAATATCTGACTGTGTTATTTGTTCTTTACCAAAAAGCACTTGATTTAACAAAGTAAAACCCACTCATAAAGGCCCTCTTTTAACAAGGAAACTTTCTCGCTTGGGTTAAGATCATATGTAATGAGGATCTGGAATGTAACCAGGGGCTTAAAGCCCATATAAGATCTTCCTCACTGGTAGAGATTGATTACTGTGATGGATACTTGATGGAAGTATCTTACGTCAGGCTTTCTGCGTCCATTTCCTTGATCTTCTACCTCTATAAGAAGATAAAGATTGAGCACTAATGATTGTTATCATTAATATAACGACATTGTTATATTAATAATTATTATCATTAAAATTTACAAAGCACCTACTATGTGCCAGGTACTCTGCTAAACACTTTACAAATATTATTTCATTTGATCTATATATAATATGCCTTAATAAATATTAAGAGGAGTTGATCTGGGGAGTCTGATCAGTTTGGAAAATTTTTCAGTCAACTTGATCAAATTATAGGGCTTGAGTCTTTGTTTCCATGTTTTCTGAGATGCACCTCCCCATGGAGAGTGTGGACATACCCACTGGGAATGAACCTGTCAAAAGAACTGTCCCTATCTACAGTTTATAAAAATCGGCTGAAACACTGGTTTGCTCTCTCTTTTGAACTTCCTTTTTGCCTGTCTCAATTCAGAAGGTAGACCATACTGGGGAGCAGACCCTCGGGGTTATATCCTGCTTAGTTCTGTGTTCAAGAGTTTTCATATTCAAAGGTTTAAGGAGTTAACTTTCTGGAGAGAGAAAAGTTTTCTCTGGCACCATGTACTCCTGGAGAAAGAATAGGATTTCTCACGTAGTACTTGGACAATGTTCTACTTGGTTAAACTGGTGATTTATTTGGGAAGTACAGAGTCAATAAAAAGGGACTTAATTGTGGAGCAGAGCCAAAGTGTGCCTGTCTTCTGCTAGGATTCCAAACCACACAATGATACTATAGGCAAGAATTGGACAGGACCCCAAAGAAGAACTAGAAATCCAGCAGAATACCAGACAGTGGTTCCAACGTCCAGTCAACAAGTGTTTATTTAGTGCTCATTATGTTCTAGTCACTGTGCCAAGCTCTGGGGAGACAAATACAAACAAAATATAATCTGTACCCACAGGGGGCTTACTTGTGAGCTGAAAAAGTAGGGGTTGGAGGGGTGAGGTAGAGAGAGAGAGAGAAGGAAGCCAAGGCATGGTGGTGATCTGTTGGAGAAGGAACGATGGTTAGCTTGACCCTTCCTCAAAACGGAGATTCAGAGAACTCACCAACAGGAGAAAGGACTTAAGGGGCAGAGAGAGAAGGCAACTGAAGCACTGTGGGAAAGTCCAGAGAGAAAAGCATGGATAACTTGGGTATTTCCTCACAATGGAAGTTCTAGGAGGAAATGACCAATTGAAGAAGGGGGCTGCAGGGCAGAGGAATGACACCATGGAACTCAATTCCTTTCCAGTGGAATCTTATAGGCTCCTCAAAATGTGTTTGCCCAAGTGACAAACACATATTGTCCATACATACATGTTTAGATGTGGCTCTAAAGGAGGAATGAATAGAGAGATATCTCTAAAGTCTCCTCCTCCCACCCTTCTCCAAGGGAGAAACTGATTATTACCCAAAAGGGAATGAGGGTCAAGGAAGAAAGGAATAAGCATTTATACAGAACTATGTGCCAGGCATTGGGCTAAGGGCTTCACAAATCTTAACTCATTTGATCTTCAAAACCTGTGAGAAAGGTGCTGTTATTACTGTCACTTTTTATTTTGGGAAACTGAGACAAATAGAAGTTAAATCCAGGGGTAAACAGTCTGAGTTCACAGTTAAAATGTCTGAGGGCAGATCTGAACACAGCAGGCCCCCCTAGAAGGCCTAGGGTTCAGTGCACCAGGTGTTCGGTGAGGACTAGCACCTCTGGTGGGAGGGCTGCTTTCCACCTTTCGTGTCTACCTGATTCTCCCAACTTCCACTGGTGGCTCTAAGAAGCTATAGCATACACAGTGGCCCCACCCTTGTAAAACCATCTCAACAAACGGGCTAAACCAGTTTGAGGGCAATCAAAGGGTTCCTCACCTGTCAGTGAGTTAGGGGGGTGTCTACCCCAAGCATATGAAGATTTCCCCAGTGGAATGTATGGATGAGAACAGTTTGTTCTGCCTAAGTTTATTAGTAGTAAATGTTGATGATTTTTGTGTGTTTATTTTATAGCCCCCACTTTTGCTAAAGTTATATATCTTGTTGTCTCTTTTTTTTTTAGTTAATTCATTGTATAGTTTTTATTTGGGGTCTTCTTCATTACCCACTAATACCTCCATCTATATAGTCTGACTTCCTTTCCCACTGCTACTGAAAAGACTCTCTCTAAGTAACTTCTTACTTACAAATCCAAGTGTCCTCACACTCTTTGCCCTTTCTGTAGCAGACTATGACCATTCTTTCCTCCCTTGATCATCTCTCCATCCTAATCCTCCATGACACTGTTCTGTCCTGCCTCAGAGTCTTCTCTGTCTCTTATCATTTATGTTCTTATTCCATCTCCCTAAGTGTTAGTTTTCCCCAAATCACTGTCCTGGACAATCTTCAATTCTCAATTCAAGATAATTTTGTAAAGAAGCCACTCCGAGGAAGGCACTATGCTTGGGACTCCTAGTTTACCCTGATGACTGGCCATAAAGGGAATAAGTTAGGCGCCTGCCTTTGAACCCTAGACTTCTGATGAATGATAGGGAAGCTTGAAGGATACAGGCAAGTCATTGAAACTGTCTGTTGCAAAAGAGAGGATGATGTAGGCAGGGATGGGGAACCTTTGGCCTTGAGGCCACATGTGACTCACTAGTGGTCCCCACTCCTGGTGTAGAGCATGCTATGTCTATCTCACTGAAAACAGGTAGCCCTCTTTCTCTCCTATGCTTTCTCTACCATGTCCCAGAAACCTCCTCACCCTAGCTCACTCCATCCCTATGCTTCTCTTACTAGAAGTACTTTATCACCACTCTATCCTTTCCTCTCCCTTTTATGTGTTGTCTTCCCCTGTTAGAATGTAAGTTTCTTGAAGGCAGGACTGTCTTTCTACTTGTATTTGTATGTCTGGAGGCCATCAACAATTGTCTTGAACTATATCTGGCCACTGGACCCAGATGACTCGGGAGGAGAGAGTGAGACTGTTGACTTTGCACAGTCCTCCATAACTTCAATTTACTTGCAAGTCATGGCATCTCCTTCCTAATGTCATGGTCCTCTTCCAGAGTGAAGTACAAACAGCAACCTGTCAATAGTAGTAACTGCCTTACTGGAGATCCAACTGGCCAGTTCCAGTTGGGCAACTCAATTCTTTCCTTCCTTCCTTCCTTCCTTCCTTCCTCTCCCTCCTCTACCACCTTTCCCTCCTCTCCCTCTGTTCACATAGGGAATCATACCCTTACCTATGGGTGCTGTGCCCAAAGGAATATAAATTTTGATCACTGAAACCTAGCAAGGTATCTCAAGATTTATGGGCTAGATTTCTTCTTTACTGACCATGCCTTGAAACTAAATCACTCTGACTCTCATTGACTGGCCAGCAATAGGTCCCAGTCCAAGCCTCACTTGGTCATTGGATTTCAATGACTCAGAGTGAGTATAAATAGCAATTGTTTCTCTTTTGGCCAGAAACCCTGAAGTTCTTCTCCTCCCTGATTGATTTTTTTTTAACTAGGTAAAAGAGGCCATTCTTTGCCTAATCTTTACCTAGCCTTAGTCACTGAATGGGCAATGCCTCAGACAATCTTAAATATAGGACAGACCTTAAAAAGGCCAAAGCCTCTCACTTCATCAGTCATACTGATCTATATCTTGTCACGGACCCAGATGGCTCCAGAAGAGAAAGTGAGGCTGGTGATTTTGAACAGCTCTGCCTCACTTAAATCCAGTTTACTTGCAAGTTATGACATCTTCCTAATGTCATGGTCTTTTTCAAGAATAAGAATAAAAAACCACAACATTTGTATGTCTAGCATCTAACACAGTGTCAGATACCTAGTAAGTATTTAATAAATGCTTTCTAAATTTATTGATTTGAGATTGAAAGATGAAAAGTAGCATAAAGAATTTGTAATCTAATGGAGGATACTGGCATAAGGAAAAAAATCCCCAAAACTTTAAGTTGTGGCCTAGAACCCCAAGCTTTAAGTTTGAATTATGTTGTGAGAGTGGAGGGGAAAAAGGTTTCTTATTAAAATCATCTTTGTCTCATTTTCTCCCACCCCAGTTTCCCCAGGTAATCTCACACATGTCTAGGTCTGGTATAGATGTGAATAAAAGGATCCTTAGCTTCCATGCAAGTACCCAGCTCACAGTAGATTTCAGACACAGAACCAGCTTTATTTCTCCTCACACACAGTGTAGAACACCACAGAAGACTCATCATAGCCATAAGCAACCAGTATAATTCTCCCTGCCTTTTCACAGAGTCCTATCCCCCACACCCAGGTGCTTAGCCTCCCTGTACTGTGTTTTGGACTCCCTACCAGAAGGAAAACTCACTTGGATTTTCTAAAGTGTTAACTTGTTAGCCTCTAGTAATTTCTGCTATTTGGATAGGTCATGACAGCTGTAAGGGAAGGGGAAGGGGAGGTTTGCTTTCTTTAATTTCACACACAATCCCTTGTGGCTCCTGTGGCTCCACGGGCGCATAAATGCTCCTCTTCTTTCCAGAAACCGGATTCTGCCATCTCTTGGGCTTAATTAGGGTTAGAATTAGAAATACTATCACCTCCAGGACTGATAGGTGATTCCTCTGGGGACCATGATAATGCACAGGCTGCACCAAACAGGTGCCAGCATATACTCTAAGGACTCTGCTCTCCCTTCAGTTCTCTCAGGATCTCTCTGATTCTGGAGGTATATTTGCTCCCTTTTTATTGGCCCAAGGTCCCCATATGTGGTTCAGTTCTACTAGGAGCCCAATGAAATCATGCCCAATCAATGTCAGAGGGACTTTATATCTCTCAAGGAGGCAAAATCCAAATTCTAAAAATAAAAAAAGGCTCATCTTTAATGTCATCAAGCTGAACAAGTTCTCCTATTCACATTTTTTTTTTGCAAAAATATGATACAAAGTAGAAAGTGATTGAGGCAAAGGAGAAACCCAGAAGAAGTGTTGGAGAAATTTTTTTTCATTGTATACAAGAGGGTAAGAGGGGGTGGTATGGGGAGTGGGTAGGAGAAGGGGAGAATCATTGTAAGCTTCCTGGAGGAGTTGACAATAAAATTGGGAAGGTAGATAAGAACTTGGAAAGGCTGGCATTTCGGGTGTGGGGGATACATCTACCTAAATGTATAAAGTGGAGAGAATGAAGGACAAGACTGGGGAAAAGCTAGTCATCTAACTTAATTGGAATGCCAATTGAGGGAGGGTACTGGTATGAAATAATTCTGGTCAGGGAGAGTATTCAGAATACAAAACCATGAAGAGAAATGTACAGCCTAGGCCTGTGATTTCACTGGTATAAAGAATTCCTGGATGAGGAAATTCTCTCTACCAGTTCAGGTAGGTACCTTCGTAGTAACATAGAGCATTGTTCACTCTCTCTCTTATTTTCCCAGGATCACATAGATAGTATGTGTCAGAGGCAAGACTTCAGCCTAGATCTTCCTAGTTCCAAAGTCAACTCTCTATCCATTATGCCACTTGGTCTCTCTTGATTGGGAAAATGCAAAGCCAAAGTAGGAAAACAGAGAAGAAACAAGGCCCAAAGGGTCCCAATGAGGCTGAAGAGTGAGGTTGGAAGGTTGTTATTGTATTTGTCCTTGTTCTTGAAGAGGACCAGGACATCAGGGAATGATGCCATGAGTTGCAGTTGACTTGGATTTGCGTGAAGTGGAGTTGGGTAAGGTCACCAGCCTCACTTCCTCCTCCAGAACCATCTGGGTCCAGTGGTCAGATATTCATCAAGATGACTACAGATGGCCCTGAGGTTGGAAGGAGTGAGGCAGCAGGAAAGGCATCATCAGAGAAATGAATTTCAGGGTTTAAGATCGTGGAAGTGGAGCAATTTGGGACGATAGTGATATTGAATTTGTGAGTAACCCTGAGGATGGCTGATGTAGAATGGAGATGGAGGCCAGGGCATTAGAAGGGGAATAAATGTTCATTTTGAAGGCATCCAGGATAAAGTCTAGAGCTGAAGAGGAGGATTGAGAGTGAGGTACTTGTCAATGAAGAAAGCAGGACAATAACCTAAAGGTTACTGTCAATCAATCAACCTTCCAACGTAAATTAAGCATTTACTATGTAGCAGGAATGTGTTAGGTGTTAGGAACACAAAGACAAATGTGAAAGTAGTCCCTGGCTTCAAGGAGATTTCAGTCTAGCCAGGGGAGAAAATGTAAATGTCTATGAGGCAGCTCGGTGGTGCAGTGGATAGGGGGCCCAACCTGGGATCAAGAAGACTCCTCTTCCTGAATTCAAATCTGGCCTCAGATACTTCCTAGCTGTGTGACTTTGGGCAAGTCGCTTAACCCCATTTGCCTCAGTTTCCTCATCTTTAAAATAAGCTGCAGAAGGAAATGGCAAACCTCTCCAGTATCTTTGCCAAGAAAACCCCAAATGGGGTCACAAAGAATCAGACACAACTGAAAGGACTCAACAACATACAAATTAGAAATAGAACTAGTGTTACAGGGGAAGGTATTAGCAACTGGGGGAGCTGGAAAAGGCTTCCAGGAGGGAGCACCATTAGGTCTAAGCCCATCTGAGATTCTCTCCTTCAGGGGAGAGGAAGACCCTGCCCTGTGTGAGGCGCCGGGCAGAGGAAGAAGAGAGTTGGTTCTTTCTCCTCAAGTCCACTTTGGGACTCTCCAGTGGGAGTTCTTTTGGAGACTCTCCAGGGTGAGTTCCTTATGGGAACTCATCATGCTTCAAGTCAAGGTTCTTTGGGGGCTTCTGGTTTCCAGCTCCAAGAGGGAAGAGGGAAGAGACAAACTCCAATTTAGGTTACTGAAGGAAAAGACTCTGGAAAGACATGGGAGGAGCCAGCAGTCTCCATCATGTTCCTATTCCCAGCTTGCTATACTAGAGACTTGGAGGAGTTTCTGCTTGAGAGACCTAGGAAACTCTTGGTTAGGCTAAGTTATCACTCTTCCAATGGGAGAGCTCCTTCACTCTGAATTATCTGTTATATATTTTCCTGTGTATACCTCCTCTGATTTCTGTTTCTGCTATGATTTGTATAAATGGGTTGATCTGCTATTTGCTATGTGTGTTCATTATGGAACCAGTAAACTGTGGGGGAAAGGGTCAAGCCTTGGATACAAAGCTTAAGGTCCTCTCAATAAAAGGGATAAAAAAAAAATCAGAAGTTAACACAAACCTGATCATATCCCCTAGACCAGTGGTTCTCAACCTTCCTAATGCCACCACCCTTTAATACAGTTGCTCAAGTTGTGGTGACCCCCAACCATAAAATTATTTTTGTTGCTACTTCATAACTGTAATTTTGCTACTGTTATGAATCGTAATGTAAATACCTGATATGCAGGATGTATTTTCATCGTTACAAATTGAACATAACCCACAGGTTGAGAACCGCTGCCCTAGACTAATAATATTTAAGGAAGCAGATAGATGTACTTCTAGCCTGGTACCCCTTCTCTCAGGAGAGCAGAGCAGCCAAACATTTGACTTCCCCTCTTGACAGGAATGAAAATATCCCTTGGAGAAGAGTGTGGGAAGGAGGTAGAGATGTCTATTCTACCTCCCTTCCAGTCATACAATGACAAGTCTTCACCACATATGGGACCCACTCTCTCACTACAAAGAAAATTTGGGATTTTGAGAAATTAAGATGAGGAGGGAGAGCATTTCAGGAACAGGGGATAGCCAGGACAAGACACACAGGGAGGCGATGGAGTGATGTATATGAGGAACAGCAAGAAGGGCAGCCAAAGGAACTGATTATTGATTGATCTGGATAGATCGAATCAAATGGAGTGAATAAATTTTTAAAAAGAGATTGGTGACTAGAACATGGGACTTTGCCTTAACATCAGACTTACAGGGAGAACTTCCTCAAACTTTGGATAAATCTTCTAGTCCATGCCACCACAGGCCATAAGAACCCCTAGCTCCACTCCCCAGGATCCCATCACTGTTCTGAGAACTTCCTCCTCCATCCCCAATCTCCTGGTGACTGATCCTCCCGCACCCTCTTCTTGTCCGGACTCTCCCTGGAATACAAAAGCCACTACTCATCACACACCCCTCCTCCAATGATTTTGTCCCAGATGAAAATATGGTTCTGTTACTCAGTTCCAGTGACAGTGTTGTGAGGGTCTGAAAGTTGCAGTGGGAAGCAAGCAGAATACTAGGTCCTCCTGATTACCCCACGTGTCCTGAGCTAGAGAAGAGCGACCAGCCATTGGAGAGGGTAGCAAGGTAGCAAGTTTCAAGTTATTCAGTTTGGAAGGATTATAACAGGAAGATATCTAGGGTGGTAGAAAGTTGGTTAAAAGTAAATAAAAGAATAAATAGAAGAGGTGGGGAGAGAAAGGGCTAAAAGTAGTCAAGGATAAAGATATAGGGAGAATTAGTGAGAAAAAAAAACTTTTTCATAGGAAGGCTGTGGTTCTGAATGACAGGAAACAGAAGAGATTGGAATTTTCTGGCGCTAAAGCTCAGAGAGAACCAAGTAGACAGAAGCTTAGAGGATAAATTGGACCCAAGATTCTAATTAGCATTTTGGCAAGATGATTCCTTTGTCGACACTTAGCCACTGTGTATAGCTGGCATTTACATAGCTTTAAAGTACTTTGCATTATCTTATTTGGCCCTCACAACAACTCTAAGAGGTTAAGTACTACAAATATTATTCATGGAATCATTAGAGCTGGAAGAGACCTCGGAAGCCACCTAATTCAACCCTTTCATTTTACAAATGGGGAAACTGAGACCAAGGGAGGTTAATTTGTCCAAGTTCTCCAGTTAATTCGTGTTGGAGGCAGTGTAAGAGGCCAGGCCCTTTGACTCCAGAACCAGTGCTCATGCCACATGCCTCTGTACAGATGAGGAAAAAGATTCAGTGGTGATGTCACTCACCTGTCATCACACAGCTAGTAATATATCAGAGGCATGATTCTAACCCAGGACTCTGCTGATTCCAAGTTGAACTGTCTTTCTGTTATAGGCTGCTTAGGTGAACAGTGAGGAGAGTCAAAAATTAAGGCCATCTTTAAAGCTATCTTTCTCCCTCTATCTCTGTCTCTCTGTCTCTGTCTCTCTCTGTCTCTCTGTCTCTCTCTGGTCTCCCTGTCTCTTTCTGTCTCTCTTTGTCTCTCTCTGTCTCTGTCTCTCTCTGGTCTCTCTGTCTCTCTCTCTGTCTCTTTCTATCTCTCTCTCTCTCTCTGTCTCTCTCTGTCTCTCTCTGTCTCTGTCTCTATCTCTCTCTCCTTGCTTTTTCTCAGTAATCTTAACTACTCCATTACTCCATGACTTCAATGAACAGAAAACTCTCAAATCTGTATATCTGGTCAGAATCTCTCCCTTAAAATTTTTCTAATGGCCTACCTAATCTGTGTACTTAGATGTCCCACTGATGCCTTTAAAAACATGTCAACAAGGAACTCATCAGCTTCCCCTTTAAACCTGTCCCTCATTCCAAACCTCAGTATTTCTTATTGGCAGCTTGATGGCATAAGTAGACAGAGCAGTTGACCTGGAGTCAAGAAGACCTGAGTCTAAATCCAGTCTCAGACTCTTACTACCTGTATGACCTTGGGTAAGCCCCTTAACCTCTGTCTGCCTCAGTTTTCTTATCTGTAAAACAGGGATGATAATGGCACCTGCCTTCCGTGAATGTTGTGAGGATCAGTTGGGGTAACATTTTAAAAGTGCTTTGCAAACCTTAAAGTGCTATGTAAATGTTAACTCATTATTATCATCTTAGATTTGTTATTATTACTATTACCTTAGATTTCGCTTTGGCTGGATTTGGGGAGAGAGGGAGAGGAAAGAATCCACCTGTTGCCAACACCTGTTGATTTTTATTCCACAATGCTTCTGGTATCTGTGTCATTTTGAAAGCTGGAACAATCACTACCCTAATTCATGTCTTACTTGAACTACTGGGTTTCCTCTTAAAGAGCTTTGCCTAATTCCAGGTTCTCCCCTCTCTGATTCTTTATACAACTGCTAAAATGATTTTTAAAAATTGATTTGTTCGTTTACTTTTCGTTTACAAGATTCAGTTCTGCAATCCCTTGAGTTTCAAATTTTGTCCCCTTCCTCCCCCTTCCCCCCCCTCCCCCGCCCCAAGGCGGCTTGCAATCAAGTAGAGGATCTGCAAAGACTTTCACATTGGACATTAGTAGGGTTGTTTAGAAGGGTCGTAACTGATGGAATGAACAATGGGAAACAAAACCAAACATGGAAAAGAAAAAGAGCATGTAGTTTGCTTCAGTCTCCATTTAAACTCTGTTCTTTCTATTCTTTCTCTGAATGTAGA
>CM053587.1:90269502-90291499 GCA_028646515.1 Pseudochirops corinnae | reverse complement strand
TTATTTATAGCCCTTTGGGCATAGTTCCAGATTGTTCTCCAGAATGGTTGAATCAGTTCACAACTCCACCAACAATACATTAGTGTTCCAATTTTTCCACATCCTCTCCAGCATTTGTCATTTTCCTGTTTTGTCATCTTAGCCACTTTGACTGGTGAGATATGGTACCTCAAAGTTGTTTCGATAAAATGATTTTCTTGATGCAAGGTCTAACCATATCACTTCTTGCCTTATGAAGCATGAGAGAATCCCTATGGCCAAAAGGGTAAAACAGCAGCTGTTTAGCAGGGGATTTACTAAGTGAGGTGTCTGGAGTGTTCAGGGAGGACTAGCACCTCTGCTAAGGTTTTTTCAGGGCTGCTAAGCCTTTTCAGGGCTGCTAATACACCTTTAGCATCTCACCTGTAGCTCCAAGAAGCTGTAGCATGTGCAGCAGCTACAGCCTGTAAACCCATCTCAGCAGATGGGCTAAACCAGGTTGAGGTTAGCCAATTTTGTTTTGTTTTGTTTTTTGAGGCAATCAGAATTAAGTGACTTGCCCAGGGTCACACAGGTAGTAAGTGTCAAGTGTCTGAGGCCACATTTGAATTCAGGTCCTCCTGACTCCAGAGCTGGTGCTCTCTCCACTGTGCTACCTATGGATATTAAATTCATTGGTGAGTTAGTGGGGATGCCTACCCCAAGCAAGTGAAGACTTCTGATGGAATGGGCAGACAAGAATAATTTCTTCCCATGGCCATGAAGGCAGCTGAAGCAGGTGCTATGGAGCTATTAGAGCTAGGCAAGACATCAAAGATGCCAAAGTCATCTACTTCATTCCAGGCCATTGCCAGGGATCCTGACTTTTGTCCTGCCACAGCACTTTGATGACTCTGGGAGAGAGAATGAGGCTGACAACTTTGTATAACTCTGCCTCACTCAAATTCAATTCACACACAAGTCAAAACATCATCCCATGATGTCATTAGTCCTCTTTGAAAATGAAAAATGAACATTAATTAAATACCTATGATATGCCTGTACTGTCCTAAGGGCTGAGGATACAAAGAAAGGTAAAAGTCAGTCTCCAGGAGCTCATGATCTAATAGGGGAGAGAACATGGGGAGAAAAGAACTTTTGTAGAAATAAGATAAATGCATAGGATAAGTTTGAGATAATCTCAGAGGAAAGGCAGCAGCATTAAAGGAGATCAGGAAAGGCATCCTGTGGAAGATGAGGCTTTAGTTGGGACTTGAAGGAAGCTAGGGAAGCCAGGAGATGGTGATGAGGAGGGAGAGAATTCCAGGAATGGGGCAGCCAGTGAAGATGCCCTGAGTCTGGAGATGGAGTGTCTTCTGAGAGGAAAAAGAAGGAGGTGGGTGTCACTGGATGTGTGGCTGGGATTGGAGGTGAAAGGGAAAGGAAGGTGTAAGAATACTGGAGAGGTAGTGAAGGTTGTGAAGGGCTTTGAATGCCAGAGGATTCAATATTCAGTCCTGGAGGCAACTATAAGCTACTGAAGTTGACTGAAGGTGTTTGTGTGGGATGGAGGTAGGGATAGAGGGGTGTGGAGAGTCTGACATGACAAGACTTTTGCTTTAGGATGGTCAGTTTGACAGTTGAGTGGAGAATGGATTGGAGCAGACAGAGACTTGAGGCAGGGAGACCAAGAGGCTATTTTAATGGTACAAGGAGAACAACAGGCTATTTTAATGGTGCACTTGTGAATTGGGCTCTAATTCTTTTTTTCCATTACCCTTTCCTTATGCACTCTGCACTCCAGTCAGACCAATTTAATAGCTGCTCCCTAACTTCCTCTGGCACCCTCTTACCTCTTCATTCCTAAGGCCAGCTCCCCAGGCCAAGAATACTCACCCTATATCCCTCCTCTGGTGGAAAAATCCCCTACCTTTCAAGGGCCCGCTTGGCTACCCCCTCTTCTACAAATACTCCTATGACCATTCCTGCAGAAAGTGATGTGTTTCCCCTTAAATTCTGAAAGTGCTCTGTCCAAACTGCTTCCTTTGGAATGGTCACATTCTGCCTTGCCCTGTACTTATTTGGGTGCATTTCCCAGCACTCCTTTTAGATTGAGGAAGCATGGTGCATTCAGAGTCAGAGGACCTTGGTTGAAATCTTGGATCTGCTTCTTTTATTTTTTCTTAAAAAAAAATTTTTGTTGATGTTTCCTGTTTCTTACATCACCATAGTTTCCCATGTATCCTTTTTCCTTCCCCTTCCCAAGCCTGGCTCCCCGCTCCTCCTTGTCCCTTGCTCTGGTAAAATGAAAATGTACTAGATTATGTCTGAGGTCCTGTCTAAAGCTATTCTATGGTGCTCAGATTGTAAGCTCCTAGGGTATGGCCTTTTGACTGGGTCCAAGTTTTACAGAACAAATCCTTTTATTAAGGGAATTTGTTCTATGACGTTTGGATTCAGTCAAAAGGGTGCACTTGAGGACCTAGAGAGTCATATGTGGCCTCGAGGCTGTAGGTTCCCCACCTCTGTCCTAGAAGGTAAGATCTGTGGAGCTTGCCATCCCGGGTCTCTTATCTACAGTGAGCAATTCATTTCCTTATCTGTAACATGCACCAGACTAAATGATCTATAAGGTCTCTTTCAGTTCTAACATTCTAAGATTCAATATTTGCTGTGTTGCCTTGGAAAAAGAACTGGTCAGGGATGTCTTCCCTGTGGGCTACTACCTCCCCCTGCTGGTAAAGCCATCCCTAGGTGGTAAAATGGAATTCTGACAATTCACCAAGAGGTGAAGAATAATCAGTAAACTAATGGCTGAGGGAGGAGGCGGAGGAGAAGGGTTTGGTGGAAAATAAAGTCGAGCAGTTTATGTTACTACACAAGGGCGTCTTTCTTTCCATCTGTTTTTGCTTTTGTCCTCTTACACCAAAGCTGTTTCCCTTCACACATCTTCCCTCTCCTTTCCCTTTTTCTTTCGAACCTGAAAATAGTTTAACTGAATTTAAACTCAGCAGGAGAAAAAAACCTCCCTAGAATTCTCCTCATTTTTTCTTTCCAGCTTTTCCTCAAATGAACATATTCTCTCCAAAAGGCATTTGTTCTAACAGAAACCAGGAGTGAAGAATGGAGAGTAAACTGGGTTTCTTCTCTGCACAGAGTTCTTTCGGATGTGGGAAGGATTATGGTATCGAAACAGAAAGAGATACCTTCTCAGGGGATGAGAGGAAGGAGAGAATTTGGAACTGAAAATTTAAAAACAAAACACTTGTTGAATAATTGATTATGCATGTTCATCCTTCCCAATGGTGGGTGGTGTGTGTGTTTTGGGGTGATTGTGCCTTTGCTTTGAACTTAAAAAAGAAAAAGAAACAGGAGAACAAAAAGAGAACATTTTCAACTTTATCTTTATAATTGTTCCAAGTAACCACTTCATTTGGCCTAAACCATGGGCATGTGCAGCCCATTTCAACAAGTTACTTGGGAAATTCTACTTTTTTTTTTAAAACTTGTGAACATTTGTTAAATTATCATAAAGGACATTATTTTTACTTATCAAACCAAAAAAACCTAAAACTTAAAGAAACTTGATAATTTCAACTTTATCTTTATACTGTTCCAAGTAACCATTTCATTTGGCCTAAACCATAGGCATGTGCAGCCCATTTCAACAAGTTACTCAGGATATTTTACTTGTTTTTTTTTTTTACTGGTGAACATTTGTTAAATTATCATAAAAGACATTTTTTTACTCATTAAACTTAAAGAAGCCAAAATTTAAAGAAACTTAACATTTTAACTAACAAAACTTTTTAAATGCTATGATACAAAATTTTTGCTATAATGATGAAGTATATATAAAGATACAATTAATTTTCATGATCTTTATTTTCAATCAGATAATGAGCTAACCCAATTGTCCTAAACAAATTAAGGTTTCTTCATCTTCCTGTCCTACAAAAAACAATGTTGATCATTTGGTGTTACACGCTCAAGGCCCTCAATTATCTAGTTATAAGCCAGGTCCTATTTTGGGAGAGTAAATATATAGGTTGGTAGCTGATGTTTTCTTTAATTGCCTTTTTAGGAGTATTGCTAAGATCTGAGATTTTGCTCTATGCCTTTGTTATTTTTCTTCCTTCAGATACCTTATATATTGACCCTTACTGCCTTTACAAATGTATCACCTCTAGCAAGAATCTCCATTATACACACCTATAAATCACTATCCATTCATGTTTAATGAATTGTGGGCTGTTATTACAGAATAGCCTAGTACAGAAATGAGTGCTATGTTAGCACCAAACAGGAGTTTAACAAAGCATGGGCAGGGCTACCCTTCCTGCTTCTAGCTGGCCTCACCTTTGTGACTTTAGCAATGAAGAACCTTGGTGCTTTGCGATGATGAGGCAACCTCATCAGCAGGAAGAATAAATGACTGAATGGACCTATAAATAAGAAGTGACTCCATCCCTGGCTTTCTCCTTCTTCAATCTTCCAGGTGACATTATGAAGTTCTGAGACTTCTCATAAGAGATAGGAAGAATGGTAGCTCATCTTACTTCCTGCTTCAGTTATCATTTAGTCAGGAACATGTGGCAGATAAAACTCACATCCTGCCTAAGTTCTGATTTTGAGATTTGGACAGCCTCTTTTGCATCTCTTCTTTTCCTGATCTTAGGAGAACAAATATTGGTAACAAAATGTACATATTAGTCTTAGAAACCATTTTGTGAACTTGAGAGATTTGGAGTGCTGCCTGCTTATTAAGAGTGACACTTCAGTAGTTGTCTTTGATATCTTGCTCCAACACTCTTGGAGTAGATGACTGATGGCTGGAGGACAAGTCCAGTTCCTGGCTTGAGTTTTCCAAAGACATGGACTTTGTGGGAGACAGTGCAAAGCTGAAATGAAATGTAAAAAAGCTTAATCAGCAATCTGCTACCAGCTGCTTCATGATTAAATGATTTTAACCATCGACCTCCCCAAAGAGGACAACAGTAGTTAATACTGCCAACTTTGTTTACTTTGGGTTGTCTGTCTGCCTGTATGTTCTTGGGAGTGTTTTGCAGTAAACATTTCTTTCGAGTGTTGGAAATGAATACCTATCTCACACTTGATTCATATTGTGCAATGAATGCTTTTCTTCTTCCCCTTTGGAGAGACTTTAGACATGAGCCAAAACTAAAGCTTTATATCTGTCTTCCCCAGGGCACTGGGATTAGAGCAGAAGGATTCGAACAGTTTGAGGAAAGACACCCGACCCCCTCTTATTAAGGGCCAGGCTTCCCTAGGACTAAATCTAGTCCAGGTCACATCCATGAATCCAGAGTTGATGGGTCCCTTAGTAGAAAGGTAGTGGGTGAAGTACTCTAGCTCCCTGGGCCCAGTAAAAGTTCTTATTAGACTAGAAACAAACAGATCTGACTAAACCTTGAGTAAATCACCTATAGGATTATAGGATTTAGAAGGGGGAGATTATTTATTCTAAACCTCCCATTTTAAAGATGAGAAAATTGAGGACAAGAGAGGTTAAGTGATTTTTCCCAAGGCCACACAGGTAGTAAGAGTAAGAACTGGAATCAAGTCCACTGACTCCAAGTCTTCTGCTTTTCCTATTCATCCTGTTCCTCTTCCTTCTGAGCCTAAACTTTCTTCATCTGTAAAATTAGGGTCTGTGCTATATATAAAGTCCTTACAGCTCTAAAATTCCCTGAAACTCTTCATTCTGTTTTTGAATACCACCGAAGACATTCAAAGAAGAAAATATTAAAACCTCTGTGAGTTACTCATTCTACAGGAAACTTCTCCCCCCGTATCTAATCAAAATCATTCACATTACAGTGTAAGCCCATTTTCTATTGTCAGAACCTTGAGTGCATTATATAATAGCTGTTGGTGATGATTCCTTCCCCTCCATTAACATTTTGGGCCTTTCAAAATTTTTTTTTGTAGAAATAGATAATGCTAGAAAGCAATCTATTAGAAGTTTCTTGAGGGAAGAACTGTGTCTTATTTTATCTTTATATCCTCAGAGCCTAGCATGGCGCCCAGTCCCTGTAGTGCCTTCTAATTCTGGATCTATGATCTTAGTTAGAAAGACTAACATGTTAAAATAGGAAAGTACCAGATAGGTTGGTTTTTCCCAGATCTTCTCTTTTATTATCATAGCCATTTAACGCCTCCTGGGTTGGTCCCAGATGCATCTCCCTTAGTGGCAGTATCTCCAGCTGCAACTTTATAGTGTCTAAAGGTTTCTCCCCCAAGGGGTCCTCTAAGTGTCATTATCCTCACCAAGCAGGGATATGTTTGGTGCTGCTTACCGCAGGTGCCATTTTATATCGCTGACCCTGGTATAATGGGTATGTGAATTCTGTCAATAATTCAAACCACTATTTCACTGAAAGTTTTAATTTCTTCTCTGAGAAGTGAAAATGGCAGATAGAAGTGTCATTTTCTAGGACTTTTTCCTAACTACTTTCTGACAGAAGGGCTAATAAAAAGCAACATATCTAGAAACATGGCAGCACAAGGAAAGAAAGAGAAGGAAATAACCTCTATCATTCCTCAACTGAATAATCTCTGAATAATCGAGAGTTGACTATAAAAGCTTTAACTAAAATAGGAGTTTAACTACTTTTAATTTATCTGAAATAAAATTAGGTGGTATTATCACTGGAGCCTGCAATTCTTTAGCTCAAAGACCGAACAGAATTACAGCTTTTCATTTTCTAATTATCTTTCATTTTTTAAGCTTGTATCCAGCCCATATCAGACAATGAAGCTCTCTTGACAATATGTAATTTTTCACAATTGGACCCAAGAAATGCCTTACTTTGTCAAGATCTAGAAGGCTTACATTTTTTTCTTCTCATTTTTGATTCTGATGTAAAAATAAAACACTAGCAATATAAATTGGAATTTTTGTCTAACCCTAACACCAGAAATATAAAGGGATTCCATTGTAGATGGCAACCTGGAATTTTAAGGTAACAAAATCATATGTGACCAAAATAGTCACATTTTCACTTTGGAAAAATCTGGGTGGACTCTCTTAATAATGATAATATTTAATGACAATTTTCACTGGTCAACTTGGTGAATAGAATAATAGTCATTTTATTTTACCGTAAGTCTTGGGGTTCTTAACTTGGAATCGCAAAACTTAGTTTTGTTTCTATATTGGTAATAGTATTTCAATATAATTAGTTTTCTTTGTAATCCTATATATTTTATACACATAAAAAATTATTCTGAGAAGGTGCCCATAGGTTTTACTGACTGTCACTGGGGTCCATGGCACAAAATTGTCTATGAACCTTTGACAAAGGAGAACAGGAAAGGGCTTCAGTGCCCTATCTTCCGTACTATTCTCTCATGGGAAAGAGGTTTCTAATTCTATTAAGTCCTACCCAATTTAATACCTATTTATGGGTTTAAGTTTTCCAGAGGTTTACTCCCATTGGATTAGTCACCAAAATTGCACATGTACCTAATTGCATATGAATAGTCTTCGTGCTTCTTATTCAAACATGTTTTTTGTGGGCATTGGCAATCTCAATTTTAAGTGCAAGCAAAAGTGGCCTAGTTTTCCTAATTTACCTTCTACCTCTCCGTCTTCTCCCTCTGCATTTGGTTACAGGATAAGGAACACCATTATCATCATAATCTCAAATAGCATTTAACTACCTTCTTGAACAGGTGATTAAATTTAAAACTTCATGTTACTTCAAGGGCACATAACTTAATCCGTGGTGAGTATTCTCCCCAACAAAGCTTTTCTAGGCAGAAGTAGATGTTCTTACTGAGAATGCGTAAATGAAACTTACTTCCATCATATACATTTTTAAAGTTTTATACTTTGCTTTGCTTGTGGTGAATCATTTCTAGAGGTAGGGTGAAGTAAGGATAGATATCTACATTTGTTAGTATGGAGAAAGGAAAAGTGATGGAATTTATTTTACATTAAGCTCCTCATGATCTGCCTGGCACAGGTAGCAATGGGAGCCCATTTTGTTCCATTGCTGGTCTCCAGTGTCATTCCATGGCCCCATGCCCAGTAAACATGTGTAAAATGTGTTTATGCATTCTTTTAAGCAGCATTCTACCAGATGCCACTTACCAAGGGAACCAGAGACATGTTCCCCTTTGTGCTTCTAGCTCAGTTACCCTTGGGGTGAGAGTGGCTAGTATGTCAGTGGTGGTTAGTGATCCAGGAAGGAGGAGCAAATTAAATACCCTAGGAATTTCCTTGCCACCTGCCCCCTAGGCAGGCATCCTGGCACAGCAGAAGAATCACTATCTTTGGAGTAAGATGACTTGGGTTTGAATTCCTTTTATTCTGTTTACTTATGCGACTTCAGGCAAGTTACCTGACTTCTCTGGGCCTCAATTTTCTCATCTATAAAACAAAAGGGTTGGACCATATGGCCTCTAATGTCCTTTCCAACTCTGATTCTATGATCTCTTTAAGAGCCAACCAGATCCATTTTCTAACCTCCCCTGATTTTTCTTCGACTGGCTCTGGTACCTTCTATGGCAGAAGATCATTCATGTCCCTTAGAAACTTGAAAGAATCAAGTCACTTCTTGGCACAAAGAAATGGGCAGGCCTGGCAGCTCTATTTGTATGAGTCAGTCATTGTACTATTGCATTCAACTGGCTCATCTCAAACAGGGATGAAGAAATAAATTAAATGCCAAAGGGGTTGGGCATAGGAGTGGAATTTGAGATTTCAAATTTGGGTCCCACTTCTGAGCCTTTAGATTTCAGAATAAGCTTAGTTCCAGTTAATGTGGGACCCTTTGATTTTTTTGCCCTTTAAAGCAATATTCACATTCATAGTATGATCTCTCTTGAGTTTTTGTGGGAGATTATGTAACATCAGTTGATGTCCTTTTTCAGGAAACACATTTGCATTATATAAATGTCTTCTGAGGGTTAGAATTTCTGAATGAGTTGAGTGGGTATATATGTAAAGAGGAGGGATGGGGATAGTGGGAGCAGAGTAGAGAAGGGGGAGACTTTGCTAATGTGTCAGAGGATAAGATTACCATAGTTGGAATGAAAAAAAGTTACCCATGCTGCCACTTCCTTGAATAGAACCATCATCACTAAGATTATAAAATTATTGCATTCAGGACTGAAAGGTCTTTACAAATCTTCTAGTGCAATCCCCCTCATTTTTTCAGATAAGGAATCTGAGGTCCAGAGAGGGGAAGGGACTTTCCCAGAGGTACAAAAGCAATAAATATCTAAGCCAGAATTTAAACCCAGCTTGACTCTCAGATCCAGTGTTCCTTTTTACTATACTACAATTATTATTATTATTGTGGGTATCTGGGAGGAGAGTTTAGATTAATCTGATCTGAATATCTTACAAGTATATGCTTTTGTGGAGAAAGAAGTAGGTTATTCATGTAAGAAAAAAGAATAATTGACAGACAGTTGGAGTTTTGTAATGGCATCTGTGAAGAAACAGTAGACCTGGAAAAAAGACTTCTGGCTCATTGGGCATATTCCCTAGGGAGGATTTATGTGTGGATAGTAACCAAATACATTGGGTGTCCCATATGTCTTAGTGAAGTTTTAATTCAAGCTTTAATATCTTGAAACTGCACTAAAGACTTCTGGGATACCCTGTACAATAAAATTAATTCTCTAGCTCTGTGGTAAGAGTTCCTAGATATATGACTATATTTGGATTTCAGTGGAGAAAATTTATACATGGACTTCAGTGAAAGACTAGATCACAGAATTTAGAACTGGAAGTGATCTTGGAGGTCATTTTGTCAACCTCCTTATTTTACTAATGAGGAAACAGGTCTAGAGGAGTTAAGTGACTTGGGTCAAAGTTACATAGTTTAAAAAAATTTAGCAAATCCTTGAAAAAGAAAGGACTGAATATTCTTATTCTATTAAAGAGGTAAGAAAACTTGGAATTGGGTTAGACAAAGCTAGAATAATTCATAACAGGCTTGGATAATAGATAAAGAGTCAACCAGTTTGCCAAAGACTACTTTAACCTAGATTCAATCTTTCAGGTACGTTCAGAGTACTCACTGAAAAGATAAGATAAAATTAACATTACCTCTAGTTTCTACAGGTGAGTTAAGTGGTAAAGTCAATAGAGTGCCTGGCCTGGAGTCAGGAAAACTTGAGTTCAAATGCATCCTCATACACTTAACTAGCTGTTCTTCTCAGGCAATTCACTTTAACTCTGTTTGCCTCAGTTTCCTAATCTGTAAAATGAGCTTGAGAAGGAAATGGCAAACCATGCCAGTATCTTTGCCAATAAAACCCCATTGGGGTCACAGAGAATTGGATATAACTGAAATGACTGAACTTATTTCTACTGTATTGATTTAACAATGTAATTGATTTTATGCTATATTGACTATAAATGATTCTGCATTTGCCTAAAGCCACCTTTCTATATCCTTGAGTTGAGCTCAGGAATTTAGCTTTCTCTCTGAGTTAGCTTAACGTTAGTTTAAAAGAAAAGCTCCCTCTCATGTAGGTATCCCCTGGGATTCTTCCTGGATATCTGTTTGTTAAGTTCTATAAATTACCATCCCCAAAAGATATGGAGTCTGTCCTTGCTTGTCTTTATGTAGTTAGGGGAGTTTTTATCTCTTCCAAGGAGTCAGCAAGTCTGTTAGTTTTGATCTCCAAGCAAAGACCACAAGATGCAGATGGATCCCATAAAACAACTAACATTCTTTAACTATTAGAGAGAGGTGTGATTAGTCTCACCTAAATGTCAGTCCACCTTTCTTAGTAGATGCAATGTTCCTGCCCCAAACCTTTTATCACCTTTACTCCAGGACTAACAAGGCGCTTTCTTAGTTGTATGCCAGTAAAAAAGGTCCTCTCCTTCTCTTGCAGTTGCTGGCTTTGCCAAGATTGCCACTCTGACTCCATTTAACAGTTATACATGTCACTGTTAATAAACTGATCTTGCCAAGAGTCTACTTTATTAAATTTACTGGGCACAGGCCTCACCATAATACAGTCCTCTTCCTTCCTTATATAGCACTTTTAAAAAACAATAACAAAAAATAAGACTCTTGGTTTTTCCATAATTATATATGTTTGCATAGGGCCTAAAACAAATCCCCTTTTTATTTTCTAGCATAACCAATAGCTGCATCTCAAGAGCATAGTGAAATCTGTATGGCAAGATCATTTTTTGAGAAACAATAATAATGATAGTTAATATCTATATCGTGCTTTACGGTTTGCAAAGCACTTTACATATGTAATTTCACTTGATCATTTCAAATGTTTGGGTATCAGGAATAACTAAAACTCTTCAGTTAAAAAACAATCTCTCCACACCCATTCTCCAAAGTCTCCTCTTATTATGCTTTCTTCCTTTGGCACAGGCACTGGTCAGGGCTACTGAATTCATACATTTTTTGGTTTTGAAATTAAAAAAAAAATCTGAACTTAAGAAACACCAAAAAACAAAACCCAAATTCAACCAAACCCATGAATATTTCTATATACAAAATAAAACACTTAAAAAAAAGAATTGTATATGACACCATGAATTTCTATTCCATAGAGCTTATTTGTCATTTTAGGCATATAATGAATTCACTATATTATTTTCAATACTATCTTGCTTTTCTGTGCTTTCTGGTGAATTTCCCTCTGTTCTCTTCTGTACATTTCATATAAATATTCCAGTTTGTCTCTTTTCTTTTTTTTCCTCCTTTGGCATCATTGTTGTTAACTCTCTTCTCTCTCCCTTCCCCCAATTTAAACAGGAAAAGAAAAATAGTGTAACAAATGAGCATAGTTAGGTAAATCAAATCCATATGGTGACCATCACAGAAAATGTGTATCTCTGCATCACCTCTGTAGGTAATATGCTTCATTATCAATCCTCTGCTGTTGTGATTGGCCATTGCTTTGATGAGAGTTTTAAAAGTTTTTCAAAGTGGTTTTTTTCTTTGTAGCATTTTTATTGTATCTTATTTTTTCTGGTTTTGCCTTCTTTATTCTGAATCAGTTCATACTGGTCTTCCTGGGATTTTCTGAAACTGTCTCAAGTTGTTTCTTACATTCCCTGTCATCCATATGCCATAATTTCTTCAGTCATTCTCCAACTGATGGGCATTCCCTTAGTTTCCACTTCTTTGCTACAACAAACAGTGCTGCAATAAATATTCCTCTTTTTCCTTTTTCTTTTATCTCTTTGGGGTATAGGCCCAGTATTGGCTTTGCTGAGTCAAAGGATAAGCAGACTTTTGTAACCTTTTTGGCTATAGTTCCAAATTACTTTCCAGAATGTCTGGACCATTCACAACTTCACTAATAGTGCATTAATGTGCCTTTCCTCCAGGGGTATGCTGGTAAATGTTCAAAAAATGGCTCTTAAAAATGTTCATAATACTTAATCTACATTATTGATCTATATTAACATTTTCTCCATCACTTTCTTAAGTCTAGAAAACAATAAAATAAATAAGGCCCTGATTTGTAGTCTGCTAATTTCTGAAGTATAAATGTTCACAATGAAAAGTTGACAATCAGCTCTGTAGTCAGTTGGAGTTGGCTCCAGTCTACTCCTGCTGTCCTCCACACCTTTCTAATAATTGTCATCTTCCTTTATTGTAATCTTTCCCAATCTGATGAGTATGAAGTAGAACCTCAGAGTTATTTTAATTTGTATTTTTCTTAGTGATTTGGAACATTTTTTTGTATGACTGTTGATAGCTTAGATTTCATACTTTAAAAACTACGTGTTCATATCCTTTTATTAATTATCAATTGAAGAATCCCTCTTGAGTCAATTCCTTTTACATATTGGATATCAGAATTTATCTCATTCAAGGTCACTGTTATAACTGTTAATTGTCATTAAACAATACGTTCTTATACTGTTTCCTCTCTTAGTACCCCGTCCTTCCCCACTCAATTTTATAAAGCAGAAGGTAATGAAAGAGACTGAATGTGATCAACACCAGTGATTTATAATTTAAGCAATCTGCTTCTGTCTCACTGTAAGGCTCCCCCCTCTCCCTCCCCTTTCTTCTACTCACCCAAGGTTCCATCACTGGTCTTACCTTTTCCTCTTAATATTCCCTTCAGGATGCATCTTCTAAAGTTGAAGTTAGTTTTGCTTTGTACTGTTTCCTTCTCCTCTTCCATCTTCTCTTGTCATTCTTCCTCTTCTTATCTTTGTTGTTTCCCTCTTGAACTAGATGTGTTTCCTAATCAAAATCTGTTTGTGTGTAAATGGATTCTATTTTCACTTTGCCTTCTTGTTCTAATTGACCTGGGGGTTTTTCATTTATAATTTCTTGAAATACAATGGCCAGATATTTGGTTTTTTTTTGGGAAGGGAAAATAATGGTTTTAGGGAGTTAGATCACTCTTAACCTGTCTCTTGAACCATTTTCCTGTCTTCAATAGTAAATACCTTACTTTTTTTTCCTTTCTATTTTCTCATTTGTTTGATTTCATTCTAATATTTCCTGTTTCTATAGAGTCATTGATTTCTGTTGTCTATTCTAGTTTACATGGAGTCCATTACTTCAGGAAGATTTCCCACTTTCAGTTCTAGGCTATTTATTTTCCCTCCAATTCTTTGCTTAAAATTTTCTACTTCTTTTTTATATGTTGCTTTGTTTCACCTAAATATTCAAGCTGATTCTATGTAAAAAATATATATTTTTCCTTTGAGTCTCTGCCTCCATGGGTTATATAGTATTACTCTCTCCTAGTTGGACTTTTGGGTATCCTTAGATCTATTGTTGTTGTTCATCCTTTATTCTAGAAAAGGACCAATGACATCACAAGGGCGCTGTCTTGCTTTGTGCATGATCTATAATAACACTTTGAAGTGATCTGTGCCTTCTTTTTACACACTCATTTCTCCATCTTTAGTTTTAGAAAGGAGTCTTTGTGACAGGGCCAGGGTCAGCTCCTTGCTGTACTTTCGGGTTGGGTGGCCAAAATTGCTTGTTCTTGATTTGAATCACCTGGGTTCCTCTGGTAACCTATACCTCCTAGAACACATCTACAGTAAGTAACAGTAGAGCTTAGGTCCTGTTTGATCTTGGAGGCTCAGAGTAATGCATTTTTAGGACATTTTAGGACAATTTTAGGGCATCTTAAGACAGAGGGCTACCAAGCTTGGAGCTCATAGGCCTGGGATGTTCTGGACTGAAAACTTGCTCCTTAGTGCTTCCAAGGTCTATGCTATAGGTTTTTGACTCCTCGGGCATTTGGAAGGAACCCTCCACTCTTGCTGATTCTGGAGACAGGCCATTACAGACTATAGGGCTCTCTGGCCCATCGCTGGTCAGACTGAAAGACTTCCATCTACTCTGGTGGCTCCCCTTTTCTGTTGTCCATGGGCTTCTCTCTTATTTTTTGTGCAGTTCTGGGGTGGATGAAAACACTTACTGTAGTTTCTCTTTGGATTTCTTGGTCTTTGTTCAGTCTGTTGCAATTTTTAGGTTTTTGCTGGCGTAGGTTTGTTGGAACTAGGATACTTTTCTCCATTAAGACATCCATCTTAACCAGAAATCTTATTTACATTATTTTTAAGGGACTTGAAATCTGCTGATGTGAACATACTTGTTAACTTCAGAAGACAAATAATACAATTTTTTAAACTGATAAACATATTGCTAAGATTGTCCTTTAATGTACAGTTAACATGAAAACCTTTCTATTTAATATTTTACTTGTATCTGAAAGTTTGATATTATTTATTACTTAAGAATTATAACAATCCTTTTAAAGGGGTGTATGTGTGTGTGTGTGTGTGTGTGTGTGTGTGTGTGTAGACTAACATTCACCTTTATAGGCTACCTTTGTTATATGCTGTTTCTACTGCATGGAGTTAGAATCAACTGTCCAGTAAGAAACACAACCTGAATTCCAAGGCCATTTGCCAAAACCAAAACCTGAAAGTTGTCTTGGGGGATGAAGAGGTAAAGGACTATTCAAACATTTATGTTGGGAGGAAGAATCTTTTCCACAGATCCTTCCCTTTTATTTGATTAAAAGACACTTTCACTTTGTGATTCACTATGGAGAAGTTGGATATTAATCTTCTATGCTAGCATGCTCAGACATGTCCCAGAAGCATCTGTCTCTGCCTTTGTACTGTCTTTTGGACAAGGTGTGAATTCCCTAGACAAAGTATTCAATCTTCTGGTCCTTGGGACATTCAGCAACAGAGCCCTTTTTTCTGGCCAGCAATCAAGGGCAGATCTTTGTAACTGTAGAAGATCATGGAGTCGACATCTCAGGAAAAATAAGAGTTCATATGCTTAAGCTGGCCCTTAGATTTGGCTTTTAAAAGAGAGAAGGATCCTTAATGAGAGGAAAGGGATTCAGAGCCCTAGACTACACCAACTGTGAGGTCGTAAAACTTAAGAAGGATCACCAAAGATGGGAACCAGGTGTACCAAGGAGCTATTCAATTATTTATTATTTTGCTGTGAGTCACAAGGACTATTGTAATAGAAGGTTGGGTTTCTGGAAGCCCTCTAGAAAGAGAAGGAATTTTCCTAACTTTTGGAAAACTTGGAGATGTGCTCATTCTACATTTTCTGATGGTTTAAATAAAAACTGAGCTATATTTGGTATCTTGTTGGCCTTCCTGATTTCTGTTGATGGCACCATCATACCTCTAGTCACAAAGATTTGCATCTTTGAGGTCTTCTATCCCTTACTTTTCCTTCACATCCAATCAGTTGCTAGTTTTTTGTTAATTCTACAATTATTTGTCCCTTTCTCTCCACTCACAAAATCATCATACCCTGATTCAAGTCCTCATAATCTCTTGGACTGTTGTAATAGCCTCCAATTTGGTCTCCCATCTCAAGTTTTTCTCCTTCTTCAGCTCATCCTCTACATTAGTGACAAAGTGATGGTTCTAAAGCACAGTCCTGCACCAGTTACTTCCACGCTTAATAAATGCCTGTGGCTTCCTTTAGTTCTTTTAGGATTATGTATATATCCCCCTGTTTGGCTTTCATAGTCTTTCACAGTCTGGCTCTAACCCACCATTTCCTTCTTATATATTATTATAATTTAGTAATTGTACCATTAATAAATTACTGCTTTTCACAAAGTCTTTGTTTTAGCCAGACTGGTTTTCTTGCTGCTTCTCACATATAATATCCTGTCTCTGGTCTTTGTCTTTGCATTGACTGTCTCCCACACTGGGAATGTTCCTCACATCTTAAGAGTCCTTAGGTTTTTTTCAAAGCTCAGCTCAAGTGCTACCTCCTACTCAGTCCTTTCCTGGTTTCCTCAGCTGCTAGTGGAGCCTCATACCCCCCAAATTATGTTTGTTTTGTATCGGAATAGGAAATGGACTTATGTTTTTGTTGGTGCTGGGAACTCCCAGGTGAGTGAACTCTACCAATGTAGGCTGGTATTTATAGAAAGGTGAGAGGATTTGTTGAAGGTCTAGGACTTGAACCCAGGTTTTCCTGGCCCCCCAAAAGCTTCCCTTCTACTATCCCACACTGCCTCTGATTTTTTACGTACTTGTCTGCATACATGTTGTTTCCTCTTGGGCCATAAGTTCTTTGAGGATAGGAATGATTTTATTTTTTGTCTTTGTATTCTCAGAGCCAACCACAATTCCTGGCACATAGTAGGTGTTTGTTCAGTAAACGCTGTTTTGATTGAGTGAAGTCTCCAGCCCTTTTAGGAAGGGAAAGAAGCAAGCATTTATTAAGTGCCTACCATGTTCCAAGTGCTTTACAAATATTATCTCATTTGATACAATGAATCAATAAAGTCATTAAGCACCTAACATGTACCAGGCACTATGCTAAGCAACAACTCTGAGAGATGAGGGCTATTATTATTTCCATTTTTACAGTTAAGGAAACTGAGGTAGGCAGCTATTAAGGGACTTCCCCAGGATCATACAGCTAGTAAATGTCTGAGGCTGAATTTGAACTCTGACCTTTCTGATTTCAGACCCAGCAATCCACCCACCTGCCACCCAGCTGCATTTTCCTTTACGGAGAGACACAAGGTTAATTCTGATGATCCCTGAGAAATTTTGGGAATGGATACAGTGCCAACAGAATTTGTGAGAGATTCTCCTACAGTTGGCTCTGGCCCTATATGAAACTTGAATCTGTATCTAGCTTGTTCATATTGTCATGATTTATAAGGATGTAATGATTTTCCATAGCAAAAATGTCTTTGTATTGTGTGGTTCATTATGATAGTATTTTTACCTATATACTTCAGTAGGCAGAGAAAACTGAACATTTTTAACTTTTAAAAATTATATCTTCAGTGAAAACTATTTTTCTACTCTTTGTTATATGACAACAAGTTTCCTATCCTTTTTGAGACAGGACCCCCTTTTAATGTTAAAAAATCCTAAAACCTATGCAGATGCCTATGAGATATTAATTGTACTTACCATCTATTGGTTGAGCAAATTCATGATTCCTAAAAATGATTATGATTTCAGAAACAGTTTTAAATACCTTTTTATTTTATTAATTACATCTAAACACCACTGAGAAACAGTAATGCGTATGTGCCAAACACATCAGTTGTTCTTACATATCAGTCATCTATTTTATTGGAGCTAAATACAATCCCTGATGAACAACATGGATTCACATGTCCCCTGCTCACAGTGAGTACTATATTCCAGGGAACAGAGTGCCTTGTGCGCGTGCACCCCCCTCCCCCACGCGCCCCCTTTGACTTTCTCTGTGTGTGTCGCTCTCATGTGACAGTTTATGTGTATATTTGTTGAATTGAATTGGAAAGAGCAAATTCTGACGCTGCCACATCAGCGGTCTGCCTCTATGCAAACCACTTAGCTAGCCTGGAAAACTTGTTACTTCCTCTAATATACCATGGAATTCTCGAGAGAGGTAAAACAAACAAACACAAAAATATGGGGAAGTTTAATTACTACGTATTTTTCTTATTCAGACATTCTTATTCAGACACGAGGAAGACAAGGAGAAATATCTCAGCCCTCGCCGGAGCCTTTGCACATTACATACTTCCATTATTAAATACTATATTAAAGACAGCTCCAGGTCTGGCGAGGTGTGACGACCGACGGACTAAACCGTGGCATCCTCTAGGGATCTTACCCCTGCTTGGGGGGGTGGGTTTATGCAAGCCTTGACATACTTGGAGAGAAGGTGAGCCGAAGCCTGGAGCCGCGGCCGAAACCAGCCGATCAATCACCCAGTCCATGTGAAACAGCTGCTGTGGCCGGTGGACGTGTTCTATTTACTGTGTGTATGTTGTGCGACTGCGTATGTGAGTGTGTGTGTGTGTGTGTGTGTGTGAGTGGGGGGGGGGGGCACGGGGAACAAACGACGATACTATCATCCAAAGCACAAGAACTCTTTTTTTTAATCATCCTAGAATCTGGTCTCGATTCCCAAGATTTTTCATTTAATCTGCCGTTAATCTCATTTATTATCATCACCACTATTACTATTAATGTAATTATTACTACTACCACTATTATAATTATTTAAGCACAACAGTGCCACGAATCTGCACGTGCATTTACTATGTCCATTTTTTTTTCTCGAGCACCTTCGGAGCTCAAAAGAGATCCTCCCTTCTCTTGCCCACAGTTGTGTGTACATACAACCATGTGATTTCTCATTTCCCCAAAGCG
The DNA here is from genome assembly GCA_028646515.1 of Pseudochirops corinnae. NCBI lineage: Eukaryota > Metazoa > Chordata > Mammalia > Diprotodontia > Pseudocheiridae > Pseudochirops > Pseudochirops corinnae. Next base: position 90,272,886 of record CM053587.1, on the reverse strand, counting down.
CTGCAAAATTACAATAGGATACGCGTGCACGGGAGCTGCTAGGTAGAGGATGCTCCGCGGCCTCCGCGCGTCCGCAAACCGACGACTGTTCTCTCTGCACAGGGTTCGTTTTTTCCGTCTCTCCTTCTCCGCCCCTTTACTCTCCCCTCCCCCTTCTCTGCCCAGTCTTCAGGGCGGGTGCGGGAGGAGGGGAGAGGAGTGAGTGGAGGGAGGAGGGGCTCCTTGGGGAGCGGCGGGGAATTCCCCCTTCCACAGAACGTTCCCGACTGTTCAGCATCATCACGTCAGCAGCAGGGGGTAATCCCCGGCTCCAGCTGCTTCTGACGTCACGAAGCGGAGCCACCGCCCCCCGCGCGCCCCTGCCTCGGGGTCCGCCTTCGAAGCCCCGCCCCCATCCGCCCCGCCTTCTTTCCACTTCCTCCAGTCACCCGCTGAGGAGGGAGGAGCCTCCCGGAGGCTTTGGCGTGGACGGTTGCTTAGGCCCGAACATTCTCTTTCGAATCGGCTCTTTCCCGCTGCCCCGCCCACTTCGTTCCCTCCTCCGGCTCCTTCCACACCCTTTCTCCCACCTCCTCTTTTCCTTCCTCGCCCCGCCCCCCCTCTTTTTCCCCCTCCGCCTTCGCAACCACACTCGTTTCCTCCCTACTTCGCCACCTTCCGCGATCTCGCGAGACTTGGCGCAGAACATTGCGGATCGGGCCGGCGCCATTTTGGGACCGAGTCTGGCTGTGGGGGGAGGGAAAAGCGGCAAAAGGGGATTATTCAAAGTACCGAAAACCTCCTCCCGGGACCGAGCGCAGCGACACCCCCGGGCCAGGGGCACCTCCGGTGGGGCGGAAGGTAACGGCCTCCTTCCTGCTGCGCGCCGGGTCCCCTGGGGAGGAGGGGGGGGTGCCCGTCGGGGCTGGGGTTGCGTTGGGGGGGGTAGGGAGCGGAGCTGGCAGTGGCGGCGGCGGGCGGGGAGGTGCGAGGTTGTTTGAGGAGGGAGGGAGAGAAGGGGAGTCGGAGGGGGCGGGGGCGGCGGAGGCCCCTGGTGGAACCGGCTCCCGGGTCCCTTTGGGGTGGCTGTAGCTGCTCCGCCGCCGGCGCCGCCGCCGCCCGGGGGGCTGGGCTGGGTTTGGGCCGGAGGAGGAGTGGGTCCGACTCCCTCCTAGCTTGGGCTCCCCCTCCCGGTTCCCCTTATTTCCCCCCGGGCCCGAGGCGTCTATGGCCTGGGTGTCCCCCTCCTCCTCTTCTCTTGGCCTGTCTCGCCCCCTCTCCGGACCCGGGCTGAGACCAGCTCACCTCGTCCCGCGGCGGGGGAGACGAGCTGCCCTTCCCGGGAGGGAGGGAGACGCCGGCCCTGGAGCGTGGAGAGAAGGACTTCCCTTCCCCCAGTGTAGATGGAAGTCTTCTCTTTTCTGAGCTAATCCCAAGAAAGAACTCGCACCTTAAGCTTGGGAGGGGGAAGTTTTCCCTTCAGGAAAGCTTTCTTCCCTCTTCCTTCCCCCCGCATTTAAGCCCCATCTCTCCTGTTCTACACTCAGTCTGATCGAAGAATCAGCCCCCCGCCCCCTTTTTAAACGTTCCCATTGAGGCTTAGTGTATTTGTCCCTCCTCCGGGTGCCGGAGTTGAGTAACCACTAGAGTAACCCCGCGGCATCAACACCTGTGTCTGCCTGTGGATTTGTTTCCTTAGGTGTTTTGATGGGGCAACAATATTTTAAAAATAAGAACAACTGGACTTTTAGAGACACCCCAGTTTTTATGTGAAACCAGTATTAAATGGTATAGTGTCCTCTTCTCATATCGCTCATCCCCTGCCCCCTTAGAGTTAAGAGTTTTTATTAGTAAATACGGCACCCTCCACCAGACCTTTCTGTACTGTGCAGTCACTTCTTTGTGTGCTGATTTGTTTTTGGTCTGCAGTTTTTTGGGCTCTAGTTTCTTTTCAGCCCATTAGCCGTCCTTTGCTAGCTTGTATAGAGTTGTTTTTGAAACTTTCACGGGTGAATTAAAGCAGTAAGATGTGAAAACTTTTTTTCCCCCCTCTAGGTTATTTGTGTTAAAAAAAAAAAAACCCTGGATCTTTGGAGTGGCCATTATTTGGAATTATGATGACTGGATTTTTTTGACCCAGAAGTTTATTAAGACTGGCAAGAAACAACTTGGAAGTGAATTGACAACAGTGAACAATTTCACTGCTCCACTACAGGAATACAGGCACTTCTTCAGTATTTTGGTTCAGAACAAATTGTTTTAAGGGTTGAAATAGTTCAGCTGGCAGAATTTTGCTGATTTTTTTTTTTTAGTTAATGTTCTTAAGCCAGAGCTGTAAGATATGTTTGATGTGTGTACTGAATAGTTTCAACAGTTTCAAAATACTGTTTAAACATTGCTGAAGTTTCATGGCAGATATTTTTACCTTTATTATAAATTTTAGGTATTTTGAAGTCCACCCTTCTCACTTTGCCATGCATCCTCTTTTCTAAATGAAGAGATAATAGAATCCAGAGGTTTTTTCTTCTTTTATTTAAGTGTAAATATATTTTCTAAAATGTTGCCCTTAACCAGCAATATGGTGGTATTGAGATAGCTGTTGTCTCTCTGTATATGCTGATGCTTAGGAATGCTCTTCGCTTCAGATGTGAAATCTGCTTTTTGTTTTTTGCTTTTTGTGTTTTAAAATTGGTATTTTGTCTGGAGTGGATGCTTATGATAGTGACATGTACACCAGATAATAAAGAAGAAAGGTTTCACAAGATTTTACAATCTTAAATCCAAGACTAATTCTGGAAATAGCCATATGAATAATTTAAAACGAAAGGATGGGTAGCTGACTTGAAGTAGCTCTATGTCAAATAGCCACAGGTCAGATACCTTCAAGGAACTTGGATATTATTTCAGAGGATACAAAATAAAAAAACAAACTGGAAAGAGTGAAGATTCCAGAGAGAAAACTAACACCTTCCTGTGCAGTCCTGTTGGATTTTGTAAGTATTATGTGGTGTGTAGATAAACATTCTTTTGAGTAAACTATGATGACAGTAAATTTTATCTTGTATTGTTAGAAGGCTTTCAGTTTCTTTTTTTTTTGCTTGTATTTCGTTTCCAATGCTGTTCTCTAAACTAATAACAAAACCATTGTATCTACTTATATAAAGATTCATTTCCCCACTCCCACCTCTCATACCTTCAAAAATTGAAGGAAATTTCTGTTAGAGGAGACACAGATTGATTAAAGGGAACTTTTGAATTGTTTATCTTTTGGTTTCATGCAGTGTTTTCCACCAGTTCACTTGTGGAACTTTCCTAATATCTAGTTTATTCTGAAATGTGGGAAATTGGATGCAATATTTTACAATTCCAAGTTAGTTAATGTGTCAAAACATAAATCTGAGTGTC
>CM053587.1:90212302-90269002 GCA_028646515.1 Pseudochirops corinnae | reverse complement strand
GAATCTAAGGTCAGAAAAGGTCTTTATTCTTTCTCATGAGAAAGGACCCTGCCCCTTGTTGCCCGCATGGCGTCAGGGAGAGAGCAACAGGTAGAAGCCAGCCCATGGTTATATAATCTTCCAATGCAGAAACCCAACCCCCCCCAACTGGCCTTCACTCTCATTGGTAGGGGGGCTGACCCACAACCTAAGGGGAATCTCTCTGAGACAAAGGACCTGGAAACATGTGGGTGTCCAATGAAAGCAGTCTTAACCTTATTTGGCATATCTTCTGCTGAGTTGGCTCTGGGGGAGGGTCTCCATTGCTCTAAGCCCCAGATTGCTTGAAGGTCAGGTGACCTAACCCTAGGCCTAATGAATACTGAAGCCATTCTAGATTTGATTTTTCACAATAGGGAAACTTCACTATAAATTTTCCCTCACAACATGATTTCCCAACATAGGAAGCTAGGATCATAAGTCATATATTTCAAACTTCAAGGTATTCTTTTATTTCATGGATAAAGAATTCAGGCCCTGAAATACTAAACAAATCCCCTAAAGTCACACAGGTAGTATGTGGCAGAGGAGGACTGGAAGAGAGACAACAAATTCAGTGCCACAGAAGTACTCAAGTTGTCTGTGTTCCCTCTTTGTAACTTCTAGTAGGATACAAGCAGTGGTTTTTCTAATCTTTATCCTAGCCCCCACCCCTGCCCCCTTTACCCCCCCCCCCAACTTTCACAGTGTTTTGCACACATTAAGTGCTGAATAAATGTTTGTCAAAAGAACTGTGGATTATGCATGATAAATGACTGGTCCCAGGCAGGGTTTTCTCTTATTACAAAATCACAGAATCTCTGAGTTGGGAGGAACGTGATTCACTATCACCTTATTTTCTTTTCCTTAAAACCTGCTCTCCTTACTTCTTTTAATAATATCACCACTTATTCAGTCACTCTGATTTAAACCTCAGACTCATCTCTGCCTGCTTCCTTTCCCTCGCCCTCCCACATCCCATTAGTTGCCAGTTCCAGCCCGTTTTACCTCTTCATTATCTCCTCAATGTATCCCTCCTTTCCACTCCCACTGCAGACTCTTTCCTTTTCTCCCAGGCCACTGAAATATCTGCCTGACCATTCTCCTAGATCAGTGGTGGGGAGCCTCTGGCCTCCAGGCCACATGTGACCTTCTAGGTCCTTGGGTGCAACCTTTTGACTAAGTCCAAATTTTACAAAACAAATCCTTTTATTAAGGACCTAGACTAAAGGTTGATGGGTTTATATATTCTTTTCATTACAGAATTCAATGTAATTCAACTTAATATTTATTAAATGCCTGCTTTGTGCAAAAAACTAAGCTGGGCTTTGGAGATACAGATAACCAAACCTACACTTACCCTACTCACCCCCCTTAAAATGTTTATGTTCTACTGCAAAGATACAGCATGCACACAGATAAGAACAAGGGAATTTAAGGAAATAAAAAGCATCGACAATTGAGGGGCCAAACAAATTGTGGTATATGAATGAAATGGAATATTATTGTGCCACAAGAAATGAAAAAAGGTATGGTTTTAGAGAAACCTGGTTAGACATATACATTGATACAGAGTGAACACAATCAGCAAAACAATTTATACAGTAACAATAACAATGCCAAGAGAAGGTCTGAGAACTCTAATCAATGCAATGACCCATCACAATATCAAAGATCAGTGATGAAGCAGACTATTCATATCTTGACAGAAGTGACAGACTCAGGGTACAGAATAAGACACATTTTTCATACATGACCACTTTGGTTATTTGTTTGTTTGTGCATATCTATTACAGGGGTTTTGTTTTTATTTCTTTATTCTTCATCTCCCCTCTCCCCCCCAAAAAAGGGGAAGGGAAAGGTGAAAGAAAGACAAAATAAATTTTTGTTTACTGAAAAAATAAGTTTAAAATTTTTAAATGGTGAGGATTGGGAAGCCTTAGTTGAGGAGGTAACATCTGAGCTAAGTCTCAGAGGAAGACAATGATTCTGAGAGGTGGAAATGAGGAGAGAGTACAGTTCAGAAATGGGAGACAGGTTATACAAATACTTGGAGGCAAGAGACAAAATATCATCTTCAGGGAATAAGTGGTAGTCCAGTTTTGCTGAAAAGAATGTGCATAAAGGGGAACTGTGAGATTAGATAAATCAGAGTTAGGTAGTGAAGGGTCTCAAATATTAGATTCAATAGTTTTCACTTTGCCCTAGAATCAATTGGGACTTAAAGTTTTTGAGCTAGAGTGACATAATCTGACCTGTACCTTAAGAAAATTATTTTGGATGATCATTTGGAGAGGGGAGAGATAGGAAGCTGAAAGATCAATTAGGAGACTATTACAATAGTTTATGCAAGAGAGCATGAACTAAGGTGTTGGTAAGTTTCAGTGAAGAGAAGGTGACAGATGTGAGAGATGTTACAGAGGCAAGATCAGCAAGACTTGGGAACTGAATGAATGTACTGATTAGAAAAGAGTGAAAAGTCAAGAATGACTCAAAGGTTTTGCTCTTGGGTGATTTGGAGGGTGGTAAAGCACTTAATAAAAAGAGAAACTTTTGGAGGATTAATAAGGAAATTTGATGGGGTTGTCTGTTTACCTATTGAGCTTGAGATGCTGTCAGGACATCCAAGTGGATATGTCCATTGAGAAATTAATCATGTGGGATTCAAGGGAAAGATTAAGGTTTCATTTATAGGCATTGGAAAATAGTAACTATCAGATTTATGGGTAGGTGAACAAGTTATGAATAAACAAGAGACAGAGAGTAAAGTTAGGTGTAAAACAATGTTAGAATCATCTTAGAAATGATCATCAAATCTATGGGAGCAAAGAGATCACCAAAGGAGAAAGTACAAGGTGAGAAGAAAAGGAGGTCTAGGACAGAACCTTGAGGGATGTTTATGCTGAAATGTGGATATTGAACATCAAAAGAGACTGAAAAAAATGACTCTAGGAGGAGAATCATGAGAGACCAGTGACTTGGAAGTCAAATGAGGAGTAGGCTGCCAGGAGAAAGGACAGTCAACAGGGCCAAAAGTTGTAGAGAAGTCAAAGAGGAAAAGGGCTAAGGAAAGACCATTGGTTTCACCAGTTAAGAGATTTTTGGCAACTTCTGAGAGGAATTTCAGAAAGGCGGTGTGGGTGATAAGAAATAGAAGAAACAGAATACTGCTTTTATGACCTCAGAGATGAAAGGAAGGGTATATGCTGGACAATAGCAAGAGGGGATGGAAAAGTCAAGTGAAAATTTTTTAAGGATGGTGGAGATCTGAGCATGTGTGCAGACAGTAGGGAAGAAACCAACTGAAAGGCAGAAGATTGAAAGTAAGAGGAAGACAGTGATTGTTATGTCAAAGTCCCAGAGCATACAGGAGGAAATGAGATTAAGGGTACATTTAGGGGTTGGCCTTCACAAGAAAAACTTCTTCAGAGACTGGAATGATGCTTTGATGGGGATAAAGTAAAACAGATGAGTGATCTCATGACAGATAAACCCAATTTTCTTTTTTTAAAAAACAATTAGTATTTTATTTCCCCCAGTTACACGTAAAAACAATTTTTAACATTCATTTTTAAAACTTTGAGTTCCAAATTCTTTCCCTTTCTCCCCACCCCAATCCCTCATTGAGAAGACAAGCAATTAGATATAGGTTATACATGTATAGTCATGCAAAACACTTCTGTAATAGTCATGTTGTAAAAGACTAACTGAATTTCCCTCCATCCTATTTCCTCCTGTTTATTCTATTCTCTCTCTCCTGTCATCCAGTCCCTTCTCAAAAGTGTTTTGCTTCTGATTAGCCTCTTCCCCAATCTGCCCTCTCTTCTATCACCCCTTCTCTTAGCCCTTTCTCTTTACTTTCCTGTAGGGCAAGATAGAAGCCTATGCCTAATTGAGTGTTTATGTTGTTCCCTCTTTGAGCCAGTTCTGATGAGAGTAAGGTTTACTCACCCTCCCTTACCTCCCCCCTCTTCCCCTCCACTATAAAAACTTTTTCTTACCTCTTTTATGTGAGTTAATTTACCCCCATTCTACTTCTCCCTTTCTCTTTCTCCCAGTACATTTCTCTCTCTCACCTATTAATTTTATTTTTTAGATATTATCTCTTCACATTCAAACCATACATACATACATACATACATACACACACACACATATATATATATATATATATATATATATATATATATATATATATATATATATATATATATATATATATTTCCTGTAACTACTCTAATAATAAGAAAGGTCCTATGAGGTACAAATATTATCTTTCCATGTAGGAATGTAAACATTTAAATAAGACCTTTATGATTTCCCTTTTCTGTTCACCTTTTCATGCTTCTCTTGAGTCATATTTGAAAGTCAAATTTTCTATTTAGTTCAGGTCTTTTCTCAAGAATGTTTGAAATTCCTCTATCTCATTGAATGTCCATTTCCCCCCCTCATGGATAATACTCAGTTTTGCAAGGTAAGTGATTCTTGGTGGTAATCCTAGCTCCTTTGCCCTCTGGAATATAATATTCTAAGCCTTCTAATCCTTTAATGTAGAAGCTGCTAAATCTTGTGTTATCCTAATTGTGGCTCCATGATTCTTGAGTTGTTTCTTTCTGGCTGTTTGCAATATTTTCTCCTTGACCTGGGAACTCTGGAATTTGGCTATAATATTCCTGGGAGTTTTCATTTTGGGATCTCTTTCAGGATCCGATGAATTCTTTAAATTTCTGTTTTACCCTCTGGTTTTAGAATAACATTTGGGCAATTTTCTTTGATAATTTCTTGAAAGATGATGTCTAGGTTCTTTTTTTTTTAATCATGGCTTTCAAGTAGTCCAATAACTTTTAAATGATCTCTCTTAAATCTATTTTCCAGGTCAATTGTTTTTCTAATGAGATAGATAATTCGTATTGTCTTCCATTTTTTCATTCTTGTGGTTTTGTTTTATGATTTCTTGATTTCTCATAAGTTCATCTGCTTCCATTTGCTCCAGTCTAATTTTTAAGGAATTATTTTCTTTAGTGAGCTTTTGAACCTTCTTTTCCATTTGATCAATTCTGCTTTTCAAGGCATTCTTTTCCTCATTGGCTTTTTTGGACTTCTTTTACCATTTGGCCTAGTCTGTTTTTTAAGGTGTTATTTTCTTCAGCATTTTTTTTGTGTCACCTTTAGCAAGCTGTTGACTTGTTTTTTCATTATTTTCTTGCATCACTTTCATTTCTCTTCCCAATATTTCCTCTACTTTTCTTACTTGATTTTCAAAATCTTTTTTGAGCTCTCCCATAGTCTGAGACCAATTTATATTTTTCTTGGAGGTTTTGGATGTAGGACTTTGACCTTGTTTTCTTCTGAGTGTCTTTTGATCTTCCTTGTCACCGAAGTAAGTTTCTATAGTCAGAGGTGTTTTATTTTTCAGTTGTTCGCTCATTTTCCCAGGCTATTACTTGATTTTTTAACTCTTTATTAAAGTAGGGTTCTGCTTCCAGGGTAGAGGACACACTGTCCCAAGCTTCAGGGATTTTATGTGGTTGTCTTCAGAGATACTTCTAAAGACCTGTAAATTTTCAGTTCTTCCAAGGTAGTGTGATCTAAGGAGAGGAGTTTGCTACTTTCCTGGCCTGTGCTCTAGTCTGTGAGAGACCACAAGCACTCTTTTCTGCCCTGGAACTGTGAGAAGGATACCTCCTCCACTGCTGCTGTAAGCTCTGCTATGCTAGTGCCCCTCACCCTGGCATTGCCACCTAAAACTGCAGCCTGAATCCAAGTATAGGCAAAGCAACAGGGTCCTGCCTCAGTGCTAGCAAAGAGTCCCCTGTAATCTCCTTCTGACCAGTTGTTCAACCCCTTTACCATCTGTGGGCTGAGAGCTCCAGAAGCAGTCACTATTGATGATGATTCAATCACTCTCAAGACCTGCTCCTAGTTTGCTGTGGCTGTGCTGGTATGGACTGCCAGATGTACCTGATTTTCTCAGTAAAGAAGTGAACTCATCTATTGGTAAGGATAGGATTTAGAGCAGTGGTTCTCAAGCTTCCTAATGTCGTGACCCTTTAATAGTATGTGGGCATGTCTGCATGTGGGCGGACCCGCCTGGAGACAGATAGAGAAGGTTCTTAAGGTCATCGGAAATATGCATTTTCTGATGGTCTTAGGTGACCCCTGTAACCCCTGTGAAAGGGTCGTTCAACCCCAAAGGGGTCTCAACCCACAGATTGAGAACCGCTGATTTAGAGGGATTGGGGGATAAAAGAGATGAGATGGTTTAGAATAACTGCTGAGGGGAGTGGGATAGAGAAATAGTTTTAGAGAAATAATTTTAAAATGCCCTATAGGAAGGCTTAGTTAAGATTAGATAACATCATATTGTAACGTGCCTAGTTATATGACTTTCTTCGGAGAAGATAAGTAGCAAAAGAGAAGACAAGTGTTAGGGGTGAGTCTTGGTTGAAGACTGTTAAAATGTGAATGGTGACAGTACATAGTGGTTCAAGGGTAGAAGTCAGCATATGATTAAACTGGCCTAGGATAGGGTTAGGTTTGAAGAATGCAAAGAGAAGCCAGAGTAAGAATTAGGAAGGAATGGAGGGTCTAGAAATCATGGTCAAGATGAAAACTAGAGTCAAAAGGAATAAAGTAAAGTTAGATTCGATAGAATGGGAAATTATATTCAGAAAGGAGAATTTCTGAGTTTAAGATCATCAGGGAGACATCAGGGAGATGGTAAAATTCCAGGCATGACCTCGAATTACGTGTGACTGATGAAACAAAGATGTAGATCATAGGAGTAGAGTTGATGAACTGAAAGCCAATATATCAAGGGAATATCAACACGTATATTGAAGCAGAAATGTTTTGTATGAATGCATATGTATAACAGGGATCAGATTTCTTGCCTTCTTAATGGGAGGGGGAGCAGAAGGAGGAATAGAAAAAGTGAGAAAATGTGGAATTAAAAAAAAATTTAAAAATGTTTATTGAAGTCCTTAAGTATGAGGGGTAGGGATACTTATAACCAGGTACTGAACTCCTTGAAAACAGAGAAAAATTGACCTGAAGGCCAGTATATTACAATGATGTGGAGTTGGTGATAAAAGGTGGTTGGCATGAACCTCAAAAGGGAAGAAATTGCTAAGTGAGGGTGAAAAGGGATCATCCTGTGGCATCAAGGAACAAGAAGTATGACTACTTCTCCTGGCATAGTGTGTCAAGTTTACTGGGAGAAGAAGCACCCAGTAGTATTGAAAAATGTAACCAGGGATGATTTTTTTCCCAGAAAGATTCAGGTTTCCATTAGCACCAAAAAGACAGAAGGAATGTGAAATAAAGAGCTCTAGGATAAATGGCAGTTTGCTTACAATAGAGCAGAAATTCCAAAGGGAACAATGGAATGAATAGGAGGCCAGAGGAAGAATTTTGGATTGCTAGGGCTGGGTTGGATAGGGATGAGGATGCATAGAGAGGCAGAAAAGGGAAGGGATTTTTCATATCGGCAATGCATGTCTTAGTCTTCAGATGATCTTAGTCTTCAAGTAATTAAGTGACTAGTCCAATGTCAGAAAACTAGTAAATAGCAGAGTCCGAATTTAAACTCAATAATTCTAAGTTCAGTGTTCTTTCCTTGATTAAAAACTTCTAAACTAAATTGAATTTTTCTTTTTATGTATACGCTTTAATCACCTAATATTCTATAGTGATTTTTTTTCCCATTGAAAAGTTAGTAATTTATCAGCAGCAATATTTTTATTAAAGCTTCTTAGGGCTATTAGGCTTTCCATCTCCACCTGACTCCAAGAAATCTTGCTCTTAAGAAGAGATGTAAAACTGTTCTTTCTCCTCCTGGACTTTATGCAGTTTAATCAGAAAAGGAATGTGTCATGTAAGACTAGATAGTAAAAGGCTTCTGTCTTCAGTGATCCTATCTGAAACACTTACTGCCATGTTATCCTGGATAAATCACTTAACCTCTTGGTCCCCCAGTTTCCTCACTTATTAAATGAGAAGAATGGGTAAGGTGATTTCTAACGACTCTTCTCACTCTCATTTGTGACCCTGTAATAGCTCCAGTGGACAAGAAATAAGAGTAACTTCCCCTCCTCCCCATACCAACTAATATTGCTAGATTTAGCTTCTTTTGAACATTTATGCAACACCCAGCAAATGTATATCATTAAGATATGCATAATAATGGACAAGATAAGCAGTCAAAATCATAAATGGGTGTACTAATCTTTTTACAACCTAGTAAAAAGAATTAGCAGAGATATACCAAGTACATCTAGCTGTTCAACTCTGGATAAGTAATTTGGCCTAAGCCTCAGCAAGGCTCATCTGTAAAATGGGGTTACTATCACCTGCCTCATTGGGTTGTTGTGAGGATCCAACAAGTTGTTGTATGTAAAGTCTTTTTCATACCTGACAGAGTCCTATCAATGCCAGCTATTCTTCATACAGCCAAGATTGTACGCATTTCTTAAACATGGCTAAGGTGGCTGAAGGGAATCCTAAAGCATATTCAGATTTTGAGTTGACAAAGTTTTTGTAGAAAGGAAACATTTTTTCCTTGTGAAAATTACGAGCCAGATTGTTGAGGATATTTTCTTCACTCCCTTTCAGCTCTAAAGCTATGAAACCATGATCCTACTTTGAGCCTCAGGGTTCCTTGTGTGGTCATGCTTCCCCACATAAACGTTTAATGGCACTGTCCACGGTGCATGCCCAAGGCCACATTTTCTAAATTTAATCACTTGCACTTAATTTCAAACCATTTTTTACTCTGAAAAGTCTGAATGCCTCATTGAGGACTGCATATGTAGTTTGTGCCAAGACTGGAGTTTCAAAGTTCAGCTGTTTTTGAGTTATTTGACTGGACAAAAGGTCGCAAGGTATCTTTCACAGCAGGGAAAGTGTATTTTTCCACATGTTTATAGTGTTTTGAAATGGCCAAAGTAATTTTCCTTAAAATTTCCATAAATAAATAACTTTCACCCATGGCACGAGTTGCAAAGACTAGCCAGCACAGTGTAGCAAAGAGAACACTGAACTTGGAGTCGGGAGGTCTGCATGTGAGTCCAGACTCTTGACACTCAATAGCTATATGACTTTGGGCAAGTCACATGGTCTCTAAACCTGTTTCCTTATCTGTATAAAGGAAGGCAACATATTTATATTACCTATTTCATGAGGTAATTGGAAGAAAAAGCACTTTGTAAATCTTAAAGTGCCATATAAACATAAGTTATACATTTCAGGCCCTCAAGTAAAACTTTTGTCACTGTCAAAGAGATCTTCAACACATATCCTGGGGTGAAATGGTCCCCTTTGTGATGCTGCTAGTACTTTATTGTTATGCCTATAAATTCCACCTTCGAACTAAAGAGAGATTTTGCCTCTAGAGATTTACTTAGTGAGATTATGATGATAATCTCAGTTCTAACACCTAGAAGTTTATCATTTTCCAGAAAGATTTAATATATGAGCCCTTCTTTAGGCCTCCCAGTTTGCCTCTTTGCCTTCCCAGGAGGTCGCCTGTCTACATGCCTCCCCAGAGCTATCTGATTGTTTCACCCTTTTCTGATACCTTCCTAATATGCTTTTTTTCTTGTCCCCTGAAAATACTAGTTTTTTCCCAATTCTTTCTTCAGGATGACTTTCCGTCTCTCAGCTCTGCCAAAGTGCAACCATGGGCAAATACTCTTAACCTTACTAAACCTCAGTTTCCCCAACAGTAAAATGAAGAGGTTGTATTAGAGGACCTCTGAGGCCTCTTGCCACTCTAAGTGCTTCGATACCAAGTGATTTGGATCTTTGCTTTCCCAGAACTACTATGGGGGGGGCGGGGGTAGAGGAGCAGGGAAGAAGTTTCTTAGTGCTTGTGATTTGGTGTAAGTCTTTGGTATATGTGACTTTCCAAGCTGTTCGATTCATCCATCCTCGGTGGCTAGGGCTAGACTACCTCCACAAAGAACGGGAAATTTCCATGGTATAAGGAGGACTAGGCAGTTTTCTGGATCAACAGGTCATTGTTGCTTCTCTCTTCTCCCACCTCTCCCTCCCCCTATGCAAATTGTACAGGTTAAGCTTTAAAACTACCGGGAAAATGCCCCATCTCTCGAACTGTGCCTCCATCTGGATCCATAAGGTATAATCTCCTCACCTTTTCAACAGGTCTTTTTAGTTCCCCTGACTCTCACCCCCTAAAGTACTGGTGCCTGGCTAGCCCTATCACACCCAGCCCCTAGTTGCATTCTTTCTTTTTTAATAACTTGATGTCCAGTTTAACCATATGACTAACCTTTCTGTCTCTGAAACTATGCCAGCATCGTTCTCACCAAACCTGCATGTTGGCATAGATCTGGTATGGGCATCCCTTCTCCCTGCTTCTCTGTTCATTCCCCTCCTTGGCACTACCCTCTCCCTGCCCGCCTGTTTGGCATCAGCCCGTGTCCACCCTGCCCTGCAACATCCAGTGGCCATCCTGTCCTGCCTTTCCAGCTCCTCTAGGGCTCTCCGGCCCCCTGCCCGCTCCGGCCAAAGGCACTTGTGACTAGCCCAGGACTCTCCGTTCTTCTGTCAGTCAGTCTTCGCACCCTCGGAAGTCTTGGCTCCCGGGGTCTCTCCCCACCCTCTCCTCTTGCCCGGGCTCTGAGGATCTGGAGGGTCCGTCAGTTCGCCCCACCGCCCCGCCTGGAGGGGTCTCTCCCTCCGCAGTCTTCTCCTCCCCCATCCCCCCACCCTCGGGGCGCGCCGTCCCAAGTCTCCTCCCCCGAAGCAGGAACTGTCCCGCCCGCTCAGAGCCCACAGACCCCGGCCACCGCCTGGAGGGATCTGGGTGGGGAGCCTCAGCAGTCCGCGGAGACGTCCCCGGCGCCGTCCCTCCAGCGCCCCGGGGGCTGCAGCGGCCTGGCCGTGCTTGAGAGTGCTCCGCGCCTCGGCCCTCAGCTCCTGCACCCCCAGGACCTCCCGGGACCGTTCGTGTGGCCACTCGCGTCCCCCCAAAGAGGCTGCGGGAACTTTACCGGAGCCCGAAGCCCGGGCGGGTGAGTGGGGGTCCCGGCCGGGCCTGGGCAAGGCGGCGGGGGGCTAGGGGCTCCGCGGGGCAGGAGGGGGCTGCTGGGGTGGGGTGGGTGTGCTCGGCCGGGCTGGGGGTGTCGCCCTGCCCCGCTCCCTGCCCTATGGGGGCCGAGCCGCCTCCGCCGCCGGGCGGGTGCGCCGAGCGGACCGCGGCGGCGGCGGCTGCGATTGGCTCAGCGGCCCCATCCGGGGACTGGGCGCAGCGCTGCTCGTTCGCCCTAAAGGTACCAATATGGCGGAGGTGAGCAGGGAAACCGGGCAGGAGCGGCAGGGCTGGACCGGGCGCCCGCCGGGCTCGGGAAGCTGCCCGGCCGGCCCAGGGGACCCTGGCCGCCCTCCGCGGCCTCCCTTGGACTGGGTGGTCGGCGCCGGGGCCCTCCGGGAGGCCACCGGGCCGGTGGCGGGGCTGGCTGGGGGGGGGCGAGAGCGGGTTCGGGCTCCTCCGGGACTAGGCCGCGGCGACGGCGGCGGCAGCGGCCGCTCCGGCTCGGCGCCGGCCCCAGCCCGGCGGGGGGATGGAGAGGGGACCGAGGCAGCCGGCCGGGACCAGACCCGGCTCGGGGATGGTCGCAGAGCCCGGCCCCGGGGATCCCGCCCGCCAGGGGTGACGCGGGGTACTGGCGGTACCCGCTCCCTGCTCTGGGCTGGAGGTAGGTGGGTGGAAACCGGCGGAGTCTCCTTCGACCACCCCCCCCCCCCAACCTCCCGGGGCCGGATTGCAAGGCGGGCTGCGGGCTGCGCCACGGCCACTGCTCCGGGGCCGGGGAGGCGGACAGAGCCCAGGCTGCCCCCTTACCCTGCGGAGCGAGCGGGCGCGGGGGGGACCTCCGGCCCAGAGCTGGGGCTGCGCAGCCCCGGGGCTTGGGACGGCACTTTCCTCTGAGCGGCGGGATGCGCCCCTTCTGCGGGAGACGTGCAGGCGGAGCTAGGGGAGCCTAGGGTCGGAGGGCGCCCCAGGGGAGCAGGTTGGGACCCTCCCCCACTTTGTCCCGCACCCCGAGGTGCACCCCCAGCTTTACGGCCCACTTTGAAGCGTTTGGATGCGGGGCCGGTGGGGGGGGGCCGCTGCCCGGGCTCCCCAGGGATGATGGCCCGAGGCGACGGGACGGAGCTGTCCCTGCGCGTAGTTGTCGATGGAGAGGGCAGCCCCCCACCCCAGTCCAGAGCTCGCCCGCAGGCCCGGGAGGGGGAGCGGACTTGTTCGGCGGCGGAGCGGGGGGAGCGGAGCGGGACGGGCCAACGGAGGGAGGGGCGGGCTCGCAGGCCGGGAAGGGGTCGGGCTGGGAGCCGCGCTTCCCCTTGGGCAGCCCGGGGGAAGCCAGCAGCAGCATCCCCGAGACGGAGCCGGGACGGAGAGCGGGAGCAGCTGCATCCCGGGAGCCAGGACGAGGACGCAGGCGGCTGCGCTTCGGGGGGACGGGGAGACTGCGCCCCGGGCCCGGCCTCCCGCGCCCGGCCCCGGGCTGGCTGGAGGGAGAGCGGTGGGGCCAGGCCAGGAGGGCAGGAGAGAGGTGTGGCGCCGCCACAATGGGGGGTCGGAGGCTCCCTGGCTCCCGCCGCGGCGGCGGGGCCGGAGGGAGGCGGGGATGCCTGAGAGGGGATGGCGGGGGAGCGGCGGCGCCACCAGCTCTTTGCGCCGGTTTCGCTTCTCCGAAGCTTGGTAACTTCCTGAGCGAAAAGGGCGGCTGGAAGTTGCCGGTTTGCGCCGGGCTTCTTCGCCCCGGGGCCGCGGCGAGTCCGGGCCGCGGGAGACTTGGGGAGAAAGAGGAGGCGGCCGGGAGGGGCCAGGGCGAGGGGAACGGGCCGGGACAGCAGGGCCGGGCTGCGGCTTCGGTGCGGGCTGCGGCCGCGGGGCTGTCTCCGGCCCCGCCTTCCGTCCGTCCCGGAGCCCGCCGTGCGCTGCTTCTCTCGGGGCTCGGCGCCGTCCGCCCCCCGGCCGGGCCGCCCTAACCCCGCTTCTCTTCTTCTTCTCTCTCCTTCAGGCTTCCTTTGGAAGTTCGAGCCCAGGTTTGTCGCGTTTCCTTCCCCCTTCCGTGGTCCCAGCGGGCGGCGAGTGGTAACGGGGCTCGGAGAAGCTCTGGCCCGAGGCTTCCCCCACAACTGCAAACTCTAGATGCTCTCGTCGCTCCCTCCGTTTCATTCTGTATCCTATGAGTTAAATGTTCGAGGAACAAAACAGTCGTAGTCGTTTTCATATGACTTTTTTTTTAACGGGACCAGTTGGGAAAATTCACCTTTAGTTCCACAGAAGTTAAGCGTATAGGTAACAAAAATGAATGTTTGCTTTTTAAATAGTATGTGTCTTGACTCTTAGCCTTCAAATTCGGGGCAGGCCTGGAAAACACTCCTTTAGAAAGTTTTCTTGGAATACTATTGTCTACTAACTTAGGATTTTGCTTTGAGATTTTGAAAAAGATTGACTCACCACTTGAATTTTGACAGTTACTTGTTCTGTCTGGACTGGGGACCACATAATACTGCCCCGCAACTGCAGTTTATTTTGACTCTTACATAGATTAAAGTTTTTTGCAGATTTTTGGATTGGAAACTCAATTTGACTGTTGTCT
The DNA here is from genome assembly GCA_028646515.1 of Pseudochirops corinnae. Lineage (NCBI taxonomy): Eukaryota > Metazoa > Chordata > Mammalia > Diprotodontia > Pseudocheiridae > Pseudochirops > Pseudochirops corinnae. The sequence goes on along the minus strand of CM053587.1, from coordinate 90,255,347 downwards.
TAATTATCATCTATAAAATGAGGTTAGCTAGATTAGAAGATCTCAAAAGTCCCTTCTCGTTCTGTTTATGACTATGATAAAGGAAAAGTCTAATAATAAAGGAAAAATTAAGAGAGAACAGGGAAGGTGACTCTTTAAGATGCTCTCAGAATCAAAAACTATGGTCACTTGATTGTTGTCCTTTAAACAGATTTCTTTAAATAGCATTAAGTAATTTATTTCCAAATTACATAATATTTGAGGTTAGTAGAATCTATATCCTTACTCGTAAGTCAGTTTTAGTATGATATAAAGGGATTGAGCAATAATTGTCAACTAGAATACATTCTGGAAAATATTTTTTAAAACTTAATCCAGCAAAAGGTAAATCTTTTCTCCTTGACTAAGTTTTTTAGCGTTAATTGATAAAAACAAAGCAGTAGCGCCCGGTACATTCCTGTTCATGTGGAATTGAGACGCGGAATTCTAGATTAAGTTTAAAAAATTTTTTAAAAAGATATCTAAACTAAGGATATCATTTCATGAGCCTAGAAAAGTTATTAAAAAGCAAAATATTCCAGGTTGACAAATTTTTCTTTTAAGTCTTTTTTTCTTAAATATTTTAATTGTGAATTAAAACATTACTATCTCAGTCTGTGCTTTATACATTTCTTTGTGATAATTTGTGTTCTGGAAAGAAAGGAAAACTAAGACCACTGTCATAATTCCAGCCATCTTAGATGATGGTGAAGTTGTTTTTAGGGTTTTTTTTTTTAACTCAGCTAACTGCTATTGTGTACATAGACCAAGGGAAAAGAAAAGTGAAATTGATGACAAGTCATTGTCTTGGTAACCAAATAGAATACATTTTGTTTTAAATTAATGAACTTTGTGCCAAGTTGTGGGGTTACCAGAGAACCTTAGGATCATAGTATCATATAATTTTGCAATTAAAAGAACATATAGAATCTATGCCCTTAAAGTACCATGCAATGTGGTTGAGTGGACACAATGTAATTAAACCTCAGAGCTCTGGAATATGAGAGACCATCCTGGGAGTGACTCAAAAAGCAAAATTTAGTGGCATATATTTTTGTTTAGAGCCTTTCAAATTCATACTTCTCTCCGGAAAAAATAGTTACTTTATGATTCCCAAAACTTTTAATGTTTTGGTAGGTATAGCCATCTATCTCATCAGGCAGCTTTTTTTTTAGTTTATCATTACAGAAATATACTTAAAATAACATTGTATAGCAGTTGTATTAACTTTTAGGAATGTTGGTTGAGGTTTTGTGAAGTCAGAAGAAGCATTGAAATGGTTTGGGGATTTTTCAGTATTGAAAAATATTTGGTGTAGTTGAATGAAATACCAGTCCAATGTGAAACAAATCGAGGAAAGTCATTTTTTCTTAAATTTAGGAACATAGGGCTCCTGGGATTTTGTCACCAGGTTTCCTTTTTTTTTCTTCTGTTTTGTTTTCTTACTGAAGAACACTATTACCTCTGAGTTTAATTTTGATGTAGAAAGAGATAAGAGCAAACCAATGAGAGCTAAAGGATACAGTATTATACATGAAAATGCTGTGAAAATGTTTTAATAACATGCCTTTCTTCCAAATAATCCTTAAGAACTTTAAAAATTTTTGTCATTTAACATTAAGATATAATACAAAATAAGACATATAATGACAGTTTTATTTTACCATAACAATGGGCTTTACAGAAATGAAAAAGTGACAACCCTTTCAAAGAAAGAATTGCTTTGGCAATAGTTGTTTTAAAGAAAATATACACAGCCCAGAACTAATCAGGTTTTAAGAAATTGGTTTTTTTTCCCATATTTGAGAAATGTTTTCCAACTGTATGAACTAAATGACCTTTTAAAAAGCAGTGGATTTTGATGATGCATCTTGATTCATCTTTAAACACCTGTTTTAAATACAAAGAAATGTGGGAAGATACAGAGATTATTAAGACTCAACTTCTGCTCTCTTGAAACTTAGAATCTGTTGACTGAAGAAGGCTAAATCTCTTTTTGCCTGTGGGTTGTGTCCTGATTTTGCTTTTATTTGTTCAGACTTTTAAGTAAGTTTGACTTTGTCTAGTCAAAAAGAAAATCCCCTGTTGGGGTTACCAGGATCCTAGCTCTAGAGCAACTTGCATCTTTTGGTCTGCTTTTGGTGCTTGCAGCCCAAGAAAAATGTAGAGGAAATGCTTTGGCAAGCCAAAGGATGTTTAGGCCTTTCCTAGAGCCAGCTTAAGGGGCCCTTAGAAGCAAAGTAGTCCAACCTTCTCATGACACAGAAGAGGAAGGCAAGTTCCAGAAAGTTTAAATGACTTGCCTAAGTCCACACAGATGGTAAAAGTCTGTGTCACAGCCGGGTCCACTGACTCTCAGAGTTGAGTATTTCAGGCCGGTGCACTGCCATGCTTCTGAACCGTGTCTAAACCAACTTCTGTGAAGAAGCTGAAGAAGTAGAATGCCATGCCTTTCCTTTAGGTGGTAAGGCCAAAGAAGTACTAATGTTAATATGCTTGATCATAGGCTACAAATAAATGAATTTATTGAAGCACATAGATCTATAGTTTAGAGAACACAATTTTACTTTGTATTTTGTGGATGTGTCAAGTGATTTGGATTGTTTTTGTTATAGTTGGGTCTTTGTCTTCTGAGGATCATGATTTTGACCCCACTGCTGAAATGTTGGTGCATGACTATGATGACGAAAGAACTCTTGAAGAAGAAGAAATGATGGATGAGGGCAAAAACTTCAGTTCTGAAATAGAAGATTTAGAAAAGGTAGGAAAGATTATCTTATGGTACTACTCAACATAACAAGGTTAAAACTGCTAACAAACCCTAATATGGAGAGATGTAAAAGATTTTTGCCCAATGGCTGGACATATTCCTGATATTCTATTATGGTACTTTACATTTTTAGAGCACAGTTAATTTCTACTCTGTTGATTCATTTTGTCCTCATACTACCTGTGTGAGGTAAGTATGATGAATACTATTATAGCCATTTTACAGTTGAAGAAACAAAGACACAGTCATGTCGTGACTTACTTAAGGTCATAAATTAGTTATTTGCAGATCAAATTAGAATGCAGGTCTGTTGAATCCCAGCCCATCATTCTTTTTTGAAGAAAGACCACACTGCCTTGCCAGTTTAGTCCTGAATTTATGCCAAATAGGGAATACTTCTAAAATATTTAGAGAGGATACATTGTATTTCACTTTTAAATGTTAATCAGTAAAACACATCCTAAAGTCATCTTTTAAAAGTCAAACAGAAGTGCCCTATTTTTCATATTGTTTTCAAAATCAATTGATATTTGCCATAAAAAATAAACTTTTAAACATCCATATGAAACATAACTAGATAGGAGAGGTATTCCTCAGGTGCTAGCTTCTGGGGCCTAGCCACATTACTGAAAAAGTTTTATCAGGTATTACAAATGAATGGTGTTTAATAAAGAACTGAATTACATATGTTACATCCCCATTACACTTATGTCTAAATTAATAAGAGGAAAATGTACAAATGGATAGGGAATACACTCATTTTCTAGAAGATAACTTCACCTTGGTTTAAGAGGATCTATATGCAAAGGATATTTTCTTTTGAAAATTCCATTTTATTTTACTTTCTTATTTAATGCATCTTAATATATTTGAGTATGTATGTATATATGTATTATGAGGATGAGAGGAGAGAAGATAGGACTGTAATTTAGTTTTTCCTTCTGATTGTAAGCATCTGGTTGACATGACCCTATCCACTTTTTTTGTGTCTCAGGGTCATGTTTAAATGTCTAATAATGATTAAAATTTGGGTGCTATATTGATCACATAAAGCTCCATCTTTCTAAAACTAGTCTCCTTATTTGTATATTTCTACCCAGACTAGAGTAAAGGTTATTTTCTTAGTGACCCTCACTTATAGTAATGATAATCCTCAGGATTGATATGGTATCTTTTTCCTGGAGAATTCAAAGGATTCCATATCCTCAAAACAGCTCAGTGTCCTGAGAAGGCAGTATTAATACCCTCGTATCATAGGTCTCTTAACCTGGCTGAGGTCATCTATGGGGCAGAGACTAGAACCTTGGGTTCTGTCTGTTGCTGGTGAGTAGTCTTCTCCTCCTTTTCCTGTTCTGTATAGATGCAGTTAGATGTGTTTAGTTTCTATATTTTATTGATCATCTGAAGTTTGAGCAGATATTCAAAGATGTATACTCTTTGCTCATTTCCCATGAAAGCAAAGCAAATTGGAAATTTAGGTATAAAACTATTAGGAAATTCCCTGACATGAGAAGAAGAAAATTGTCCCTCATTTACCCCCTACTGAGAGATGGATAGAGTGACCACAAAATTTTATTTGGTGATGAAATTGACAAAAGCAAATGTGCGACTGCTTGTTGAACCTCTTTACTGCAATTCAGCTTTGGACCTTGTCCAAGCTAGCTTATCTCCACATTCAAAAGTATGTCCTTTCTACCTTTAAGTGCAGAAAAGTTTGTGAGCCTGGTTTATTAGGTAGCTCCGAACCATAGTGGCAAAGCTATAGCATAGAGTTGGAAAGTTGGGCCACCAAGGTAGCGGTTTAACTTTCACATATTATTTGAGAGTTAGAAAGCAGCATGCTTTCCCTGATAAATAAGGAACAGAGGTCGGAGAGAAAAGAAGAGAAAACGCAAGTCCCCTTCACATGTTTGGTCAGGCAAATTTGAAAGTTTGACTTGTGATCTTTTGAGTTCTGTCTTGAATGTACTTACGTGTGTGCTTTAGGACAGTCTGTTCCTCTCAGACAGAAGAGAATGGAGGCAAATTTATTATATTTGAGTTTTAAATCTCAAAATAGTATGAAATAATTGAAATTTGATTAGAATTCTTTCCTGTGACTTTGAGTGTTTTTTAACAATGGCTCATTCTCATTTTTCAGTGTTGTATTACATAAATTTAATTTATTATCATGCTCATTATACTTTTCTTTAGAAAATTATGTTGGGATGGTGGGGGCAGGGCTATTTTATTTCACTTAAAAACTTATGTATAAGTTGATATAAGATTTTGGAATACTTAATTAAGAAGGGCAATTAATATCCACAATGTAGAAGCCCACAATTTTTTTAAACAAGTTTGACTATTTTCCTATAGATTACATCTGCTGTGAGGTAATGAATAATGCTCTGAGTCAGGAAGACTGAAGTTTAAATCTCATCTCTGTCTATGAACAACTTACTTTACATCTCTGAACATCAGAAAACATCTCAAACTCTATCTGGGATACCTTATTTTCTTTGTGTTGGTGTAGGAAATTCCCATACCATCTTATTTCATATTCCTAGGTGGGAAGGTAGGGGAGACATCTTTTTTCTGAAGAGTCCACTTTAACAGCTATACCTATATTTTAATGAACTTTTTACAGGGTTAAAGAAAAAAAATATTTAAAGAGTTAAAGGAAAAAATTATTACCAAAAATAAGCTTTTATTGAATTCTCAGTATGTGCTAGGCTGGAGATTCAAAGAGGTATAAGATATAATCTCTGACCTCATATAGTGCTCGGTCTAACTGCTTTATTTTCATTTACTTGTTCACAGAACAAAATATGAAGTGATAGACATGATTTTCATTTTATTTGGAAATTCCCACTAATAAATTATCTACTCTTTGTTGATATGCACCATGATCTTTGTAGATCAAAAAACCCCAAACTGCAAGCCTACAGAGATATTTATCTTTCTATGCCCAATTGGTTCTACTTCTGACCTTTAAAAAGCATTTTAAAGCTTTACCATCATTTTCTTATTGCCATCTCTCTACTGGAAACTGGTGGTAGCAGAAAGCAGATAGAAAGATTTATTGGCTAGAGCTAAGGTAGGCACACAGTGCCAGATCAGCAGGACTTTTGTAAGCTTGGGTATTTTTTTAGGTATATTTGATTATTTTAAAAAGAATTAGTGGGTTTTTATCCACAGTATTAAATAAAGATAAGCAGAATCAAAAGTTCAAAAATCTTTCATTTCACTGGTATGGGTAATACCTCCATTAACACAGATCGCAATGCGTTTATAACTAAGTAGATGATCTTTAGAGTTGCTGTGGATTAAAAAAAAATCACCATGCTGCCAGTCTGGTGGTAAAGTTTTGTATTTAGGTAGACTAGTCCTCTGACAAGACAGTAGCTAATTGGTAATGCCTTCTCCTCCCATCTGCGCACCCCTAGCCCTTCCACCTTAGGTGGACTTTCCAGAACGTAAGCTTTGTTAGGTACCTTCACACATGATGAGGCATTGCATTAGGACTTTAGTGGAGAAATAGACTAGTAGTAGAGGCCTAAAAATGATAGGAAAGCATCATATTTATACTTTGTTTAGTGGCTCTACAGACATGACACTTTTATGAGTTTGTCCTTGCTCTATTTTTTAACATGAACATTTTTATAACAGTGACAAGTTTAATACATTTTTGATCATACATGGACTTGTAATTACTACTTGTCACTTTTTTTGATGAAAGCATCATTTTTAGTGTCTCCAGTAGATAACAAGAAGCCAGAAAGAAGTTACCTTATCAGGATGGCTAATGGTTAAACCTTTTAATGGCTCTTGTAAAGGTTTGGTGAGAGAGGAGTTTAAACTAACTAAGCTAATGTGTGTTGCTTCAGTGCTGTCCCTTTCTTTTGATAACTTTCATTTTAAAGCATGAATTTAAAATGTCCTTAGTTCTTTTAAATTAAAGTCTTTAGGGAAGGTTTTCATTTTCAAAAATCTGTACTTATCTCTGTTGAATTCCAGAAGACATAGATCTGCCAAAGAAAAATCCTTTTTAAGATCAGTGAAAATCAGTAAATTATAAAATTAGGAAATGGAACACTTAAAGTTAAATTAGAGTTAATAAATACCTACAAAAAGGCATTTGAGTTCCTGGAAAAGGACACTATTAAAAATTTTTGGTTCTACTACTGATTCACTGTGGATAAATTGATTCAGTTTTTAAGTACCTAATTGCTTCAGCTCTAGACTGTTTTGTAAAATTTGTATATGGACCATTGGTCAGATTAAAGCAGCTTTTCTGCTTCTGACGGCTGTAGAGCTTAACAAGTTTTTAAGAACATAAGACTGTTTACATTTTTAGCAATGCCCCACTCTGGATGCTTTTGACATGTTTGCTAGTTTGAAATCATTTCTCCTTTCAGATTGCATCATGATTAATTCTTAAAATGGACTATATTCTTTAGATCTGTACATAGGAGTATATATAAGACAATAAGTCCGCTTTTCAAAACCACATCATAAACTTTGATACACAAAAGCATGTAAGCTATTAAATCAGGTGGGCGCCATTTTTTTAGAATTTGGTAATATGAATTGCCAAAAATTACAAATAAATTAGTCAACAGAAGATCATCAGTTTAGAAGTTGAAGGGACTTAAGGCAATCTAGTCCATCATCCTCAATTTGCAGATGAGGGAACTAAGGGTCAGTGAGGAAGTGACTTGCCCAGGGTCACACAGGCATAAAGAGCAACAAGATTTAGAATCTGGTCCTTTGACTCCAAAGGGAGAGTTTTTTCCACTATACCTTTCCTAACCCATGGACCCTCTCTTTCTATATGTTTGAATTTAAAATGGTTATGAAGGGAATATAACAAATATAAGTTCAGTTGATATGCATTTAAACTTTAATAAAGAAGACGATTTACAATAAGGTGATAATTTCAAAATTATTTCTCTCTATAGTAAAACATGACAGTTTCAAAATCATTTATACATAGAAACCAGTGACTTAGTAACTGAAGAATAGCAGTAACTAAGATTGACAGTGTCAGAATCAAAGCTGATTTCCTGACCTCAAACAGGTGACTTCCCTTTTCCTGTGCAGAAATGCTGTCATCTTTAAATGATCGTAGTAAATTTATTTCAGTTCAAGTGTCAGCTAAGCACCCTGTAGTGCTGGGCTCAACATTAAAGATAGAAAGAAGATAGAGCTTCTTCAAGAAGCTAAAGATCTGGAAGGGAAGAAAAATACAAAGAGCTGATACTGGTTAGGGTAAAATGAATGCATAGAGAGTGAGAAAAGATATGGTCAGGGAAGGGGTGACTGCTGCCTCTGGGGACTATATGGGAAGCCTTCACAAAGGACAGGTGGCACTTAAGTTAGGCCTGGGGACAAAAAAGTCTAGGGAACATTTTTCAGGCATGGGAGACACACTGTCCAAACACACAAGAGGCAGAGAGCACAGCGTGAGGTTGAGGAACAGTGAGTAGGCCAGTTGTTTACATTGTGAGCCTGGAAAGGAGAATGGTATGCTGTGAGGCCGGGCAATAATCTGTCACCAGATGATGGGGGTCTTTGAAGAGCAGGACCAGAAGTTTGCATTTTAGCCTAGAGACAGTGAGGAAACACTTAACAGTTTTTGAGCCATGTAGTGATGTGATCAGATCATTGTATTAGTAAGATGACTTTGGAATAAGTGTGAAGGTTGCACCAGGGAGGGGAGGATCCTCCAAAGGCAGAAAAAACTTGTAGAATTCTGTTGTAATTGTTGAGGCAGAAGTAATGAAAACCTGAAGTGGGATGTTGGTACAGTGGATAAAATGGAGGAGAAATAGAGATATTTGCAGATATAGTATTAACAGGATTTAGAAACTGATTAGATGTCTGTTGTGGGGAGGAAAGGTGGCATGGTTAGGGAGCACAGGTCAGATATGATTGGCAGGAAGCAGGTCCCACTAAGAGTGACAAGGTGACATAAAGAGCAGCAGCTTTGCAAAAACAAAGTGTGTGTGAAGTTGTGTGTATTGTATGAGTTTTTCAAGCATGGACTGTTATATATGCTTCTGATTACATTTTAAATTTTGAATAAAAGATTCAAAAATTAACATACAGAAGATCAGTAAAAATGTACAGTCATGAATGGCATGAAGTAATCATGAATGTCTTCAACAAATAATACTTGGCATATAATCAAATACATATGACAACATTTAGGTCATGTAAACGTAAGACTTTAGACTTTGTACCATAACTGTTAATGTTGGTTAAGAGCCATATTTGCTTATTGACTGATACTTTGGAATCTCAAATGATAGAAAAGATATAGCTATTTGGGGGCCCATGGGTGAGAATCACTTCTTGAGTGCACCCAACAACGCATTCCTAACAGAATACAACTCCACAGTCTTTGCTCTCTTGGTGGTAGATTAGCATCTGGCTGCCTTGATTGCTGGTCCCACAGCCCTTTGACTTTCAGGATGGAGCAGTATTGACCAATGGTCCATTTCTCATCAGACTTCCTATGAGCTTCATCCTTGCAAGTCTGGTTAACCAGGTGGTCCCCCACCTTGCTTTCATAGCCCATACATGAGAAGATGTTTTGGAAGGTGTTTTTCTCTGTCACAGACTTCTCTCTCTGCAGTCAAGTCTTTCCTCAAATAATTTCACTGTCTGCAGCAACTCCTTATATCCAGTTCACTCTTTTCCTCTTTCCATTGACTTCAAAGTTTTGAACCTCAGTGACTGGGAGGATGGTGGTGCTTTGTTAGGAGAGGGAAGATTTTGGGAATTTAAGTTAAGTTTTGAACATGTTGTGTTAAAAGTGTGGTGATATGTACAAATGGAGAGTCCAGCAAGCAGTTGGAAATGAGAGAATAGAATCCTGGGGAGATGTTAGGACTTGATTTAAGAGTCTTCTACAAGTTAATAATAATTTAAATCATGAAGGTAGTTGAGATGGTTAAAGGAATAGAAGAGGGCCAAGGACACAACATTGAGGGACTCTCATGCTCATATGACAGAAGAGAAACAAGCAAAGAAGACCAAGAAGGAACAATCATAGAGGGAGGAGAAGAATTAGGAAGAGAAAGAGAGAGACTTAAGAAAGAGTATGGAGTCAGTAGTGTCAGTTGCCATAGATGCTCAGGGAGAATTCAGTATCAGACAACTGTAGCTTCACATCAGTCACGTGAAAATACTATTACTATGTAATAGCCCAGATATGTTAGTAAACTTTCAGCAGCAATTTCCAGTTGCACATTTTCTAATTGGAGTGAAGCATAAACTGATGGATAAAGAAAAGCTTCATTCTTTCTGGGGGTGTGTAGGGACATATCAGTTAATATAGTGCCAGTAAATTCTCTCTCATGGTGAAAAACGAGGAAAAATTCAAAAGCAACCTGAGCCAGCAGCACCTAAAGCACCTGGTTCAGTGAAAACTTTATAAGAGTCATTGAACTGAGATGGAAAATGAAAATTATCTGCACAAAAAAACAACTATTCAGGGACTTTCAATTTATTGTGATCTTCTCTGTACTAGTATCAACTAAAAAAAAAAATCTAATTCTCTTGAAGGTGTGATGTTTCCACCTCAACTCTAGTTAATTACTTTGTTTTCTTGGTGTACTCTAAATAGCTTAGTTTCTTTCTGCACTTTTTAGAATGTGCTAAATAGTAAAGATATTTTGTTTATTTGTAATTCAATAATGGGCCATCTTTGCAGAGTACATATATGTTGTTTATATTTTTGTTTGACAAGGAAGGAAATATGCCTTTGGAAGATTTGCTGGCATTTTATGGCTATGAATCAACAATTCCAGGAATAGCAGGTTCCAGTGCAAATAGCTCCCCAAGTGAACTTGCAGATGAATTACCAGATATGACTCTGGACAAGGTAAGTCGACGCTAATTGTGTTAATCATCATTTCAACTTTGATTCTTGGATGCTTTTTATTTTTGTGTGGATGTGATCTGTTGTTCAGTTTAATTGGTAGGCAATAGGTTAGACACTGAGGTTATAAAACAAAAGTGAAACTGCCCTTACCCTCAAGGAGCTTTACATTCTGGTGTTGCCTTTCATGTTTTTCTCTTGCCCATGGCTTCATCTTAAGTAAGAATGTAAGCTCCTTGAGGGTTGGCACTGTTTCATTTTTGCCTTTGTATCCCTAACTCCTGACACAATGCCTGCAGCATACATGTACTTGATTGCTGGATTTGGGATTTTTTTGGTTTCTTTTTTTCTTTTTGGTCACAAATAATTTATAAGCAATAATTATTTATAATTTTACATGAGCTTGTGAATACTTTGAGTGTTATGATGGAAACAATGTATCCAAACTTAGATACACTTGTAATTTATGATTCTAAAGAAACAGTAAGAATAGTGATAACTAAATTAACTTGTCCTTTAGGAATAGAACTCCTTTTAACCAATTCAGAAGGGTCTGGGCAAGTTTAAGATCCAATATATTCAACATTAGATTAGTGGTGTTGTAGGCCCAGAAGTGGGAGATTTTGGTGTTCTCTTAAATTCAGGTTTTGTTTTAGGTGTTGTCACCAGGTCCAGCTGACATAATAGCCACTGGCCTGAAATTTTCTTGATCTAGTTCCGTGGGCGTAGGTGAGAGGCTACCTGGACTGACTGCCCTAGTGCACGAGGGACATTCTAAAGAGAGGCTGAAACCTCACACACCCACTCCCCCTTCTTAGTGTACCAGAATACAAGAATTGTAATCTGTCCAGGGAAAAGAAGGAGAATCATGGAAAGAATTCACATCCCAAGTGTCTTGGATTATTTCTACCTTATTAATGAAACTTCTAACAATAATGTTCATCATTTAAGTATATCCTATCCATTAATAATGTCATTACTTCATAATCCTATGTTTTTTTAAGGTATAGATTACTTATGTTGTGCTTATAAAGAATGAAATGTTATATGGTGACATATTAAAATGTTTAATTAAATACAGTTAAAGGTAATTGATAGGAATTCATCAGGTTTTTTATGTCCAAAAGGATTGAGATTGGACGTCAGATAGATGAGATTTGCTAGGTAATTTTCTGTAGTGTGTTAAAATTTCAGACCACAGTATAAGTCATAAGTCACGTCATATGAGCTTGAAAAATAATTATGACTACTTTATTTCATGGTTTTTAAAAAAAATATAGCAAAGCTCTCTTTTTTTTCTTCCAGTAGTTTATCATCTTTTGGTGGTTTTTGGCAAGATTTGTTTCTTATGAAAGTCTATCTTAAAAATTGGTTTACTGCTTCAGGCATACCTTCTATGTTTTCACAGATTAAGTAGAGTAAGAGTGTTATTGTTCAGAGTTTTGAAGAATTAGAGATAAATATAGTAGTTGGTAAAATATAGCTAAGCTCCAATTGAGATCATATTTACAAATAATTCTTGGACTAAGATTATAGGAGAATTTGTAATCTACTTCTTTCAAAGCCTAGGTAGTTTCAAACAATTCTTAATTTATTCAGAATATGATATGGTATAAGGGTGATTTTTAAAATTCTAATGAAATTTGCTCACCTCTAACTATAGCCTGCCTCCTTTCTCATGTAGGAAGAAATCGCAAAAGACCTCTTGTCAGGTGATGATGAAGAAACGCAGTCTTCTGCTGATGATCTAACACCATCAGTGACTTCACATGAAGCTACAGATTTCTTCCCTCGACCTTTAAGATGTAGGAAAACTAATAATTATTAGTTAATTATAGCTTTATTGCTGTAGGTTCATGACATTTCCTTGAGTTAAATAGCTTCATATTCAGAATGTTTTTAAATGAGTACCCAGATTCCATCCAAATGCTAGTATAATTCAAATCCATTACCTTTTGTCCGAGGAAGAATGTGATGCCTATTTAAATAAATAAATTAACCTAGTCTTGCTAAATTATCTGTTTTCTGTCATCAGACTCATTTGTTGCTATGGTAACTAATCTTAGTTCAGCCATGAAATTTCACAGCAGTTTTTTGTTGGTACAGAAAAGTCCTCTTGCTACCTTGGTTTTGAAAATCCATTGGTATTGAAAAAGAGATTTTTATTATTGTTGGCATTTTATTTGACTCTCTTTACTCCTTCAGTCCTGATAGTATATACCAATTGGAGTATAGCAAAGCTCAAAATCATTGAATAAGCTAATGAATAGAAATAGCACCGCTATCTCTTACATTTTTCCTCATATACAGTATAAAACTATCTGGCTTGCCTCATAGCAAAGTATAAAAAAATAATTTGGGGTATCCAGCTATTTTTGTAAAGAGTTATAGATAACATTCTGATGGACATAAAACTGGCTCTAATATGTGTGTCAGTTTCTGGGTTACAGTAATCTGAATTTATACTATTTTAGATAAACATTGTATACAGACTTGCTAGGTTTTATTTTACAAATAAAAATGTATGTAGTTGCACACTATTTACATGTATATTATTATGAGAACATAATACATATCCTGCTTTGACTAATGTGTAGAAGACATACTTTTAGTTTACTAGATTCAGAGTATTTTGTGCTTTTATGTTATTGTCTGTAAGCTCCTAAACAGATAAATTAACTTTTTCCCCTCTTTTTTCGGCTGTGTGTAAAGCTAACACTACTTATGATGGGGATAAGGAATCAGAGGGTGAAGATATTGAAGCAGATACTGGTAATTCATCTGAAGATTTAAGGAAGGTAAATGGAATTACTAATAATCCCCTCAGACCATTTGATGCAGAGTGTCTTTTTTAACTAGTTCTAAAACAAAAAAGAAATTCTCTCTCTTTTTTTTTTAACTGTGTAAAATTATATTTCTTAAATTACTTGGTAATAGATATTTATTGTTAGCATAACACTAAGCACTTTTTTCCTCCTAAACTTTCTTTTAGGAAATAATGGTGGGCTTACAATATCAAGCTGAAATTCCACCCTATCTTGGAAAGTACAGCGGTAACGAGAAGGGTAAGATTCTGGATTTTAAAGGCTTTTGCTTGATTAATTCACTCCTGTAAAGCTATATAACAGAAAGCAGCCCAGCTGTCCCAGAATTATTAAAACAGGTACTGGATAACCATTTTAGTGGTATCAGGCTCTGTCAAGGTAGTCAGAGAATCAAGGGATAGCAGACCTCAGAGGCCAAGTCTGACTCTTCCCTGCCAAGAATTCCTTCTACATCATTTCCACAAATAGCCTTTTCTTGTTGATGTCCAGAGATGAGGAACTCATTACCTCTTGAGGCAGTCCCATGTTACTTTTGGAAAGCTCTAATTATTAGGAAGCTTGTCTTTGTACCAGGCCTAGATTTGTCTCGACATTATATCCAAACTTTTTTTTTTTAAACTCAAAAACCTGATTATCTGAGTGCTACCTCTCTGTAGCTCTTCTGTTGTACCCAGACAGTCCCATGAAGAGGAAATTGGTATAACAGAAGCTTTTCCACAGCAGTACTCTAAATAGAAAATGGCAGATTTGAATCATCTTTAAGGTCATGAGAATGTCATAGTTATGACCTTTTCAGAGGATTCTCAGTATTTACCAAGGAAAAGACACTTGCAGAAGAAAAAATAGGGGAAATCTACTTGCCGCCCCATAGCAGAACAGGGAAGAAGCTAAGCAGGCCAGTGCTTGGGGTTCAGAGTTTAATGCTTCCTTAGGCATAACATCGACAAGTTGGAGTATGTCCAGTTGAGGGCATCCAGATCAGCAAAGGGCTTCAAAACCAGGCCATACGAGGATCACTTGAAGGAATTAAGAAAGATTTCATCTGGAAAGGACAAGACTTGGGGGATCATAAGTGAGGCAGCAAGAAATTGAATCACTGCTTTCAGATATTTGAAGAATTGTCCTGTAGAAGAATTAGACATACTTTTCTTGGCCATGAGAGATAGAACTAAGAGCAATGAGTGTGTGCAAATTTCTGAATGGCAGATTTCCACTCAAGAGTAAGAAAAATCTTTCTAACTGGAAGAATTGTTCAAAGAGTGGAAGGGCCTGCCTACGGAAGGCCAACGCTGTGTGCTTCTTGGCTAAGAGAGTGACAGGAGAGAAGCCTGCTTATGTGTGGGTTAGACTTGATGACCTTTGTTGATTATTGTTCTGAGATGCTCTGATTCTGAGTAGGGCAGTTAAGCCTGTTGTTCAGACTTACTAACTTAAGTCGAGCACTGTTTGAACACAGCCATGCTGTCTCTCAAGCACAGATACTATAGTTGTTTCTTTTCCTTTCCCTTGGAAGCATGGTAGCTACTCCCAGACCAGATGTCAGTACTGATCAGTAAGCTTTAGCTTCCATTTTTCTGGCCTAGATGGATTGCCCTCCTTAGGCAACATGGTGGCCCTCTTAGGGAGGCTTGCTACATTAGTGAAGATACCCAGTCAGCTTTAGCCCTCATGCAGCACAGAGCTCCTGAACTCAGAACAATCCACCAACCTCAGGGGATCCCCTAGGTATAGGAATTACAGATGTATGCTAATCAGCTCCTATACTCCTTAAGGACAGGGAGGATGAACATCTCCACTCGATTCAGCTCTCATCCTGGCCCCAGTGCAGTGGAAACCTTTTGATGGCAGAGGCTGCTTTCATCTTTGGAAACTCAGCATCTAGCATAGTACTTTTAATAAATGCTCATTTTCATTTAGTTTCATTCAGTCTGTCACTCCATTTCAAAATTGGGGGAGTATTCTTTTTCCATATTTCCCTACTCAGTTTGAAATTATTCTACTCCCTGTATCTGTTCACATCCTAATAGATACACATTGCAAGCTTGTTTTAAAAGTGGCAGGACAATGTGTGGGAGGGATAAGTGATTTTAATTTGGGGGTAAGATAGTGGGAAATAAAGACATATTTCCGTATTTTATTTAGTACTTATTTTATCGACTTGTTTTTCCTCTTTGAACTTAGGAAAACAAAAATAACATATTCCACTGAGCACAGAAGTTGGGAGGATGGGGAAGAAGAGGAAAAACTCCCTTCTTTACCCTTCCTGCCAGAGCCTGCCCTCAGATCAAAGGGGGTGTTACTATCTTAGAACCAGAATCTTTAGCAGTGGCATCCTCTGACATGCTTTTCTCCTCCTGCCTCAGGATGGTTGAGGTTGAGGTTGAAAGCTGCCTTAACAGAAGCTGTAACGTAGCTTATGTTTCAGATTCCAAATGTGACATTCTCCCAACTTTCTTTGAATTCATAGAATGTTTTACCTTCATTAATACTTATTAATTACATGTGAAAACACTGTGAGGCATTCCACAAGCCACACATGAAATTCAGTCAACTTACTTTACTCCATGGTCATTTTTTTTAACCTTGCTAGCCCGAGACTTATAGTATAGCTCCATTTTGAATTTACTGTGCACTTTTTAAAAGTCTTATTGATACACGAGGGGAAGCTGAATGGTCTTCCTACACATAGAGTGTAGTTATTGTTCAGTGCAGAACTCCAGTTGATAACTTTCCCGAGCAGGGTCAAATGCATATGAGCCAATGGACTGTGATAGTTCTTAGATTCATGACCTGTACCTGAAGAATTATATGCTAATGTTTCCTTTTTCTAAAATACTCTCTTGTAAGTGCAGTGATTAGTATTTCTTTATAGTTGTGATCTGACAATTTTGTCAGTTCATTGCACTAACTTTTCTTGGAGAGGTTCAAGAAAAATAAGTCAAAGAATAGTCTACAAGTTTCATAAGAGGATTCATTGTTTTTATAAATTGATGGAACTTTCTTTACCAGTATATGAAAATGAAGACCAGTTACTGTGGAGTCCTGATGTGGTTCTGGAGAGCAAAGTTAAAGAGTACCTGGTTGAGATCTCTTTAAGAACTGGAAATGAAAAAACGATGGCTAGAACTTCTGAGGGAACACACACAAGGGATAATGAACAGGTATGTGTGTTTGGTCATTTTCTCTTGAAACAAATCATCTCCAAATAAACTTCTTTAAAGAAATTTTGAGTAGTGAGGGCCTTTTAAACCACCTTTGCAGTCGTACGCACCGCTTATTTTTATTTCTGTGTCACTAGCTAGAGGGAACATAAAAAGATGTCTTTAGACAAATTCACATATAAATTCCCAGCAATAAACATGAAAAATGTCACATGTGGTACATTTCACATTTATTTACTTAAATAGTTGATGTTACCTGAGATCTCATTCAGTGATTTCTTTAGGAGCTAATTTGCAGTTTAGTCCTGCTTATTATTTCCTCCTAGGGCTGGAGAAGAAGTAAAAGAGAGGGAGGTAGCCAGGAGCTACAGTTATCACCTTCCCTCACTCTGCAGAGAGACTCTGGCACCATGACTTAGCATTCATCCGTCAGAAGAGGTAGCTCTGAAGGAGTCCTTTGGCATGGGCAAAGCCACTGAGAGGAGCAGCAAGGATGCCCTTCCCAGAACGGTGATAGAAGGGGGCAAGAGTAGTTTAGGACCATCAGCCAACACTGGCTCCCTGTACTTGGGTGAGCAAGATCCCGCTGGCTCTACTTATCTTCTCAAGCTGCAAAACAGAAAGAGATGAAAGCCCAGGGCAAAGTGTGACAAAACAGCTAGAGTAAAGAGATACAAAGTTCAAGCTCATTTTCTTCAGCCTAATTTTCTAAAAGTTGGTTTAAACATGTGATTATTTTCTTAATTGTGGAATTAAGTATAAACTTCAGATGACTGACTTAAGTGGTTTTTTTTCTATCTATGGCATAGGCACTATATGAACTTCTCAAATGTAATCACAATGTGAAGGAAGCAATTGAAAGATACTGCAGCAATGGAAAAGCATCTCAAGGTAAGAAGCCCTGGAAAAGAGAGTGATGGGAAGAGTGGAGACCCTTCTTAAGAATTCTTTGTGTATTCTTGGTCAAGAAAAACAATGTAGCTCAGATACACCAGAATTTTTTAATGGTTGATCCTCATAGCATTACTTTTTTTTCTTTTTGATTTTTATCTGTTCGCTGTTTTTCTTTACATCAGAAGTTTTCAAAAGAATTTTTTTTATCCCTGTGTCACTACAACTTTCTTGAAGAATCAGTTATAGAATAAAGCAGATGTCAGAAATGACAGTTTTTCAAACATACTTAAATGAGTAATTAAAAAAATTTTTTTTGCCAGATTGTGAACCAAAAAAAGCTAAATCATGGCACTGTGATAAAATGACCACTATTTTTTAGTTTTGTTTTGTATGTTCTTGGAAAGTGGCTTTACATTGCGTGTTTTAAATTGTTTCAGAATTTGCTTTCATTTTTTAAATAGAATACATGTGCCTTCAGTGGCATTGGAAATGGGCAACATCACAGTAATGCTAAGTAATATATCCTATTTGGGGAAAATGTAAAAACCAGCTATTAAAATTCTAGCTATTAGACGTAGTTCACTGAATTGTTTCAACCTGTAACAAACTGTCTTTGAAAGAGCTTCAAATAATTTTTGACTCACAGAATCAGCCATTAGTTGCCAGGTTTATTATTGCTCATCTTCTAAGCCCAGGTAGAGCAGCATATGCTGGTTTTAGTGGCTAGTCCCAGGGGTGGAAGTGATGCCTCAGGGAGTTAGTGCAGTGCCTCTGCAACTTGATTTGTTCATTTTAGATGGGAACTATGTCTTATTTAAACTTTGTCTTCCACAGAACAGTACACTTGAGTAAGCATCTCGTTAAGTGTGAGTGTGAATCAAATCATGTTGTCTTGGTGACAATACTAACTAAAATTCAAGGGGAAAATGTGAGGCATTAGATAGAAAAATGAGAATATTCTGTCTCTCAGACAGAACAGAGAATTTAATTCACCAACCATATGTTGAGCTTTCTACATACAAGGCATCATTCTATGTACTCTTCATACAAACCAAAACCCAGCCCCTGCTGTGAAAAAGCTTAGCCTGAAAACTGTCCTTGTGCTCTCACTCACATTTTTTAATCTAAGTAACCTAAGTAGCCATTGGAAAATAGAACTTAAATTAGTCATTGTTTCTGTGTGATTATTTTTTCTGTCTTCCTAGCCTGCCATATCTCTTTCTTTTTCTTTCTTTCTTTCTTTCTTTCTTTCTTTCTTTCTTTCTTTCTTTCTTTTCTCTCTTTCTCTTTCTCTCTCTTTTTCATTGTTATGTGTTATGTACTATGTATTTTTATATAATTATTAGATTCATTCCTCAGGCCTCATTTCTTTTTCTGCTTTTTTTTTTTTTTAGTTCTTAGTACAAGGTCTGGCATTTAGAAAGCACTTAAATATTTAATTGGTCGATTGATAAGATTACAAGTCTGTGAGGACATAAATGTGGAGTTTAGGAGATTAGACATTCTGTAACTGCCTCTCATACTTTGTGTTTAAACCTTGTAATTATCTAATACTGTAAAATTTGTGACCACCTTGCTTGGATGGTGTTCTTGACTTTTGTTGAGCACTGGTAACTAACTACTTGTACTTCACATCCTTTGGGATCAGGAACCATGTTTTTAAACTTCAGTCTTATGGTGTCTCACTTATGGTAGGTGTCTATTAAATTTGATGTTGATGATTATATTTTATTCAGTATAAATAGAGATGACACAGAATCCCCGATCAGAATCTTACTATTTGTTTCTGACCAGTAAGACAGATCATCCCTTCATCTCACCCACACACACACACTTAAATTGTTGTAATGTTTGTTCATTGGTTGAAGTCCATAAGTGAGTGTTATAAAAATAAATGAAAGTAAATTTTGGCAAAATAATTTGGTTTACTGAGATATAATAACTCTTTCCTACTTTCAGTTAGCATTACATAAGGAAATAATGGCAAGTGTGTATGCCCAGAATTTAACATTAACATTTCATGACTTTGTCAGCTATAAAGATTTTTAATTAAAATATGCTAAAAGATAGGACTTCTCTTTTGGGAACTTGGATTTTTTTAACTTTTTACAGGAAAAACATTCTGAGAATCGGTATTTCACAGAAAATAATTTGTTACAAATAATTTTTTTGTGTTTTGATCATTCTCTAGAAGAGATGACAGCATGGACAGAAGAAGAATGCAGAAATTTTGAACATGCCCTTCTGATTTATGGGAAAGATTTTCATCTTATACAGAAGAATAAGGTAAATATTATGCAAATTGGACCAGAGAGGGAGTTTAGTAATATAAAATCAATGCAAGGAACTCATTTATCAAGACAGCTCCAAGAACAGAAAAAAAGGAACAACTGATTATTGTTTCCTTACCATTCATATTCTGATTTTTCTTTAAACATTCCCCAGGAGAACTCACTTGTAGGTGTCACAATCTGTTCAGACTTAAATCATCAAAAGCACGGATATTGTTTTCACATATCTTTCCATGTATACATTCATAGTAAAATAAGCTTTAATATTCAGAACTTATTCTGTATTTCCAGGAGGTGTATCTGACTTTTAGTCCTTATTTTCTTAATCTGCCAAGGACTTTAGGCCACATACAAATCTCAAATGATCTTCAACAGTGAGCTCTTTATTTCTTGAAAGACCGACTGATAATTAAACTTTCCTGAGCCAGATCCCAGTAATTTGGGGTTTATTTCATTTTATTTTTATTTTCAGTTCCAAATTCTCTCCTTCCTTCTGTCACCTCTTTTTTTACATATTAAGTCATGTCAAACATATTTTTGCATTAGCTATGTTCTAAGGAAAAAAAGCAGAAAAATTAAGAAAGGGAAAAAATGTTTAAATCTGCATGAGGTTCATCTATTCTGTCTGGAGGGAGATAGCATTTTATATCATGAGTTCTTTGGTGTTATGGTGGATCATTGTATTAATCAGAATTCCTAAGTCTTTGACAGTTGATTATTTTTACAGTCTCCTGGTTCTGCTCACTTCACTCTGCAGCCGTTCATGCAATTCTTCCCAGGTCTGTCTGAAACCATCCCCTTCATCATTTCCTATAAGACAATAATGTTCCATTACATTATTCCCCAGTTGATGGGCATCCATCCCTTCCATTTCCAATTCTTTGCTGCCACAAAAGGCTGCTATAAATATTTTTGTATATGTCATCCTAGTGATTTGTAAAGGACATGTCACATAAAGTAAAACCCAGTCTGTATTTAAGTCTTCCCCTATTAGCTAATAGAATTATAGAAAAGATACTTGCTAACCAGACTGTAAAGAATTTAGTTTAACTTGGTCTCTGTAGGAAGGACAGGCTTCTAAAATGCATTGACAGACAGATTCTGTACTTGAATGGTTTTGAACTTGATTATTTACTTAAAAATTCTGATACTGAATTTCCAACAAGATGGCGACATGAAAAGTTATGCCTAAGCAGCTTCCCTACATCATCTCAAAATAGTGAAAAATGTGCTAAAAAGAGCAAAGGAGTAACAAACAGCAAAGGAGGGAACAGGAGAGAACTCATGTAAGAAAGGTATCACTGAAAAACCTCTAGAGAGATTGCAAATATAGGAAGATCAGGTCATCTACCAGTATGTGTATCTGTAGTATGTGTGTGTATCTGACAGAGGTCTAGAAAAATGCATGCATGCATACATACATATACACATACACATACATACATACATACATACATACATACATACATACATACGTACACAATCTTGAACACTGCAGATTGATTATAAGTTGGGTCCAGAATGGGACAGACTGCCTTTGGAAAATTGTATCATTCATTTAATTACCTCAAGCTCCTCTGAAACAGAGGCCATCTTTTAACACTGATACTGTTCCAGTGATGTTTAATGGCAAGTTGTAGAATACCACGACTTAAAGAATTGAAGGTCAGGACTACCCAAAGGGCAACGGAGGGGTGTATGTTAGTGAATACACAGTACTGCCTTACAGATAGAGAACTGCACAGGAGAAAGGACATGTAAAAGAAGTTATCAGAGAAGTGGATAAGCAGGAAAAAAAAGATTAGTTGGTCACATAATGTGACTGAGGAATAAATAATAGATATTCCTCATGCCCCATTGGTAGCCACACAATTCAGGAGAAAGGGCTGTAACTCACTGGATATGTGCTTCATATCAGATTTATGGGAGAACTTGGACAAGGGTTCCACAGGACGGATATGTATAAATGGTTTGCAGTCTACCTTGTTGGAGGGAATACCCACATCTGTGAGAGCACAGATCATGGAGGATCCATACCACAGATCTGACCAGGAGTATTGAAGCGCTAAGAACAGGACAAAGTATAGAGTGATAGCATCCATAAGACATCAAAAGAAAGGAAAACTAAATTTCTTTCATTACATTTAGTCTGCAGCAATTTCAAACAAAGAAAATCTAAGAAGAGTAATCTAGTAAAAATAATAAGAAAAGATATAAAAGTGCAATTAATGCTTATATATATGCTCCTTGAGGACAGGGCTTGTCCTTTGCCTTTCTTTGTATTCCCAGAGCTTAGCACATTGGCTGGCACATAGGTGTTTAACGAATGCTTGTTGCCTTGACTCTTCATGATTTACATAAGGTCCTGATTCCCAGTGTAGAAAGGGATAAAACAGAAAGAGAATTATAGACCAATACCACAAATTAATATTGACAGTAACATTTTAGTCAAAAGATTATAGCAGTATAAAAAAATTATTCATTATAATCAAATTGGATTTATACTAGGAATGAAAGGATGGTTCAGCATTAGGAAAATACTTAAGAAGCCGCCATGGTTCAGTGGAAAGAATGCTGGATTTGAAGTCAGGATCTGGGTTTGGAATCCCACCTCTACCACTTACTAACTATGTGACTTTGGACAAATCATTAAAACCTTATGGATCTCAGTTTTCCTAAATAAAATGAAAATACTGGGCCAGATGACTTCTAAGATTTCTTGTAGCTCTAAATCTTTGATCCCATGATGATCCACATTAGCTTATTGGATCATATAAATAAAACCCACCTGACTGTGCCAGTAGATTTAGAAAAAGCCTTCAGCAAAATCCAGCACTCATTTATGTTAAAAACCCCTAAAACAACAGTTCTCAACCTGTGGGTTGAGACCCCTTTGGGGGTCAAACGACCCTTTCACAGGGGTGACAGGAGTCGCCTAAGACCATCGGAAAACACATATTTCCAATGGTCTTAGGAACTGAGACACTGCTCCCCTATCCGTCTCCAGGAGGGGCCACCCACATGCTGATATGCCCACATACGAGTATTAAAGGGTTGCAGCATTAGGAAGGTTGAGAACCACTGCCCTAAAAAGCATAATCGTGAAAGGGCCCTTTAATACAAAAACATACACTGAAAACCAAGATACAGCATTATTTTCAATGAAGAAATAGTGGAAACTTTTCCAGGAGGTTTATGGCAAAAGCAAAAAAAAACATTCCTTTTTTTTACCATTGTTTGACATAGTACTAGAAAAGGTAGCTTTAACAAGATAAAGAAAGTAAAGGAATAGACATAAGCCAAGAGGAGGAAAAATTAACCCCATTTGCAGATGGTATGATACTTAGATAAAATTTGAAAGATATCTCCAAAACAACTATCAGAGATGATTAGTAGCTCCACTAAAATTAGGATAAAAAAATCCACAAATCATCACCATTTTCATATAATGCTTAAAAAAACAAGAAAAAATTGATAAATCCCTTGAAAAATAAGCACAAAATGCATCAAACATCTGGTCAGATACCCAGGACATATATAAGTAGAATTACAAAATTCTTTGGAAATAAAGGAATGCCTAAATAATTGGAATTCATGGCTAGATTCTGCCAACATTTTATGTATATGTGTGTATACATAGTGTATGTGTATACAAGTTGCTGAGGAGGGAAGAGAATGAAGCATTCACATTACCAGATCTCAACTTATAGAACAGAAATGATCAAAACTGTATGTTACTGGTTAAAAAATAAAAAAGTTGATCACTGGAACAGCTTAGGTAGGAAGGCCTTGAAGAAGCATGCAGCAGCCTCATATACCATAAACCTAAGAGAACAAACTATTTGGAGGATAGATCACCTTCCTGGGACAAGAACTTCTGGGAAAGCTAGGAAGCACTTTGACAGAAACAGTATGATTAGTTGGTACCATTTACTATATATCACAGTGAGCTTTAAATGTATGTGATTTAAAAAAAAAGAAAAAACTAGAGCAGAATGGAAGAAGATGCCTATCACAATGGTGAGGTTGGAGAGAATTCCTCACCAAACAAGTGAAGGAGGTGATAGCAAGAGACAAAAGAGATAATGTTGACTATGCTTTTTAAAAAAAGAAAAAAACTTTTCCACGAATAGAATCAATACAGCTAGAATGGAGAAGCCATTATAAGTCTGATATCCAAAATATATAAGGCAATGGAGACAGCCAATTAAAAAATAGTAATATGAACTGTCACCAGACACGCAGAATCCTTCTGGGTCAGTAGAGTGCTGCCTTTGAAGCCAGAGAAAAACTGAGTTCAAGCCTTCCCTGTGTTTGCCACCTACCTGCTTTATGACCTGGGGTAGATCACTTAGTTAGCTCTGATTGTTCTAGGCAGCTCTTTAAGCCTATAGGTTGCACCAAAGGTACTAACCTGCATTGGTGAATAGTTTCCTCACCTGGGAGTTCTCTGCATGATTGAAATCACAGGTCTCCAGTCTAGCCAACAGCTGTATTTCTAAATGTTCCAAATTGCTAATATAAGAGAAATGAGTTCTTTGCAGTTTAAAGTCTAAACATTTAAAGATATGGTTGTTGGGTAGGGACTGGAAACCTGTGATGTCATCCTTATAGGAAACATCTAGGTGAGAAAACTCTTGACCAAAGCAGGTTAGCATGCAAGTATTTAGTAGCCATTAGTACAGAAACATGTTTGCATTGACTATATAAAAGACCTCTAACTGAAATTCTGTTTTAATATCTTAAAGGATGACTTGGTTGAAGATAAAGATAGCATGCTTATTAAGCTTTTGGATAATGTAGAACTGGGAGGGTCAAGCAACATATTGGATGACTAAATTAAAGATCTCAGCAGGCTGGAATAATGGGCCAAATTCAGCAAGGTGAAGTTAATAGGGATAAATATAAAATCCTATAAATAGGTCCAGAAAATCAAGGACCCTAGTAGGGAATGTGTTTTAGTTGACCGTATGAATATATCTAGAACAAGACATCCAGAACAATGAAGGGATTGTTAGTCTGGGGGGGCTAAAGTCTTAAAGATCACATGGTAGCTGATTTCAAATATTTGAGGAACTCTTGTGTGGGGGAAGATTTAGATTTGTTCTGATAGCCCTAAAGGAGAGAGCTTAGACCACTGCATGGAAGTTACAGGGAAGCCGCTTCAAGTTTTTACATAAGGAAGAACTTATAGATAGAGCTATTGAGGTAGTGGTTCCATGTCACTGTAAGGGATTCAAACAGACTTAGCGCACATTTGTTGGAGATGATCTAGAAGGGATTCCTTTTAGCAAGTAGAAAGTTGGACTGCAAAATTTCTGATCTGTCAAATGTCAATTTGAGAGAATTTCCAGGTAAGGTAAAAAGATTCCTGAAGATTGACATTTTTGAATGTATTTTTCTTAGGTGAGAACTAGAACTGTTGCTGAATGTGTAGCATTTTACTATATGTGGAAGAAATCAGAACGTTATGATTACTTTGCTCAACAAACAAGATTTGGGAAAAAACGATACAACCATCATCCTGGAGTCACGTAAGTATTTGAGATGCGTGGTTCTTATTCATCCTTCTCATGCTGTAGCTATGCCTTATCTGTGTGAATGTATGTAATTTCATATTTTATTTCTCCTGTGCATTCATGATATGTAATGGAATATGAATGTGCATTTCTAGGGACTACATGGATCGTTTGGTAGATGAAACTGAAGCTCTTGGGGGAGCAGTAAATTCTTCAGCCTTAACGTCTAACCGGACCGATCCTCTTCCTGACCAGCAGTTAAGCATTCTGAACTCCTTCACTGCCAGCGACTTGACAGGTACAGTCAGCATTTGAATTTATCTTTTAAGACACACATTTAGATGATCAGAATTTTGTGATAGTTCTTTTATGAGAAATATGAACTAGAATCATTTCTATCTCTCTTTCAGCATTGACCAATAGTGTTGCTACAGTCTGCAACTCTACAGACGTGAATTGCCTCGATGACAGCTTTCCTCCACTGGGCAATTTGCCCCGGGGACAAGTAAATCATGTGCCTGTTGTAACAGAAGAGTTACTTAACCTGCCTAGCAATGGTGAAAGTGATTGTTTTAATTTATTCGAGACTGGATTTTATCACTCAGAGCTAAATCCTATAAACATCTGTGGTGAAGAGTCAGAAAGACCAGCAAAGAGATTAAAAATGGGCATTTCTGTCCCTGAATCTTTTATAAATGATGTTTCTGTAAATAATCTGGGTGTGGACTTTGAAAATCACACACATCATATCACCAGTGCCAAAATGGCTGTCTCAGTGGCTGACTTCAGCAGTCTATCTGCAAATGAGACCAATGGTTTCATCAGCTCCCACACTCTGCATCAACACACTGCCCTTCACTCCGAGTGATTCCAATGGCAAACTCCAAAAACAGTGGGTCTGCAGTACCAGTAAACTTGATGGGAGCTATCAGGTTTGCTTAGTCTTTCACTGGAAGTTTGAACCTTTTTCACTATGACATCAGTGATGTCTTTGTATGTATAGAACTATATCTTGATTTATCAAGAGTAATTTCATTTTTCAATCCATAAATGTGGAAATGAACTATGATGTTCAGCAGAGTTTGGGACTAAGAATGAACTCTGTGGCGCAGCTTTAAGCTCTGCTTTTCTCTCTCCTTTTTTTTTTCCTTTCGTGTTTTGTTTTGTTTTGTGTTTTCTTTTAAAGCCTGTAGACGGGGGCCACCATCTCAAAACCAGCACCGGAGTTCTGAGTTGGATGGTGTGGCTTCCTTTAGAGTCCATTCCTTTTGCCGTAATGGATGCAGTGGAATAACAGTGTTTACAGGTACCAATCCTGATCCCTGTGTGATGTAGCATTTTTTGTTTGGTTGTTTTATTTTTTAATTAAATAAAAGCAGGGGCAGGTTTCTTTAATTTAAACTGCACAAACATGCAAGGATGTTTTTTTAAA
This sequence comes from Pseudochirops corinnae, assembly GCA_028646515.1. Taxonomy (NCBI): domain Eukaryota; kingdom Metazoa; phylum Chordata; class Mammalia; order Diprotodontia; family Pseudocheiridae; genus Pseudochirops; species Pseudochirops corinnae. The sequence continues at coordinate 90,228,570 of CM053587.1, read as the reverse complement.
TGGAAACTTCTCTCATGTGATACTAAACTAGAGCACTTCGGTTTACAAAACAGCAAGTCCATCTTTATGGAAGCCAGCACAAGGGGTTGTGTGTGAGACATGTGAAGACCCCTGCTCAGATGGGACTGTGAAGTTCTAGGCCCTGGCTACCTCACACACAAGTCATGCCAGGACGTTCTGTGTACTTAACTTACAGGCTAAAATTTGAAGCTTCATGATAATTGTGTTTGATGGTGTTTTGTCCAAAATTTCCAAAATTGTAATATAACAGATTACACAGGTTATCGTGTAACTTAAACTATCCTGCGGCAGTCTGCAGAGCCTAGGATTTTACTCGGACATGGTTTACATTTGGGGACACCTCATAAGTTGTTTGGAGTACTGCAGTTCAAAGTGTTATATTTAGGAGGGACCGTCTAGATTTTACACATAATGCAGTAGAACCTTGAAGTATATTTAAGCTTCTCAGGGGCTTAAATTACATCTGGAAAATGAAATAAGAGTTATTTACTATCTCAAATCTGGTACTTTGCCACTTTAATTATTGGAAAATGATAGATGTCCAAATGCATCTTAGAGTCCATTTTACGTTTACTTTATTCCAAATGCATCGTAAATGAAAAGTCATGTTCAGAAACTTTGTGTTTGGTGATTTTGTTTTTTCTACATGCATACCCATTGAATTATGGGGCAGAGTAAAACACTGTGTAGTACAATAGGAGTGCATAATAAACATCACGACTTTCACACATTAGACAAACCTTTTTAGTTGAAATGCAGTAGAACTCCTTCACTTTTTTCTTTGCACTGTGTAAGTAGCAGCATTTTCATTGCCACTGGTTGTGTTGCGTATAAAATCTTAAAAGTTTGGCTGCATTAGTGATATGTATAAGCATAGGGTGCTTCAGGGTTGTGCTGAGTTAGTAGGATTTGGTGACCTTGTACAGTAGTACTGCAAAGGGAGGGTATTTATTATACAAGCTGTAAGCTGCATCAACATCCTTAATTTCGGGTGAAGCACAGCCCTGTTTTCTTTACAGCATTTGGGGTGAAGATTGTTTTTTGAAGTGCTTACGCGGTAGTAGCACATCTACCATAAGCAGCATTAGCTTAGCACAGTGGACAAAAGTAGTTAAAATGAATCAGTTCGCTCACATACATCTGAAATATATAGTAACTCTTGTAAGTACACAGTGATAACGGGTAGCCTGGGCCCTGTGTTGTACTCTGTGACATTTTTAGCCAAGTTGCCAGCTTCTTGTTGCTGTGTTGTTGTGCTAAACTTTGTACCTTGTTTCTTTTGTTAAAAATCAACACATTTTATGTGATTTAGTAAAATACTGGCCATAATCTTCCATTGTTATGCATTTGAGTTTAACTCTGGGTTTACAGTGGCTGGTCTGTATAAAATCATTTACACAAAGATGACTGAATGCTAATACCAGTTGCACTTAAATGAACATGCCCATTCTCAGTAGCTGATGCAGTAATATATTCAGTTTATCTATGCATTGCTGGGATCTTGATGTAGATGGAGACGGTCTAGTTTCTTATCTAAAGTTTGGATTGTCAGCAAGTTGAATGGACACTTTAGTTATTTAATAAAGATTTTTGACCAAAATCCAGAAAATGGTATGAGAGAAAAATGAATTCCGGCTAGTATAGTAGGTTTTTAAATGCCAATCTGATTTTAGCCTCTTGGGGAGTGCTAGCTAGCTGGTAACGTTTACTTTTAATTCCTTGTTAAAATGAGGCAATAATTGCAAGATTTTGTATATACATGTAAATTCTGCATATCTTTTTAGATATCTAATTCAATATTTTCTGACTACTTCTGCCATGTATAGTACCATTTTTGTGCATGCTTGATGTGACATTCATAAATTGTACCACTATGACTTTATCCATGTAAAATAGCTATTTATTGAATTTTCCTTTCAAAGCTGGACTTATCTATTTTTCTCTCAGTTTTTAAGCATCTTAATGGAGAATTTGTTACTGTTTATTAAAAGAATTGCGTTTAAGAGTTAGCATGAAGAAAACTGAGCTGCAATCATATGAAGAAACTCTATTGCCTTTATTCTTACTTGTTGAAGCACAATTCTTATAACAAACTGTGATGAATTCTTTTTTTTCTTTGCCGCTTTTTTTTTTCATATGAACAAACCAAAAATCCATGCTGAGCAATTGCAGTGTTGGTGGATATCTTTGTGTACAGGGAATCTGACGAGGACAGCTGATTCATTTAGAAGTGTAACTGGTGCTGTGATGATAGCAATACTTTTCTTCTGTTAGTCATATTTCATCTTTTCCATGCTAGCTTTTTAAATGTTTAGTTTTCCTCTTGTCATGGTCAACTGCTGAATTTACTTGAAGGATGTACAATACTGTTTGCTGAAGAATACAGGAGTGTGTACAATTAGGTCAAAGAATTGTGCAATTGTTTCCTTTTTTTTAATTTTTAAAATTGAGGGTCATAATGCGTGAGAACTTCAGAACTAGTAGAGCATAGTGATACTATTTAATTTAACCAAAGTCTCTAGTAAATATCTCAACTTTGAATGTAAACTAATGAATAAGCCTGACCAACAAGGAGATTGTTTGCCCAGAGTTACAAGCACATTGTCTACAAATGGGAATTGAAAATAATTTATAAAAATATTGACATGGTTACTATGTTTTTTAAAAAGTTCCTAATTTTTCACTAAAAGGAGGAGACTCTTAGCAGTTATATTGTTAAAATATGGTAGGTATTAATATTCCTTTTAGATGACCAGTGATTCCAATTGTCCCAGTTTGAAATAAGTACCCTGTGAGTTTGAGATAAATTAGTGACAATCAGAACAAGTTTTAGTATCAGATGTTCAAGAGGAAGTCGCTATTGTTGCATTGACTTTAATATTTGTACATAAACACTGATTTTTTTGAGCATTATTTTGTATTTGTTGTACTTTAATACCTGGTGTACAGTTCCAGAAATAAACGTCTGGAAATCTTTCTTTCCTTGGTTCGTCTGTGTATTTGCAATGGGTGACTTCAGTTGAGGGGGCCAGAAATCCTTCATACGGCAGTAAGATTACGTTAATGCTCCTTGAATTTTATAGCAGCCTCAGAAATAATAATTTCCTTAGAGTAAAAGAGAGGAGGGGAGGAGAAGGAGGGAGATGGGCTATGATGTCATTGATGTGGGTAATTCCCAGTGTGGCCTCTCCTTCCATCTATAGAGATGAGCAAACTCCTCTGGAATTAAGCATTTTAGAGAATTATCTGAGTGGATAGAAAGGTTAACTAGCTAGCCTGTGCTCATACAGCCAGTCTGTGTCAAAAGGCAGGACTTGAATCCAGGTATGATTGACTCCAAAGCTAGCCCTCTAGCCACTATGCCAAGCTGCCACACCTTAAGCTTTTAAATCATTTAAAAACTCAAGATCTCCTAAACAGTTGTCTCAGTCTAAAAGTTTAAAATTATCACAGAATAAAACTTTTTTAAAAAACATTTTTTTTAAAAGCTTTTAGTTCCAAATTCTGTTCCTTCCTCCCTGAGATGGTAAGCAATCAGATATAGGTTGTACACATGCAATTATGTAAAACATTTCTATATTAGTCATTTTGTAAGAGAAGATTCAAAAAAATGAAGGAAAGTGAAAAAAGCATACTTCAATCTGTATTCAAACAATATCAGTTCTTTCTCTGGAGGTGGATAGAATGTTTTATCATCAGTCCTTTGGGATTTTCTTAGATCATTGTATTGCTAAGAATAGCCAAGTTATTCACAACCCTTCATCAAATAATATTGCTATTATCATGTACAACATTCTCTTGGTTCTGTTCACTTAGCATCAGTTCATATAAGTTTCCACTTTTTTCTGAAATCATCCTGCTTATTATTTCTTATAGCACAATAATATTTCCATTAAAATCATATACCGTTGTTTGTTTAGCCATTCCCGAATTTATGGGCATGCCTTCGATTTCCAATACAAAATAGAGCTTTTTACAAACTTTTTGAGATAATATATGGGCTATTCAAAGTGAACAAGTAAGTTTGTTTACTTTCTCGAAAATAATCATGGTTTTACGTAATTGATGAATTCTGTACTTTTTCTAGTTTGAGCTGCAGGAGCCAGAACTCTTTATGATCTCATATTCTATGCACTATATACCATAGTTTACATCTTCTTAAGCAGATTGCCTCCTCCATCATCCCTATTCTCTCTCTAATCTTCAATTTCTCCCCATCAACTGGTTCCTTTCCTGCCACCTGCAAACATTCTTAAAAAACCCTCACTCGATCTGACCATCCCAGCTAGTGATCAGCCTCTGCTAAATGAGGAAGTCTACACTGAGCGACTCCATTTCCTCTCTCTATTCAGTCTTCTAAAACTGCAATCTGTGTTCTAACCTTCCCTTTCAACTGAAACTGCCTCCTCCAAAGTCATTAACTGGTGATTCCTTTCCAAATCTAATGGCTTTGTCTCAGTCTCTGTTCACCTATCTGCAGCCTTTGACAATGCTGATCGCTCTTCCTGTATATCTAGATTCTACCAGTCTGATTGCTTCTTTGCTGCCTCTCCATCAGGTCACTGGGCACCACAGTGTCCCCCGAGGATCTACCCCCAGGCCTTCCTTTCCCTTTACATTCTGCTCCATGGGTTGGTTCAGTTATCCGGGTTCTGAGAACATCTAAACCCTGAACTTTTCATTCAGGCTTCTAGTACCCATCTTGAACTGAATGCCCCATAGGCATCCCACACTCAACATGACCAAAACAGAACTCATCTTTCCCCCAAAATTCTTCCTTTGTATTCGACTTTCCTATTATTCTTCAAGGCACCACTATCCTCTCAGTCATTCAGGCTTGTAATCTCTATATCATCCTCTACTGGCGTACAGCCAATCTGTTGTCAAGTCAACAAACATTTATTAAACAACTGCATTTATTGAGCTCTAAGGGTATAAAGAGCAGCAAAAAGGCTCTCATGGAGCACCCAATGTAATGAGGGAGGCCACTATGTACAACAACATGCAAACTATATATACAGGAAATCAACCTACAGGACACTAGCATCAGAAAAGCCTCCTTGTAGAAGGTGGGATTTGAGTTGGGACAAGACACTGAGCTGAGAAGAGAGAATCTGCCAGCCAGTGAGAAGGCCTGGAATGAGGAGAGGCAGTCCTCTTGTGTGAGGAATGGTAGGGAGGCCAGGGCCATGGGATCCCACAGGGAGAGACCGAAACCAGAGAAGGTGTGAGGGGAGGAACGGCTTTGAGCAACAGGATTTTCTGTTTGATTGTATTTGAGACTGGTGTTATCGTCAAGTCTTGTCAGTTCTGCCTTTGCATCATCTTCCCATATGGCCCCTTCTCACGTGGCCACCAGCCTGATAGAAACCCTCATCACCTCATACCTAGACTATTGCAATAGCCTTCTGTTCATTCTCCCTTCCTCAAGTCTCTCTTCACTCTGATCCATCCTCCAGTCAGATGCCAAAGTGATTTTCCTAAAGCACACCTCCTCACATCACCCCCATATTCACTAAACTCCAGGGGCTCCATATAACTTCCAACATGAAGTATAAAATGTCCTATTTGATATTAAAACTCTTGCAGAGGCAGCTGTTGGCAGTGGATAGAGTGCTGGGCCTAGAATTGAGAAACCCTGAGTTCAAATCTGGTCTCACACTAACTAGCTGGGAGCCCCTGAACAAGTCACTTAACTTCCATCTGCCTTAGTTTCATCATCTGTAAAAGGAGGGGATCATAATAGCACCTACCTCCCAGGACTGTGTTGAGGATCAAACGAAATAACATTTATAAAGCACTTAGCACAATGCCTGGCACATGATAGATAATAAATGCTAGTTTCTTTGCTTCCTTTCTCCCTTCCTTCCTTCCTTCTTTCACAACCTAGTCCCTTCCTATTCTAGGCTTCTTCTTCTTCCCTCCATGCACACTAGGATCCAGCTACACTGACCTGTTTGCTCTCATTAGCACCTACCATCTAATCTCCAAACTCCTTGCATTTTCTTTTTGAATTAAATTTTATTTTTTTCAATCGGCAAAAATCTGCCTTCTCTCCCTCCTTCACTTCATCACCACGACTGGGAAAGAAGGAAAAACAAAAGCTCTGTCACAAACATGTAAAAGCAAGCAAAACAAATTTCCATATTGGTCATCTCTAAAAAAATATAGGTTTCATTCTGCAACTCTGAGTGTTTCACCTCTATTTCATCACAAGTCCTCTCGAATTGTGGTTGGTTAATATGTGAGTTAGAGTTCCTCAGTCTTTCAAAGTTGTTTGCTTTTTGTTACCATGTTGTTGCCATTGAATAAATTATTCTCCTGACTGCTGTCTTCACTTTGCATCAGTTTATATGTATCTTTCCAGGTTTCTTTGAAACCATCCCCGTCATCATTTCTTACGTGTGTGTGTGTGTGTGTGTGTGTGTGTGTGTGTGTGTGTGTGTGTATTCTTTGGCCAGTTCAGATGGGGGTGAGCTTTGTGTTAGCCTCACTCTCTACCCCTTCCTCCTTGTTCATAAGGCTTCTATTTGTGTACCCCAATTATTTGAGATAATGTTCCCTAACTTTCCTCTCTTTCCCTAGTGTATATTCCTCTCCCCATCTGTCTCCATTCTTCTCTTAAGACAATCAAGCTATCACAGAACCATGCTCAGGCCTTCTTTGTAATTAGCTTCCCTTTATGACTCCCAAAGATGACGATGATGATGATGATAGGATTCAGAGAGCACATCTCCCTGTTTTAGAATATAAGCAGTTTATCCTTATTTAGTCTCTTCTCATTTTTTCATTCATGTTTACCTTTTTATGCTTCTTTTCATTTCTGTGTTTGAACTTTGAAGTTTCTATGAAGTTCTGGTCTTTTCATCAGGAATCCTTAGAAGTCCTCTATTGCATTAAAGGTTCATTTTTCCCCCTGTACGATTATGGTCAGTTTTTCTTGCTAAGTTATTCTTGGTTATAAGCCCTTGACTTCTGGAATATCATATTTCAAACTCTCTACTCTTTGATAGTGCTGGCTGCTAAACTATGTGTGACTAAATATAGCTTCTTGGCACTTGAATTCTTTCCCTCTGCTTGTAGTATTTTTTTCTTTGACCTGGACAGTCTGGATTTTAGCTATGATGTTCCTGGGAGTTTTCATTCTTCAGTTTTTTTCAAGAAGTTACTGGTGGATTCTTTCTATTTCTGCTTTGCCTTCTGGTTCTAAGAAACCTATGCAGTTTTCTTTAGTGATTTCTTTTTTTCCAATAGTATTTTATTTTTTCAATTATATGTAAAGACAATTTTTCACATTAATTTTTACATAGTTTTGAGTTCCAAGTTTTTCTCCTTCTTCCCCTTTCCCTCTTCCTAAAACAGTAAGCAACTTGATTTGTTATATGTGTGCAATCATATAAAATATATTTCCGTATTAGACATGTTGTGAAAGAAGAAACAGATCAAGAGGAAAAAAAAACACAAAAAAAAATAAAGTGGCAATAGTATGTTTTAATCTGCATTCAGAGTCCAGTAGTTTTTTCTCTGGATGTGGATAACATTTTCCACCATGAGTCCTTTGTAACTGTCTTAGATAAATGAATTCTTGAAATAGCATGTTTAAGCTTTTTTTTTGGTCATGATTTTTAGGTAGTCTGATGATTCACAATTTTTTTTCTCTTTTATCTGTTTTCTAAGACGATTGCTTTTGCTATGATATACCTTACATTTTCTTCTTTTTTTTAGAAGTCTTTTGACTTTGTGTTATTTTTTTCTTTGTCATCAGTTTCTATTTGGCCCATTTTAATTTTCATGGAATTTGTTGCTTGGGCAACATTTTGTACCTTTTATGCCAAGCTGTTAATTCCCTTCCCAATTCTTTCTTCCATATCTCTTGTTCCTGTCCTGGTTATTCCTTTGCAGGCTTCAAAGCAGGCTTGAAGTTGGAACTGAGACCCAGTTCCAGCTCCTAGGGTTGAGATGCACAATTGCTGCTTGCTTCTGAAAGTGTTCCTTGCTTGTCACACATTCTAGCGCCCATAACCACCCCTCATCCTAGATACCACCACAGGAACTCACTGTACTTCTGCCAGATAACCTGCCATCTTGGTTATACCAACTCTTTGCCTTTTCAATGGCTACCCATCTCAGGAATATTCTCCCTTCTCACCTCTGCCTCCTACCTTCCCTGGCCTCCTTCAAGAGTCAGTTCAAGACTTCTGGGAGCCAAGATGGTGGAGTAAGCAGTAAATCACTGTAACTCTCCCATATTCACCTCCAAACAACCATAAAATAGTGCCCCAAAACAAATCCTGGAACAATGGGACCAGCAAAAAGATGGAGTGGAACAATCTTTTAGCCCAAGACATTTGGAAGATCAGCCAGAAAGTTTCTTCTCATTCAGGTAAAATCGGAGCACAGTCCAGGACAGGAAGTATTCCAGCAAACCAGCAATTATTTACCTGACAAAATTAAGCACAATACATTAAGGAAAGGAAAATGATCATTCAAATGAACTAGAAGGATTTCAAGCCTTCATAAGGAGAAGACCAAAACTGAACCAAAAATTTGATCTCCAACATCAAGACCCAAGAAAAGCATAAACAGGTAAAAAAGGAAAAGAAAACAAGAGACTCAGTAGAGCTAAACTCTCTAAATCCCTACATGGGAAAATGTTACTTGTAATTCTTAAAAGTTGTATCACTAATAGTATAGCTAGAAGGAATATACATAAACAGAGGGTATGGGTATAAGATGTATTTGAAGGAATAACAAAAAAATTAAGGGATGAGAAAGAGGAGTAGAATGGGTGCAGAAGGAGATGAGAGGCAGAATGGGGCTAATTATTTCACATGAAGATGTGTGAAAGACTATTACAGTAGAGGGGAAGATGGGAGGGTGGACCATGAGCATTGCTTGAATCTTACTCTCATCAGTATTGGCTCAAAGATTGAATCCTATATACAATCAGTTGAATATAGAAATCTATCTTACCCAATAGGGAAGTAGGAGGGGAGGAGACTGAGTAAAGGGGGGCAGGGATTGACAAAAGGGAGGGCAGATCTGGGAAGTGGTAGAGATAAGCAAAAAAAAAATTCGTGAGAAGGGAAAGGGTGAAAGGAGAGAGAGAGAGGCAGGAGGCAGAATAGGATGGAGGGAAATGCACAAGTATTAATCATAAATGTAATGGAAATGGGATGAACTCTCCCATAAAATGGAAGTGGATAGCAGAGTGGATCAAAAGTCAGAATCCTACAATATACTGTTTACAAGAAACACACTTGAAGTAGAAAGACACCCACAGAGTAAAGGTAAGGGCTAGAACAAAATCTATTATGCTTTAGCTGAAGTTAAAAAAAAAAAAAGCAGGGTAGCAATCCTGATCTCAGACAAAGCAAAAGCAAAAACAGACCTGATTAATACGTATAAGGAAGGAAACTACATCTTGCTAAAGGGTACCATAGACAATGAAGGAAGATCAATACTAAACATATTTGCACCAAGTGGTATAGCATCCAAATCCTTAAAGGAGAAGTTAAGCAAGGTACAGGAAGAAATAGACAGCAAAACTATACTACTGGGGGACCTCAGCCATCCCCTCTCAGAACTCAATAAATCCAATCCAAAAAATAAACAATAAAAAACTAAGAAGATAAATAGAACATTAGAAAAGTTAGATATGACAGACCTTTGTTGTGATTTAGACATGAAGGGCAAACCATTAACAAATTACAATAGTAAGGAATAGTCTGTCAGAGCTATAGTTTATACATGTGCTATCATGTAAAAAAATTTCCATATAAGTTAAAGTTGTAAAAGAAGAAACAGATCAAAAGGAAAAAAAAATCACTAGAAAGAATAAAGTAAGTGAAAAAAATATGCTTTGAGGTACATTCAGAGATAGTGTTACAAATGTAAAATGGATAATTTTTGATTACGTGAAATTAAAAAGCTTTTGTGCAAACAAAACCAATGCCACCAAGATTAGAAGGAAAGCAGAAAGATGGGAAACAATCTTTACAGCAAGTGTGTCTGATAAAGGCCTCATTTCTAAGATATATAGAGAACTGAGTCAAATCTATAAGAAGATAAGTCATTCACCAACTGATAAATGGTCAAGGCATATAAACAGGCAATTTTCAGATGAAGAAATCAAAGCTATTTATAGGCATATCAAGAAGTACTCTAAATCTCTTTTGATTAGAGAAATGCAAATTAAAACAACTCTGAGGTACCACCTCACACCTATCAGATTGGTTAATTGGCAAAAAAGAAAAATGATAAATGCTGGAGAAGATGTGGGAAAATTGGGACACTAATGCACTATTGGTGGAGTTGTGAACAGATCCAACCATTCTGGAGAGTAATTTTGAACTATGCCCAAAGGACTATAAAACCGTGCATACTCTTTGATTTAACAATACTACTACTAGGGCTGTACACCAAAGAGATTATAAAAAAAGGGTAAAGGACCTACATGTGCAAAAATATTTATAGTAGCCCTTTTTGTGGTGGCAAAATATTGAAAATTGGGGGGATACCCATCACTTGAGGAATAGATGAACAAGCTGTGATATATAAGTGTAATGGAATACTATTGTTCAATAAGAAATGATGAAGAGGCAGATTTCAGAAAAACCTGGAAAGACTCGTACAAACTGGTGCAACTGATGGAAAACTGAGCAGAACCAGGAAAACACTGTACACAGTATTAGCAATATTGTGTGATGATCAGCTATTCATGAATTGGCTCTTCTCAGCAACACTATGATTCAAGACCAATACAAAGGACTCATCAAGGAAAATGCTATACATTTCTAGATCAAGAACGAATGGACTCTGAATGCACCTCAGGGCATATGTTTTTCACTTTATTCTTTCTCGTGATTTTTTTTTCCTTTTGATCTGTTTCTTCTTTCACAACTTTGACTAATATGGAAAATTTTTTACATGATGGCGCATGTATAAATTATATCAAACTGCCTACCATTTTCAGAAGAGGGGAGGGGAGGGAGAAAGTGAAGAAAATTTGGAACTCAAAACCTCGTAAAATTAAATGCTAAAAATTTTCTTGACATGTAACGAGGGGGAAAAACCAAAATACTACTAATAAAAAAGACTCAGCTCAAATCTTGTCTTCTGTAAGAAGCCTTTCCTAGTCCTTTCCTTATCATTTTACCTAGTATCACTCTCCCTTATTAGAATGTGAGCTCCCTTAGAAAAAAAATACACAAAATAAAGAAAAAATTCATCTGGAAGAACACAAGGTCCAGAATATCAAGGGAATTAATGAAGAGATGGAAGGGAATGAAGCCTACCTGTACCAGGTCTAAAACTGTATTATAAAGCAGCTATTATCAAAACCACTTGGTACTGGATGAGAAATAGAGTGGTGGATCAGTGGAATAGGTTAGGTACACAAGACACAGTAGTCAATGACTATAATAATCTACTGTTTGATAAACCCAAACACTCCAGCTTCTGGGATAAGAACTCGCTATTGGACATAAACTACATGGAAAATTGGAAAACAATATAGCAGAAACTAGGCATAGAGCAACATCTTAAACCCTATACCAAAATAAGGTCAAAATGGCTATATAATTTATACATAAAGAGTAAAACTATAAGCAAATTAGAAGAACAAGGAATAGTTTGCCTGTCAGATCTATGGAGAAGGGAAGAATTTATGACCAAACAACAGACAGAACACTATGAAATGCAAAATGGATAATTTTGATTACATTAAGTTAAAAAGACTTTGCACAAAGGCAATGCAACCAAAATTAGAAGAGAAGGAGAAAGTTGGGAAACAATCTTTATAGCCAGTGTCTCTGATAAAGGCCTCATTTCTAAAATATATAGAGAACTGAGTCAAATCTATAAGAATACAAGTCCTTCCCCAATTGATAAATGGCCAAAGGAAAAGAACAGGCAGTTTTCAGATTAAAGTTATCTATAGTCATATGAAAAAATGCTCTAAATCACTATTGATTGAAGAAATGCAAATTAAAACAACTCTGAGGTACCACCTCACACCTATCAGATTGGCTAACATGACAAAATAGAAAAATGATAAATATTGGAGAAGATGTGAGAAAATTGGAACACTAATGTATTGTTGCTGGAGTTATGAACTGATTCAACCATTCTGGAGAGCAATATGGAACTATGCCCAAAAGGCTAAAACTGTACCTTAGCAATACCACTACTAGGTCTATGTCCCAAAGAGATTACACAAATGGGAAAAGGACTCACATGTACCAGAATATTTATCACAGCTCTTTTTATGGTGGCAAAGAACTGGAAATTAAGGGGATGCCCATCGACTGGAGAATGGCTGAACAAGTTGTGGTATATGAATGTATTGGAATACTATTATTCCACAAGAAATGGTGAGCAGGCAGATTTCAGAAAAACCTGGAAAGACTTGCATGAACTGATACTGAATGAAGTGAGCAGAACCAGGAGAACTTTGTACATAGTAACAGCAATATTGTATGACAACCAATTTTGTTAGACTTAGCTTTTCTGAGAATGCAATAATTTAAGATAATTCCAAAAGACTCAAGATGGAAAATGCTCTACACATACAGCAACAGAACTATGGATTCTGAGCAGATTGAAGCAGACACTATTTTCTCCTTTTTATTGTTTTCTTGTTTTTTTTATAGTTTTTCCCTTTTGTTCTGATTCTTCTTTCACAACATGACTAATATGGAAATATCTTTAATATGACTGTACATGTATAGCCTATATCAGACTACATGTTGTCTTGGAGATGAGGGGGAGGAGGAAAGAGAGAAAAATTTAGAACTCAATGTCTTATAAAATAAATTAAAATAAACAAATAATTTTTTTAAAAGTAAAATTTCTTTAAAAAAATTTTTGAGCTCCTTGAGAGCAAGGACTATATTATTGCTTTTCTTTGTATTCCCAGGACTTGAAACAATGCCTGAAACACTGTTTATTGACTAAAAATTCAAAGCCCAATATTCATAGTTCATAGAGCTAGAACTCGTAAGGACTTTAGAGACCATCTATTGCTACTCCTTCATTTTATTGATGAGGAAAGTGATGTCCAGAGAGGTTGTGATTTACCCAAGATCACACAGACAACGTCAGGACCAGGATTCAAATTCAACATTGTATTTCCCTAAATATATTACCTTACACATTAAACTTCAACTGTAATTTTTCTGCCCACTCACATGCTTGCATAAATTCTTCTTACAGGCTTTTCCCATTGAATGGGATTTTCAGTACTTATGTCTACAATTGATCCCTGGGCTACTCTACTATCTACCTTTCTGTACTCAGAGAAGGACTTACTCTTTATGACTCTATTTGTGACAAAAGTCTTCTGTTTCCAATCTCATGGTAGCTCAATTTTTCAAACAGCCTTTGGTGCCCAATCTTGCTAATGACTTTCTGCCTATCTAAATGGGTTACTTTCCCTGATTCTCCTTTAATCCACATATCCCTCTGGGAATAACTAACAAATTAGTCAGGCACAGCTTCCCCTCCTAGAAACAATGCTATTGTTCCCTTGGTGGCTTAAATGTCAAGTGATCCTATCCATTACTGATTCCACCAGCATGCCTGACACAGAGGTAAGATTTAATAGTCAACAGATCCCAGCATCCCCTCCGGAACCCTTTTTATGAAAGGGGGCCAACTACAGTGGCTGTTGACCTGTCTCCTGGCAGAGAAGATGTATAAGAACAGGTTATGTGTTCTCACTAAAGCTTCACATCTTCCCTCTTGTTCCTATGACATTCCCAAGGTGTATTTGGCTATTTGGTATATGAGTATCTATTTTATTGACCAGATCAAGAAAAAAAAACTGTACTTGGCATTATTTGATCTAATATTTATTCATTCTAAAGGAGTTTGGAGATAATCTGGCCTAATTCTACCATTTTATAAATATAGAAACTGAGGCTCAAGGAGTTGGTGAATTGCCTGTGGTCATATAGTTCATTAGTAGTACAGTTGGGACTAAAGCTGAGGTCTCTTGATTCACAGACCAGTGTTTTTTCCACTGTTCATACTTCAGCATGTTTGACTAAAGGTTGAACATGGACATGGTAATCTCATTTCCTAATTTAATTCAATAAATATTTATTAAATGCCCATTAGCCTCTTATGTATTAGGCACTGTCTCAGGTCCTGAGCATATGAAGACCAAAAAATAAAAATAAAAATACTGATTCTTATCTTCAAGGAGTTTAAATTGGGGAATATAACATGTAAAAAGTAAATATAAGAATTTGGAGGAAAAGTCCTTTAGACTAGGGGGACCAAAGAATGTTATACATAGGAAGTGGTCTTTGAACCTAGCCTTGAAGGAAAATACACACTCTGTGAAGTGACAGTAACGAGGAAGCAAATTACGAGCAACAAGGATAGCCTGTTCAAAGGTCTAAAGACAACTGAAGACAGTATCAGCTTGGGAAATAGCAGGTAGGAACATTTTGGTGGAACTTGCGAGTGAGGAAAGGGCAGCTATGTGAAACAAAACCTATAAAAAGTAGATCACAGCCAGGTTATAAACGGCTTTAATACTGATTTGAGTTTTTTTTTTTTTTTAATTTTACCCAACAGGTGATAGGGAGCCACCAAAGGTTTCTGAGTAGAGAAGTTATGTTTAAAAAGATTATTTTGGGAGATGTGTGGAGAATGAATAAGAGCAAGCAGAAGCTGAACAATTAGAAGGGTGCGCAATAGCCCAGGTGAGCGGTCACAAGGAGACTAGGGTGATGACAATATGAGTGGAGAGAAGGGGACAGAATTAGGAGGTGCTGTGGAAGTACAATTACCAGGAGTCAGAGAAGGGAAAGGAATGAGCATTTACACACTATCTACTGTGTACCACTCTGAACAAATACTGTCTCATTTGATGCGCACAACAACCCAGCAAGGCAGGTGACAGCGTGATCCCCATTTAAAATCAGGAAAGTGAGGCAAAAAGGTTAAGTGACTTGCCCAGGGTCACACAGCTAGTACATATCTGAAGCTGAATCTGAACTCAGATCTTCCTAACTCCGAGCCCAGCACTCTATGCACTGTACCACCAGCTACCTCTGGAGATGTAGGAAATGCCAGAAACTGAAAAGCCAGGGACGACTCCAAAGTTGCCCCCTTGTACATGATGAGTTTGAAATGCCTGTGGAACAGTCAGGTAGAAATCTGTAACAGGCAGTTAGAGATAGGGTGTGAGCTCAAAAGATTAGGGTTGGAAGGATACTTGGGGGTCATGTTGGGAGAAACGATGACTGAACTCATGGGAGTTGATGAGATCACTAAAAAAAGAAAAACAGCAATAATAAAGAACAACAAAGAAGTGTAGCAAGCTAGGAAATTTTGGTAACAAAAAATTTTGTCCATCCATTTATTAATAACAATAACAACTAGGATTTATGTAATGTTTTTAGATTTGCTAAACACTATAAAAAACATTTATCCCCACCAAAACCCTGGGAGGTAGGTACTATTGTTAATCCCATTTCACAGATGAGGAAACTGAGGCAGTCAGCTGTTAAGTGACTTGCCCAGCGTCACATTGCTAATAAGTGTCTGAGGCAGGATCTGAACTTGGGTCTTCAAACTACAGATCCAGTGTTCTGTCCTATACCAGCCAGTGTCTATTCCTTGGTGATCCATCACTTAGAATCCAGGGTCAATTATTTTACAATTATGTGCCATATCAAGGAGAAGGAAGCAGACCAGTGTCCTCCCCTTCCTCTAGTAGACAAAACAATATCATACAGAGCTCCCTTTCCCTTGCTGTGAAAAATCAGGGATGATGTACGCAAAGCATTTTGTTGCTATTGTTTTAATGTTTACTTTTAGTTCCAAATCCTCTCCCTCTGCCCCTTCTTCCATCCACTGAGACATAAAGCATTTTGTAAACTTTCAAGTGAGAATTCTGTAATCTATTGCTATCATCGAAGCAAATCTATTGCTTTCATCAAGAAGTCAATAGTTTGAGCTTTGCAGCAACCCTTCTTGGTCTGGAATTCTACAGGCCAAGTGCTTGGTGGTCCAGGAGATGGAGCACTGAGGCTGGAGTCCCAAAGACCTCCTGAGGTCAAATCCAGCCTCAGATACTTACTAGTTCTACAATTGTTATGGGAATCTGA
Source organism: Pseudochirops corinnae (assembly GCA_028646515.1). NCBI lineage: Eukaryota > Metazoa > Chordata > Mammalia > Diprotodontia > Pseudocheiridae > Pseudochirops > Pseudochirops corinnae. The sequence continues at coordinate 90,212,425 of CM053587.1, read as the reverse complement.
AGATCTTCCCTGCCCCTAGGCCCTTTGCTAAAGTGGCTACGTGACTCTGAGGACCCTTGGATATTTGAAAGTATACTCTGTTCCCTAATAGGCTGAATGTGGTCACGTGGAGCCTGTGGCGCC